>JAWDJE010000006.1:26585000-26927500 GCA_035047345.1 Bradypodion ventrale
CCTGGGAGTCGTCGTTCTTTGGATGGACTGCATCATTGAGAAGACTGGACAGAGGAACTACAACTCCCAGCGGCCTGTGCGTGGCCACTTAGGCACGCTGCAGCCAATCGAGGAGGCAGGGCACAGAGCTGGAGAGGCGGGGCAACCACCGTGCACCCGAAACAACAACGGCCGCAACCTGGGTGAAGCCGGTCACCCCTGCTAGTATGAAATAATGACAGAGAATCTCTGAGCTTTCGAAGAGAGCCTTCTACTTGCTACAACCAGTGGCTGAAGGAATCTCTTTCTCTTATTCTGTGTTTGTCCAAGAGAGACTTCTATCATGTAGTTGCTGTTCTCATTCATGAAATGTTACAGGAGAGCCTTCTTACTGCTTTCCAATCCTTTATTTCTTTTCAGATAAATTAGGTTAAGGAACAAAAAGATTATGTAGCTACATTAGTTTGTTTAGTAGTACCGTATTTTCCGATGTATAAGACGACTGGGCATATAAGACGACCCCCAATTTTTCCAGTTAAAATAGAGTTTGGAATATACTTGCTGTATAAGACTACCTCTCTTCCAATGCACACCAAATAAAAATTAATCCACTCTCAACCCGAAGACGCACAGCCCTCCGAGTCGAATGGGCAGGTTCTGGTGGAGAGCCAATCCACGCTCACGTTCTCCTCCTCGAGGTACAGGAAGATGTGTGCAGCTTGCTTCCCCTTGCTTCATACTCCCCGCACAGAGCAGGGACTCGGCCGCGGCACCCCCCACCATATGCGCCGGACATATGAAGCAAGGGGAAACAAGCTGCAGTTAAGTACCTGTTCTATAAGACGACCCCTGACTTTGGCACAGATTTTTCGGGGTTAAAAAGTAGTCTTATACGCCAGAAAATACAGTACTTAGAATCTTCCATCTGGAAGCTCCCTCTTTCTGGCAGAAATTAAACAATGTCTACCAAGGAAATGTTATGGTGGCAGCAAGACGTAGGAGGAGAAAGGAAATGTTTTGTGAAATAAAGATAATATGTTGTATTGTTGGGTTTTGAAACAAGATATCACATATTTGTGACTTTTGTTTTCCTGATGTGTGGAGAGTTGCCTAAGATAGAAGCAAGATTTTCTTTCTTTCTTTTGTCTGAAAAGTTTCAGTGTAAATAAAGTACAGCTTCTTTATTTTTTATGAAATCCATGAGCCAGGTAATTGAACTGGCCAGCCAACTGCAAAATCCTAGAAATTGTATACCAATTTCTATTATGGGTGCAAAATATTTTTGGAATTTAGAGTTGAAGTTCCCACCAGAATTATCAGTTTGAAAGCCAAAGTTCTGTTAGAGTTTTGGCCAGTAAATACAGTAAGTAGTATGCTTTGTTTATGTCCCCTCAACAAAGTCTAATCAAATGATTGGAACTGGTCAATCATAGGAAAAACAGTTAATGAGTTTAGTTGAACAATCCATCAAGCACTTCTCCTTCTGGGAGTGAACTTCATTGCTAGAATTGGTGAAAGCAAAAGCATGTTATTTACAAAGCTGACTGTGTCAGATAGGCCAGAGAATTTAGATCCAGCAAAGTTAGGAATTTGAAAGACTATATACCGGTAGTCAGTGCAGGAGAGATTGAAATGGGGCGATGTATGATCTCTAGGTGGGGACTGCAGTGGCTTAGTGGTTAAGATGCTGAACATGATGACTGGAAGGTCAGCAGATCAGTAGTTCGAGATCCAACTGCTGCATGATGGAGTGAGCTTCTGTCTCTGTCTCAGCTCCTGCCAACCTAGCAATGCGAAAGCAAGAAATTTCAAGTAGATAAATAGGTATCACTTTGGTGGGAAGGTAAACAGGATTCCGTGCACTCCGGTGTCTAGTCATGCCTGCCACATGTCCACAGGAGCCTCTGCAGATGCAGACAGCAATGGCTTTTTGGCTGTAAATGAAGATGAGCACCAAACCGTACAGTCAGATTCAACTGGCTTTCAAGTAAGGGCGACCTATGATCTTTATGAATCTTATCCCCTTAAATCAGGGGTTCCCCATCTTTTCAAGTTGGGGGCTGGGTCACGTTTTCTCAGTCAGCTTCGAGGGCCAGATAACCATTTTGCCCTGCCTGCATGATAGGTGGGTTGGCCATTTTGTCCTAACAGCTTCAAAGGAGCAGCCATTTTGTTTCTCGAATGCCCTTGGAGGAATGGGGGCCATATAAAATGTTGCCGTGTGCTAGATCCAGCCCACGGGCCTTAGGTTGGGAATCCCTGTCTTAAATGGATGGCGCGTGAGGGTTCAGGAGATTTCACATACTTTGAACCGAAGGGAACCAGTGTTGTGGATTTTTTTATTTCCACCAGCAACTTAAATTCTCTTTTTAATATATGAGTCAATTATTATATGAGAAGAGATTGCCTCCCTTTAAAAGTTGGGTCTGCAGTTAAAGGAATGTGACAGAAAAGTAGTGTAAGTCTAGACCAGGGGTTCTCAACCTTTTTAAGCCACGGGCCGGATCATGCCCCCTCAGACTGTTTGTGGGCTGGACTGGTGTCCCCCCTGTTGCCAACACTCCACCCCCTCTACCTCCACAGCCGCCGCCACCACCAACACTCCTCCCCATGACACCAGTCCGGCCCACAAACACTCCCCCATGACACCCCCCACAAACACTCTCCTTCCCCCCTCACGACACTGCCACTTCCCTGCTTACTGGAAGGAGGGGTCCTGCCTGTCCTTGCCTGTACTCAGCTAGAGTGGCTGTGACCAACTTCCACTTCCACCTCCGCCTCCGTCCTTGTCCCCTCCACCTGGCTTGGTGTGTCCCTAATGCCGCTCCATAGAAGGGCAGATGTTGCAAGAAGGCTTACAGCATCTGCTCTGCTATGGAGCAGTGTTAGGGACACACCAAGCTAGACGGAGGGGACAAGGACATTGATGTCGTCATGATGAGCTGGATGGAATGGTGCCTCAGGTCACATCAGGCTCGTGGGCCATAGATTGAGAACCCCTGGTCTAGACCGTGTCACTGAAAACAGGAAGAAAATTGACGAAAAGGCCTGCTGTATTCAAATTCTATCAAAGATATACTGTTGTCATGAAAGCTCCTTGAAGATAATAGACAAGAACAATGCTTATCTAAACTGTTTCAATTACTTGGTTTGTTCAAATCTATATTTACAAAAGAAATGATATTGACTCAGGGATATTCAGCAGAAAGAACCAGGAATTATTGGTATAATTCTGAATGCAAACATCTTAAAAGAAATATAGAATGTAAACACTGTATGTTGTTGTACAAGAATACAATAACAACCATAAGGGAATTGTTGAGTTTAAAAAAGTGGTCTATAAAGAGCTAATAAAAAAAAGAAAAGGGAACCGTTATATGAAGTTTGGAAATTTTTGATAATAGCTTTTAATAAATAAAATAATACTCTATTTTGGTTTATAATACATTATCTTGATGTTACTCTATTCCATTTTGTATTTCCTCTCAAACCTGGAAAAGACAATAGGCCAAGGTGTGCACAATTATTCTGTTAGATGAAAAGGTGAAGAATTGAATAGACTGTTATTTGCAGTGTGGTTCCATGAAATGCCTAAACTTTGTTCACGTGTATGCCTTTTGTTTTTGATAAACTTGTCTTATGTGCTTTTGGGAATTGTTACTCTTTTAAACCGTTTTTAAAAATTTTTCTTTGCTTTTCTCTTTAAATAAATTTATGTAATCTTATTGCCACATGTTTGGTTGTTAATCTGTCAAATAAAGCAACACACTATGCATCTGGTGAGGTATATGTAATCCACAGAAACTTGTGCCAAAAATTGTTACCGTATATACCCGACTATAAGTCATCTCAGATATAGGAAACCAGATTGACCCAAGTATAAGTCGGGGGTGGAAAATGCAGCAGCTGCTAGTGAGTTTCAAAAATGAAAATGTGGTAAAATTAATTAATTTAGACATTTGTGTGGGTATGTTTTTGAGTGTTTACGTTGACCCGATATAAGTCGAGTCTCATTTTTGGACCTCATTTTGGGGGCTAAAAAACCCGACTTATACTTGAGTATATATGGTAGTTTCTAAGGCACCATAAAAACTTGGTTTTCTCTGATATTAGAAGGGTAATACAAATGTCTGCATTCAGAGTATCTTCTAAACTTGTTTGACATGGATTTTTAGAGGAAGATCAAATCAAACATTTTCATTAGCAACCATCTCTGTTATTCCCCCTGCTTTTTCATTCTTTTTACTTATCAGAAAATGTCAAAAGAGCTGTTTGCCAGAAGAGTTACTGCAGCAGCTCTAGTTGTGATATACTCTGTATTCAAGAAATGCTTAAAGAAAGCCTTTAGTATGACAGTTGTGGTGAAAGATCTTATAGACATTACAAGTCTAATGTTGTTGCATAACAAGATGATAACAGTGGAACTGTGTAATTGCAAGATATGTTCTGTTTATAAACTGCACAACAACTTGGTCCTTAAATCCCTGACAATTTTCATAAGCAAAAAATAGCAATAGCAATTACAGTTATATGCTGCCCCACAATACTTAGTGCACTCTTTGGGCAGTTCACAAGTTAATTAGCATTTTGCCCCCAGCATGCTGGATACTCATTTTACTGATCTTGGAAGAATGGATGGATGAGTCAACCTAGATACCCATCAGGATCAAACTCACAACCTTTTGGTTACTGTACAGCAGTTTAACCACTGCACCACCAGGGCTCAATTTGTATCATTGGAGACTTCAACAGTGACTGTAGTTTTGGGGGATAGTAACTTGATGATGATTTTGCTCATCCCATAAAAGTCTTTCTATTCAATTTCAATCTCTAGGTTTGGGAAAGAATTGAAGATTGCAGGATCAGCTTTTGTTCACACCTTGACAGCTTGTTCATTGATTATTACTACACACATTTTATATTCTACCCAAGGACTAAATGCTAATTAAAGTACGTAATAGCAACTTTTTACAAAATCATTTTTAAAAATTTTTCAAAGTAAACATAATAGATGGAAGATTCCAAAGATTGCCCTACACCTGGGACAGATATTACACCAAATATCAACCACTACCTAGTTTTATTTGTGCTGTTGATCTCATACTTGATGGTCAGTTGGATAGTTGGTAAGATATCTCTTAACAAATACATTAGAAGAAATTCGATAGAAACCAACATAAACTCAATTCTGCTAATACAGTGGTACCTCGCTTAAAGAGCATAATGCATTCTACGGGATTGCTCTTTAAGTGAGTTTGCTCTTTAAGCGAAACACCGTTGTAAGTGACCAATTGTGACTTCTGGCGGGGGTGATTGCAAACCCCGATTTAGTTGTTAAGCGAGTTTTTGGTTGGTTTTAGTTGTTAAGCGAGGCGACCATTCAGAGAAAGTTCTGTTCTTTAAGCGAGTTAGTCTCTAAGCGAGGCACTCTTTATGCGAGGGTTTACTGTACTCAAATTGGTGTGTTTTACCTGAGAAACGAGCAGGTTCTTGGAAAATTCTGGTCACTTGGAAAATGACCACCTAAATCAAGCCCCCCCAAACCTTTCGGGCCGTTGGCTGGTCACTACAGCCCCCGGGCTAGATCTGGCCCTGATGCCAATTCATCCAGCCTGCAATGCCCTCGTGGGCTGGATGAATTAGCATCAGGGACTGGATCCGGCCCATGGGCCATAGTTTGTGCATTCCTGACCTAAATTATTGTTTAGCCCACAAATACCTAGCTGTTGTGCTGGGTCCTATGTTGGCTTATGAGGAACATTGCCAAAATATAAGGCAAAAGATCTCTGCTGGGAACAGTATTCTTTTAAAGCTGGAGTTCTCAACCTTTTTAATCCGGGGGCCGGGTCACGCTTCCTCAGAGAGCTTTGGGGGCTGGACAGCTATTTTGCCCTTCTTCCACTACATGGCACTTCCTGGTGTGGTGGAGATGGTGGCGGCGGCACATGAAATGGTGCTGTGGGCCGCATCCGGCCTGCAGAATCCCTGTTCTAACGCTATCAGGAACTAGTTAAGATAGAGGGCTACCCATGCTAAGAACTACATTTGGTCCTATACTACTCGACAGACACAAATCCAGTGTGGTATAGCTCAGCCCACGCAAAACAGATAGATATAGCAGTCAATGAAAACTGCAGGAATGTTACTGGGTGCCTGAAGCCAACCCTTATAGATTAAATCAATTATCTAGCAGGCATTGCACTCACTGACATAGATAAAAGTAGTAGCTTAGAAAGATTCAAAGCACCCATATCAAATGCACAAACACTCTTTGGCTACGATCTTGCCCTGCCCAACTGAAATCAAGGGGATTTTTTTTTGAACATCTGTCATTATAGAAGAAATAACAGAGAATGCAAGGACTATAATATAGAATGGGGAAAGAACTACCATATCATTGTGGTTACAAAATGGGGATAGGCAAAGCAGATCCCAGATATTTTGCACTTCAACTACAGTCAGCCCATACCAGCATAGCCAGTGGTGAGGTATGATGGGAATTATAGAATAATGGTTTCTGCAAGGTTAGTCTATGTACGAAAACAGGGTTTTCATGCAGACCCAGTTTTCTGTGAATGTGGAAAGCATCACAGCTATCTTTGTCCTCAAAATATACTATCCATGATTTAGATCAGGAGTGGACAACCTTGGCTTTCCAGCTATTCTCAGACTTCAGTTCCCCGAAGCCCTGATCACCGGGTGTACTGACTTGGGTTCCTGGTAATTGAAGTCCAAAAACAGCAGGAGTGCCAAAGTTGGCCACCCCTGATTTAGATGGTGACGGTCGCAATTGCCTTGAATCTTGCCTATTTTCGATTCCTCGATTGACCAGACTATGACAGGATGAGTTCCTGCTGGTCGCAACTCGCTTTCCAGTCCTTCTTCTCCAGGTTTGTCCAAAACCTTTCATGATTGGGTCTTCCCATCTTTTGGGGCGGGGGCTGCCAAGGGGTCTTTTTACTCCTCTGGGACACCGCTTGGTGACTGCTGCTGTCCACCGCCCATCTGTCATTCAAGAAACAAGTCCAGCCCAGCACAATTTCCAATTATGATATTTGACAACAGCTTCGTTGATTTGCCATACTTACCTAATTTTTACAATTTTACTTTTGCAAATTAGCTTATATTTTATATGTGTTCACATACAAGTTATTGCCTGTTTTTATATTGCATTCTTGTAATTGTTTTGTGGTGTTTTCCATAAGAATGAAGAATTTATCAGGCAGCAAAAGTCCATTTGGAAGGAAACAATGGGCTAGAACATAGGTGCCCAAACTATAGCCCATGGGCCAGATCCGACCCCCAATGTGAATTCATCTGGCCTGCACCACCCTCATTGCCCCCGGAAGCGGAAGTAAAATGTTTTACTACCACTTCCAGGAGTGACGAGGGCAGTGCAAGCCAGATGAATTCGCGTCAGGGGCCAGATCTGGCCTGCGGGCCATAGTTTGGGCACCCCTTGTTTAAGCAGAGAAAATGGCAGCCTAAAATCTATCTCATCCTGTTGCAAAACAGATTGCAAGGTGTGTTTTATTTCTGAAGAGAGCAACCATGTGACCGGCCCTCTGAACCATGTAATCAGCCCTCTGAACCTAATGACCGGCCCGTGACCTGAAAAGCTTGGGCATCCGGTGCTAGAAAGCTAGATGCACAGTGCCTTTCCTTCCATGGTGCTAGGAGTCCTCTGTCTAAAAACACCTTCAGCTTCCTCTTGGTTGCTTCTGGAAACTGGCTTGTCCAGTTGGTGTAATGCAGAGCTGCTTTTAATCTACAATTCTTTTCAAAGCTATTCTTCTATAACAAGCATAGCATGAAACCTCCAGGGCAGACATGGCTGGTGCCCATTTTGTTTGTGGAAGAAGGCATAGTAGCCAATAGCATTTGGAACAAAGGGGGACTGACCCCTTTTCTTTGTGCCAAGCTATGACTCCTTTTGTAAGCATTGCCAGAGGCTGGGGTGGTTTCGCATTCTACAGACTGATGAACCTGTTGCCACTAGTCCAGGACAGAGTGCAGAGCTCACGTGGTTGTGAAGGCCCATCTATTCACCAGGTTTTTTTAAGAGAATGTGCAGAAAACCCCTAAGACTAATTTGAGTGCAGCTATAAGATTTGAATTTAGTAGAGCTACTATGTCTTTAGCTCAAAGTAGGTGCAAGACTTCCATTGATCTAAGGTGCTCCTGGAGATACTATTAGACTACAGTACAATGGAGATACTGTTAGACTACAACTCCCATTATCCATTACCATTGGCTATGCTCATAAAGGCTGTTTGGAGTTGCAGTGTAAAATATCTAGGAGGTTGCACTTTGTCCATCCCTATTGTTTTAAGACTGTGGTGGCTTAGTAGTTAAGATGCTGAATTTGACAATTGGAAGTTTGAGACCTGAGTGCTACACAATGGAGTGAACTCCAGTTTCTAGCCCAGCTCTTGCCAAGCTGATACAGTAAAACCTTGCATAAAGTGTGCCTCGCTTAGAGACTAACTCGCTTAAAGAGCAGAATTTTCTCTGAATGGTCACATCGCTTAACAACTAAAACCAACCAAAAACTCGCTTAACAACTAAATCGGGGTCCACAATCCTTCCCCTGCCAGAAGTCACAATTGGTCACTTACAATGGTGTTTCGCTTAAAGAGCAGACTCACTTAAAGAGCAATCCCGTGGAACGCATTATGCTCTTTAAGCGAGGTACCACTGTAGTTTAAAAGCAAGAATTTGTAAGGAGATAAATAGGTACCACTTCGGTGGGATGGTAAACAGCATTCCATGTGCTCCACTGTCTAGTCATGCCTGCCACATGACCTTGTAAATGTCTGCAGACGCAGACACTGCCTGCACTTTGGCTATAAATGGAGATGAACGCTGCACCCTAGAGTCGGATATGACTAGCTTTCGAGCAAGGGCAGACCTTTACCTTTACGTATTGTTCACTTTCCTTGGCTTGATGATTCATTCAGTCTTGCATTCCACAGAAGCGACATATTTATGTTTGTGTAGCATTTTGCCATGTGAGATACTCATCCTTCTACTGAGGCACAGTCTTTCACCCATGAGTGGGGTTTTTTTGGGTGGCCTTTTGATTTACAGAAGAGCCTGATGGGTGTTAGCAAACAAATAGTGCTGTTAATTGCATGTTACTTTCATGGGCCAAAATAGCCAGACACTGGGAGACTGATTAATGACACATGGAAGCCCATTATCAGCTCTAAACTATTAGGCCAGCAGCTTTGTGTTTTATCAATTAGCAGGAAAGGTGGCAGCTTTTAAATTAGTAATTAATATTTTCTTTCCCACTAGACATAAGATTCTTTAAGCCTGGTTGGTAGCCAATTTGGAAGGTTTGAGGAAGTAGAGAACTTTGCATATTTTCCGTGGCCTCATCCTTCTCTCTTGCAAGAATCAGTGTTGTCCCGTGTCTAGGCCAGACATGAAACTGCCAAAAGTGAAGGCACCTTTTGGTGAGTTCGTTCTGCAGTGCCTTTTGCCTGACCTAGTATGAGAAAGATTAGCCAGCAACACTAGTTGCCGTTACCAGGGTACGCCCGATTGTGGTTGAAAAAATACCACAATCTTCGAGGAGGCTCTTTCTGTGTAGCAAACACAAGTTACTATTTCTTCTTTTGGCATAGCTGGTGCAATGCTTATGTGAAATACAAAAGTGATAGAAATGTAAATACAGTACCCAGTGTGGGCTAGAAATTAGAGTTCTTGATTACGACCAGGGAAATCCTCTGTCCAAATCCAACTTCATCCATTAACCGTCCATGGATAATGTTAAGCCAGTCATTATTTTAGCCACACATACCTCTCGTATATGTGAGGACAGGACTTTGATGTTACATTCCTTGTAGGAAAGGCATACCTGTCAAATATCCCGAATTGGCCGTGATTCCCCGTTTTTTTTTGCGCTGATTTTCGTCATTTCCCGCCTGGAGCTGCCACTACCCCATAATTTGGCAGCGGGGGAAAATGAGTTACTGCGCATCCCGTCTGCGCAACTCACTTCTACGCGTGTGTAGAAGGCTTTTACGCATGCGTAGAAGGCTTCTATGCAGACGGGGATGCGTAAAAGCCTTCTACGCATGCGTAAAAGCCTTCTACACATGCGTAGGAGTGAGCTGCGCAGAACGTTTCTGCGCAGGTCCGTTGGGCGCATGCGTAGAACGGACTTGCACAAAAACGTTCTGCGCAGAAACGTTCTACGCATGCGTAAAAGCCTACGCATGCGTAATCTACGGAGCTGTGCTTGACAGGTATGAGGAAAGGTAGGATACAATGAACAAAATTCTGCATGGATATACTACAGGTGAAGAAGCTATATAACAAGCGAAAAAACTGTCAAATATAATGATGGCTAGATTTCAAAGTTTTATCTTTGAATCAATTTTCAGTGTCATGCTAACCTCTCGATAGTCACGATCCTACACCAAATTATGCCACATAATGATGGAATTGCATTTCCAGCACCAATGAACCTCTTTTCAGCAACAATAAGTACTGAGGGAGATACATTTTTGGACTAGGAAACTTGATTTCCAGAGAAATTAGGATTGAGAGAAGCAAGCTTTGGAGATACCCAATTACTCCTGTTGTGGTTTTCTTTTCAAGAATGTTGCATTTTTCTTCTTGATCAGAAGTCTTGGAACAGCTCTGTAACAGATGCAAAATCCAGGTTTGTCAAGGTCACAATTTAGAGATAAAATGCAGCCATATTTGGAAGGTCAGGAAATGGTTTGGATCCTCAGGATGTTCTGCCTTTGACCTGCTCTATGAAGACTGGGCTGCGAGCCCAGCAAAACGCCTTGCTTTGAGACTTGAAAGGGACAAAACAAAACTGAGCCTAAGTTGGCAATCACAATGCTGAGGCCTGCCAAGGAGGATATAAGTTTGGTAATGATGCAAATGAGGAGGAACAAATGAGAACGTGGCATTGAGTGATGGAGGGAGGTTGCATAAATTGGAATGCTGATGGGATTAATATATATATATATTTTAAAAAATAGTGGCTTAGAACAGCAAAAAGTTGATTTCCTTCCTGTGTTAACACCCTTTAAAACCCTGCAGCTCTGTAGATTGTTTCTTCCCTCTTTGGCTTTCTTGCAGTTAGTTCAGTCCACTTTACCTGTGGGGCCTTCAGTGGCTCAGTGGTTAAGAAGTTTGCCTTGTTAGCTGGAAGGCTGGCAAGTCAGCTGTTCGAGACCCGGGTACTACATGACGGATTGAGCAGACATTTCCATGGACATGTGGCAGGCATGCCTCGACACCGGAGTGCACGGAACACTGTTTACTGTCCCACCAAAGTTGTACCTATTTATCTACTTGCAATGTCTTGTTTTCAAACTGCTAGGTTGGCAGGAGCTCAGAAAAGAGACAGGGAGCTCGTGTGCGGTACTCAAGTCTTGAATTGTCTGCTCCTAATTGTGACTTTAATTTGTTTTTATACATAAAGCCTGAATGGCTATTAAGCAATAATAAAGTAAGAAAGATGTGTAAAGCAGAAAGAAAAAGGTGATAGTATCAGCATAGTATCATCATCAGTTGGAAAAAGTCTTTAAGCCTTTTTGAAAAACATCAAGCATAATTACAAGAGTAAAGAAAGTGACATATAACATCCTGGCACCATGAATAATTAGCAAGACAATTAGCACTTTCAACTTGTATACTTTCCTTAAGCATAGATTTGGAAAAGGGGTGGTGGCGGCTTTTTTTCTTCTTCAGAAAGAGAAACACACCCTCGCAGTACCTCTCCAGCTGTTAGTTTCTTTCAGAAGTACTATTTACTGTAGTACCTTAAGGGTACTTAGGGAGGGGAGAGGTAATTGTGTGGATTAGGGTCCTGCTCAGCTACTTTTTCTATGGGGGATGCTTAAGTAACAAGCAGTAAGGGCATTTTTTAAAAAATGGCTGCTCAGAGTAACATATGGCTTTGCTTTCTCAGACATACAAGCTGAGTGAACGCTTGGGAATTGCTCACTTAGTTCACATATCACATTTTACATCAAAAAAGTAAAATGTACAAGTGCAAAACTACATTCTAATAAAATGCAATTTAATAAAAGTTAAACAGTTTAAATAATAGACACATAATAAATATTGGTTGAAATCTTGTTGCTTAGAGTAGTATGATGAAACTAGAGTAAGCCCGTTACATTTATAAATTCAGTGGATTCAGTGACTCTACTCTTGTTGCAACTAACTGCATTAAGCAACAGGATTTCAACCATGGATGTTTGAATTTCACATAGGAAAACCACCGCCAGTAAATCAATCACAGAAGTTGTGTTTTTAATATAGTAATTTTTAATATATAATTTTGTTTAATATCATGTTGTGAATGGCCTCAAGTAAGTCCATGACTTTGTGAGCTTGACTCTTGGAAGGTAGGCAGGTTAGCAGTTTGAGACCTGAGCAGTGATGCACTCCCAAAAAATTTACTACCACCTCTGTGAGTGGAGCCAAATCTGTGGGCATGGCCAACACAATGGGTTATGGAGGTGGGTGTGGCCAGCCAGGTGGGCGTGGCCTGGGGAATTTCCGCTACCGGTTCTCCCGAATAGGACAGGACCTGCTTCAGTGCATCACTGGACCCGAGTGCTGCATGATGGAGTGAGTGTCTGTAGTCCCAGTTCCTGCCAACCTAACAGTTTGAAAGCAAGAAATTGCAAGTAGATAAAAAGGTACAAATTCGATGGGAAAGATAACAGCCTTTCATGCACTCTGGCATCTAGTCATGCCTGCGGAAACGTCTGTAGATGCAGACAGCACTTAAATGGAGATGGGCACCACTCTGAAGAGTTGGACATGACTGGCTTTCGAGCAAGGGAGACCTTTAAAGGTACAATAGTGTGATTTGACTTTAGCTTCAGTCCTTATTCTCAGCTGTCACAGCAGTGGCTCTAGCTATGTTATGAGGCCATGACCAGGATGTTGCTCTGTTTGTTTTGCTATCACTGAATCAATATTTGACAGTTTTAATGGAGTGTTTTATGTCAAGCCTAGTAGAATCTCCCATGTCATTTGTTTTGTTGACACTGCAAACAAGCAGGTAGGCAATGCTGAAGGTCCTGTTGTTTCTCCAAGCAGGTGGAGAAAAAGGTTAACGGTTTAACAAAGCACTTGGGTAGCAGTAGGTATCGCAATTTCTACTATTGGATTTCTAGTATTGGATATACTTACAGGTGAAACTTGGAAAATTAGAATATCATGCAAATGTTCATTCAGTTCAGTAATACAACTTAAAAGGTGAAACAAATATATGAGATAGATTCATTGCATGCAAAGTGAGATAGTTCAAGCCTTACTTTGTTATAATATTGATGCTTATGGTTTACAGCTTATGAAAACCCCAGTCCCCCATCTCATGTACCCCATAATCATCACATAATCTCATTTACGCTGTACGCCATGATCATCACAATTATAACGAATTAAGGCATTACATGTCTCGCTTTGCATGTGGTGAGTCTATCTCATATATTTGTTTTACCTTTTCAGTGAAATGAATGGACGTTTGCACGATACTCTAAAATTCTGAGTTTCACCTGTATATTGTGCATGTGTTTATTCGAAAGCAAGAAATTGCAAGTAGATAAATAGGTACCAATTGGGGTGGGAAGGTAGTAAACAGTGTTCCATGCATTTTGGTGTTTAGGCATGCCTGCCACATGTCCATGGAAATGTCTGCAGACACAGACACTGCTGGTTTTTTGGCTCTAAACAGAGATGAGCACTGAACCCTAGAGTTGGATACAACTGGCTTTTGAGGAAGGGTGACCTTTACCTTTATCTGTAATGAAGAGGATTCTTATACAGGTATTTCAATTTCCTTTTCCCTCTTAAATGTTCATTACCCCTATCCGAGGGGGGGGGGACCCCATCTTCTCCCCCATGTCTTCACTGTAAGACATTTTACAGTCTAATTGCAGGGTAGCAGCTGTAAAGACAGATGAGGCTGTATACTTGTTATACCTGCCAAAGGCACAAATCTCTTCCCTAGGAGGAAAACAAAGAAAAGTGACTATTCCATGCTGTTAATCTTGCTATATTATTATGAAGTATAGTAAAGGTATAGGTTTCCCTTGCTCGAAAGCCAGTCATATCCGACTCTAGGGTTCAGTGCTCATCTCTGTTTCGAAGCTAAAGAGCCAGCGTTGTCTGCTTCTGCAGACGTTTCCATTGACATGTGGCAGGCATGACTAGACACCGGAGTGCACGGAACACTGTTCCTTCCCACCCAAGTGGTCCCTATTTATCTACTTGCAATTTTTTGCTTTTGAACTGCTAGGTTGGCAGGAGCTTGGACAAAGGCGGGAGCTCATTCCGTCCTGCAGTACTCAGGAATTGAACTGCTGACCTTCTGCCTCCCAGTCAGCATCTTAACCACTTGAGCCACTGAGGTATAGGAAGTTCTAAAAACATTCACATACCCTGCTTTTTTCCTATTTGGTGGTATGAGGACCACAGGTCAGATTCAGAGGGCATGCTTTGCATGTGGAAAGTTTGACATTGAAATAGATTATGTGAAAAATTGCCAGAGAGCCATTATCAGTCAGAGAAGCAAATACGGGGTGAGGGTTGCCCCTAATGTCCATCAGCCCCACTCAGCATGGATAGCTTCATAGATTTTATAGCAATAGCATTTACATTTTTGTACCGCCCCGTAGCAGTTAGTTCATTCTCTGGGTGGTTCACAAGGTAATGAGCATTTGCCCCCAACATGCTGGGTACTCATTTTACCAAACTCTGAAGGATGGAAGGCTGAGTCAACCTTGGATCCCATCAGGATCAAACTCACAACGTCCAGACGTTTTGGCTGCAGTACAGCAGTATAACCACTGCATCACCGGGGCTCTTATTTATTTATGGCAGGGGTTCTTTTCAAGCTGGGAGCCGGATCACACTCTCTCAGTCAGCTTCGAGGGCCAGACAGCCATTTTGCCCTGCCTGCATGATGGGGGTGGCCATTTTGTCCCAACAGCTTCAAAGGGGTGACCATTTTGTTTCTTGAATGCCCTTGGATGTGGGTGGGTGGATGGGTGGGAAACATGAAATGGTGCCACTGGCCAGTTGGGAATGCCTGATTTATGGGAACTAGAAGTGCACATGCTTTCCAGATATACAGTAATGGGTATTATGGACAGATATCCAGTGGTACCCCGTATAGCGAACGCTTTGTATAATGAAAAATTCATACAACGAAGTGTTTTTGTGAAATTGGTAATGTACTGTTTAACAAAAAAAATGTTCGTTAACAAAAAAAATGTTCGTTATACAGATCGCTATTGGCGATATCCTGTACAATGAAAAAAATTTGTTCATTGTATGGGGTATTGCCAATAGTGATCCATATAATAAACTTTTTTTCGTTATACGGGGTTCTACTGTACTGGCTGTGAAAATCACTTAGTCTTCACACTGATCCCTCTTTGCCACTATGCCCAACATTTGAAATTTCCCAACTCACATAATTGGTCTCCATTGGAAAAAGGGACAGATGCTACTTTTCTGAGGGGAACTCTGCCCCTCTTCTCAGAGTTACTGCTGACAATCAGAGATGATTCACATTATAAAACATCATGAATCCCATACTGGGTGATTCACGATAGGATGGAAACTATTTGTGTTGTGGTTCTATTGTCATACGTTTTGTGTTTTTCAGAAAACTTCTTAAACATTGCAGCTTTTAAGCATCAATAATTGAGTCAAGAGGTTATGCATCATTTTCCATAATGCCAACAGTTCCTTTGCAAAGCAAGGATGTGGCTGAGACATATAATGTTGAGTTTGCTGAGTCTTACCACTCAGTTTGTCTGACTATCATCTATTCAATTGGGAATATAAAACCCCTGTCTTTTTATTTTTTTAAAAAAGCCTGGTTAGTAACTTTTGTATTGCTGGCTAAAACCTAATATCGGCCAAACTGCCATGATGTCATCGAAAAATACTGCAAATTTGCAAATTTTTCACATGGAAGGGCTTTGAGTACCAGAATATTCTAGCGGTTGCCGGGAGACGCATTCGTGTCAGTTTATCTTGGAGAGGATAGTACAAAGACCCAGGATCAGGACAGAGCAGGATGTATCCTGCTAGCTCAAGGGTGGCCAACCTTTTTTTGCCCATGGGCCTGACCACGCCTCCCAGACAGCTGAGTGGGCTGGACCATGTCCACCAGAAGCGGAAGCGGGCACATTTATGGTTGACATAAATGCACCTACATTTGTGCTTATGACTGTCACGGGTATGTTTGCGCATGCGTGGGCATGTTTTACGGATGACATAAATGCACCCTTTTCCATCCAGCTGTGGTGGAAGCAGCAGTGGGCCAGATGAGATGGTGTCGGGTCCCGGGTCCGACTCACGGGCTGTAGGTTGGGAATTCCTGTGCTAGCACAACAACATAGAGATCTGTCAAGGAGGCTTAGAAATTGTGTTGAAAAGAGGTCCAGGAAACAAGTGAAGAAAGGGTGGCTGGAAAGAAATAGCACAAATTGGGCTGTAGAATTTCCAGTTATGGAAAACTGAAGGAAGAGAGATTTAAGAAAATGGAAAGGTGACACTGAAGTGCTGGTACCTGATAAAAACTTCATGCAAGAGCTCAGGGGTAGTCGGGGAATTTTGGAGAGCAGAGAAGATTCTTGGCCAAAGAAGGCAACTAGGCTTATATAATTTACATATTAGTTTAGGTTTAGGTTAGTGACACACACAACCTAAATGGCAAGTCTTTTGAGGTTAATTTTGTACCATCCTGTAAATTTAATCTTGGACTCCCCAGACTCAAGGTGAGTGAATAGTGAGTGGGCTTATCTAAAGTGCCAAATCTGGACTGTACACCAAACCCTGTACACCCAACCCTTCAGCTTTGGTTCACAACAAATCTTGTGCTCTCTCTACATAGTTCAGGTGTATTTGCTGTACTGAGATGGCAGTCCTGAGATGCCTTCACCATTCCTTCTCCATTGGTATCCCAGGGTCTCATTTTTCAGACAGCTGAGGGAGTAGGGTTGGAAGTGCCTTATGCCTATTACTGCTCTTTGGCTAGTTTGTCCCACTTTGCTCAGTTAGCATAGGGGTGGGCAATCTAGTAACTCTTCAAGCTAGTGCTTAGAAAGGATTAATTATTTAAAAAAAACTAGATCAGGGATTCCCAACCTTTTCAAGCTGGGGTCCAGGTCAACTCTCTGAGTCAGCTTCAAGGGCCGGATGGCCATTTGATTGTGGTGCTCTACCCTGAAATCTATTTTCAGGGCCAAGTGTCAGTCCTGGAAATGTGTCTTTTGAGAAAGTAGGTGCTTTTAAGCATGCACAGAGAATATTTCCAGTTCAGTTTAATTATACTATTATGTGCTAGGTGCTAAACATATTTCAGATTACATGAAGACCTATTGGGGCAAAGAGGTAGCTGCTCCTATCAAAAACAAAATCTAGGACTTCCTTGGTTCTTTATGCCAGGTATATGTTTTTGGGTTAGAATCTGGTTGAATTAAGAAATTGCTCTTGATTGTTGGTTGATGCTAGGAATATGCAATTCCCAGGAACAGCACCATGCTCTAGAAGAGTTTATTTATTATTATTTTAAGGAAATTGGAAAGTATAGTGTAGGGTTCTGTAGAGATGAAATCTATATCTACTTGAGAAAGCCTTGATGCTGGGAAAGGTGGAGAGCAAAAGAAGAAGGGGGCGGCCAAAAATGAGATGGCTAGATGGTATTGTAGATGCAATGGGCACAAAGCTGGGTGGGCTGAGGAGAATGGTGGAAGACAGAAGTGCCTGGCGGGCAATGGTCCATGGGGTCGCAAAGGGTCGGAATCGACTGTGCAACTGAACAACAACAACAGTAGAGTACTTTGCTTTTAGGACCAAAGGAATAGGCAGTAGATAACGCAAATAGACACGGTAATGTATTGTACAGTGACATTACATTGGAGCCTAATCTGATGGGGCCAAATTGGGAATTAGCAAGCAGGGAAATATTTTCTCCTGCATCATCACTAGAAATTTTTTAAACCTAAAAAAGCTAGCAAAACATGTTAACACACAGGATTTGAAGCATGAGAGGAGTCCAAAGACTTGAGTGAACGTACCTCAAAGAATTTCACTGATTTCAAAAACGTCATTGAATTCAGTCAGGAGAATGATTTACTGTAATTTCATCTGGATTTGGGGTCAATGGCCAGAATCTTGTTGCCTAGGCATGATGTAACATCACACCTGTGCAAATGTGCTGGACATTATGCCCTGGCAATAAGTATTATGCAGTTCTATCATGCATCATTTGCGCAGATCTTGTTGTAATCAATTGTACAATGTGCCTCGGAAATTGATTTATGAATAGTGCTTCTACCTGTGTGGTAATTTGAAGCTACCAAGTGTATAACATTGAATTGCATACACATAGTAATGCAATAGGATCTCAGCCACTGTTCCAGAGAGATCTGGAGACAGTATGCAATATACTGGGTGAGGTGGGGTGGCTTAAGGATCCATGAGGGAATGGTCACAAATAGAACTGCCACAGTTTATATAAGCCTGGTCTTTCATCCTATAATTTAGCTTGGTCATGCATGGCTCTACAGAATTCATGTATAATTTCCCAGTTCTTTCTTTGAGAAAATTTCTAAAACTGAAGTAACCAGAAGCTTTTTTTAAAAAAATTTTTTGTTAGTTTTCTGTGCTTGCTTAGATTCAAATGTTTTCACAAGGATGCGGGGAAATCTGGTTTTGCGACAAAATTTATGTGGTCACTTCCATTCCGCTGCTTAAATGATCTCTTGTTTAGTCTCCAATCAAAGTAAGCTTTAATTGAAATTACTTTCAGAAAGAAGAGTACGAACTAACCAAACAGGACCAGGCCAAAATGATAGATAATTTTTTGCTTTGAGGGAAAAAGAGAGGGACAGAAAAAAAAGGGAGATTGCCAGACCTAATCCTTCTCAGAACACTAGGCAAGATTAAGGTCAGAAAAATGAGATTTTAATAGGATTTCTAAGCAAGATAATGCTTGGGTTGTAACATTAACTGAATCTCAGGCCATATATGGGGAAAATATGTCCTACTTCTACCTGGAGAAGGAATTATTGAAGATAACTTTAATGGAGTGGGGGAGGAAAAGAGAGGCAAAAGAATTTACTAGGAAACAATGAGGGCTTGACATTGTACCCTGGCCAGCCTAGGCCCTGGACTCTGGCGGTCGATTTGTGGGACTTTTTAAAATGATTGACTTTCTTCTTTTTAAATGTTTCATGATGGTTGCAATTTATGATGTTGTGATTTATTTGTGATTTATATGATGTTGTGATCTATTAATTATTACGGTATTGTATTTCATTGCATTGTGATATGTATATTTTCTGATATGATATGTATAATGTGTAGTGGATTCTCTATTGTTGTTTGAGCCACCCGGAGTCGCGTTGTCGAGTGGGTGGCATACAAATCCAAACAACAACAACAACAATTTGGAAAGCAATATTTGTTCAGATATTGGATGATTCTGGAAAGCAGCCTCTCCTTGCCCTCTCAGTGCTGGACTATATACAGTGGTGAGCTCCAATTTTTTTTTACTATCATACTGTGGGTATGGTATGGTGGGCATGGCCAAGGGGAAAGCCCTGAATTGCACCTGAATTAGGACTACAGTACTTTATTTCAAAACTTGGATGGGTAGGGCCAGCCAGAATTACTGATACCGGTTCTGGCAAACTGGTGCGAACCTGCTGATGCCCACCACTGACTATATATGGGAAGGTACTACAGTAAAACCTCTACTTACGAAAAAAGTCAGTTCCGTAGGCTTTTGCTTAAATCGTTTTTTATGTAACTCGAAGCAAACCCATAGGAAAATGGTTTTTACGTAACTTGAAGCAAACCCATAGGGAAAACATATTTATGTAACTTGAAGTAAACCCATAGGAAATCATGTAAACTGGGACATGGTTTTAGCACAAAATCATTATGTAAGTCGAATTTTATGTAACTCGAGGCATTTGTAAGTCAAGGTTTTACGTTATGTGATGACACTTACAAATGTAAGTGGCTGATAAATTTCTGAATTTCATATTAGCATTTTGACCCCAACATATTGGGTACTCATTTTATCGACCTCAGAAGGATGGAAGGCCAAGTCAACCTTGATACCAGTCAGGATCAAACCCACAATGTCAGCAGCAGTTTTTGGCTGCGTTACAGCTGTTTAAACACTGTGCCACCAGTGCTCCTTGTGAACCATCACCCACAAGGATTTGTTTCTGGATGATCATTCTCTTTGTGTCTTATGGTCTTTTATTTCCTCATCTGTTTCCTTGCCCCCTCACTGCTTGCAAAATGTGACGTGACCCCACACCACCCTCACGTTGCTTCTGTGCCAGGAGGTCAGGGCATGCCATTCTATTACCTAATGAGCCAGCTGCAGATGGGAGAACAGGATGTGCGGATGGGAGGGCTTTTTGAGTCTATCCCTGAAATCACTGGGATAGGCAGGGAGGCAATGTAATGCCAATAGCAGCTGGCCCTTTAGTTTGGGATTTATCTTTTGTTTACTCCTAAAAAAGCCAAATCTGGCTCCACCCGCTAAAGACATGCTTGCTTTTTTATTCCTATAGAACTCTGTATTTTTTTTCCCTGGGACCATTAACAATAACTTGAAACAGGCAAGAAAATTCTATCAATCAACCAAGTAAAATGGTTGATAAAGTGACAGTTGTCCATTTACAACAGGGGTGCCCAAACTTTTGGGGCTGTTAGCCGGTCACGTGGTTCCTCCCACCGGAAGCGGAAGTAAAACATGTCTTGCAATCTGTTTTGCAACAGGATGAGATAGATTTTAGGCTACCATTTTCTCTACTTAAACCAGAGGTGCCCAACCACAGGTTGTGGTTTGGGCACCCCTGATTTACAAATTGAGTGTTTGTAGTCCTGTGTCAGGATAGCTTGATTTACTATATCTCAAAGTGTGAGATAGTTGCTTTTCTGTACAGTATATGGATATAGTATTTGAAGTGATGCAGTTAGAGGATTCTAGATGGTGTATTGATAGTGTGTCCTGAGATTTTTCAAGAGCTCCTGCTCATGTTTTGGTGTCCCCGTTGAAAACGGTTAGAACAAAGGAGAGCTTTGCCTTTTCTCATTGTCATTGTCTTCTTTCCTTCTGCTCCCTCTTTCATCTGGAGGTGAACTTGCACACATGAACAGGAAATGTGGAATTGCACCTCTGTAACCACACTTCCCTTTGGAATGACTCACTGGAAGAAGTTTACTACGTAGCAATTTCTGGCTGATTGCCATATTTGAATTCAGAGACTAAATTCCTATTCAGTCATTAGTGACTTCCATCAATGTAGAGAGGAACACCTAGTCTTACTTTTTCTGTTATTACTTTGTTCACACAGTGATGGATTAGTCCATACCTATCAACCACGGCTCCAGAAAATACGGGACCTGCGCAGAACGGTTCTGCGCAGATCACCTTCTACGCATGCGTAGAAGGGTTCTACGCAAGGGTTCTACGCATGCGTAGAAGGGTTCTACGCAAGGGTTCTACGCATGCATAGAAGGGTTCTACGCAAGCGTAAAAGCCTTCTACGCATGCGTAGAAGACGATCTGTGCAGAAGGGATGCACAGTACTTCTTTTCCCCCTGCTGCCAGTTCCGGGGTTTTGGCAGCTGCGGGCGGGAAATGGCGCAAATCGGCGCCAAAAAACGGGAAATCCCAGCCAATCCAGGAAGATTGACAGGTATGGATTAGTCTGAGGTTCTTGTTTACAAGCAGAATTTACGTGCAAGCCCCTCTTTTTCATATTCCATTATTATGTGAACAAAGTGTTGGAAATATGGCGAATGCTGCCCTCTAACTCTGGGGTTCCCAATCTTTTCAAGTTGGTGGTCAGGTCACGCTCCTTCAGTCAGCTTCAAGGGCCAGATAGCCATTTTGACCTGCCTGCAAGATGAGGGTGGCCATTTTGTCCCAAAAGCTTCAAAGGAGTGGTGATTTTGTTTCTTGAATTATTATTATTGTTCGACTTGTATGCCACCCCACTCGCAAAGAGACTCTGGGTGGCTAACAAAGAAACAAAATAGCACAATTACATGGTATCACATTACAAAAAACCTTTCAGAAACATTTAAAAAATATCATAATTACAAAATATCAAATTATAATACAAAACACTTCAAAAATAATGCACAGAAATGCCCTTGGAGTGAGGGGGGGGGAATGAAATAGTGCCATGGGTCGGATCTGGCCCACAGGCCTTAGGATGGGAACTCCTGCTCTAACTGGACTGATAAAACCAAGAATTCTAATGTCTGAATAGGGTTTACATGTACAGTACTGCATTTTTGGCAGGTTGATTGGGGGCAATTTTATTTGTAGCATGTGATTTGAGTCACTCACTTGAATCATCTGGACCTCTGCAGCAGATCTTTTGCAGAGTACAGTATCATACCTGTCAACCGCGGCTCCAGCCAATCCGGCACCTGCACAGAACGGTTCTGCCCAGGTCGCCTTCTATGCATGCGTAGAAGGGTTTTGCGTTTGCGTAGCCCCCTTCTACGCATGCGTAGAAGGCAACCTGCGCAGAAGGGCTGCGCAGTACCTCCTTTCGCCCGCTGCCAAATTCCGGGGTTTCAGCAGCGCGGGGCGGGAAATGGTGCAAATCAGCGCCGAAAACCGGGAAATCCCGTCCAATCCGGAAAGGTTGATAGGTATGCAGTATACCTACTGTCAATTTGTTGTTATGATGTCTTCTCAAATAACTTCCAAGTTATGGTGGCCCTTTGAATTAGTGACCAAATCTGAAAGGCTCTACCATCAACAGGACAGCTCAGCTTTTGCAAAGTACAGGGCTGTCGTTTCCTTTCTTAAATCAGTCCAGCAGGGTTTCTCTAGCAAAAATCATTTCAACCCAGAGTAATTTCTGACACGAAATTTATTTTTAGTCCATCTCTTATCTGGTATTCCTCTTTTCCTGTTGCCTTCACTTTCCCCAGCATTATTGTGTCTTTCCTAGTGTTATTGTGTCTTCCAGTGACTCTTGTCTTCTCATGATGCTGCCAAAGTAAAATAGCTACACCTAAAATAAAGTATATATTGTGCCATCACTTATAGTGACCCTAAAAGGATTTTCAAGTGAGATTTTTAAGGAATAGTTCTACCAATGTCCCCCTGGTAAATTTCTAAAATACCGAAACTAATAGGTACAGGCAGCTGTGTATGAATCACATTATAGGAGAAAACTATTTAAAAACAAAATGATGAATGTTGCTGTTTTTGCCAAAACTGAAGTAGAAGATGCTAACTGGAGTTAGAAGTGCAGAAGCTTAATTAAACAAGCACAAAAGGACAGTATCCTTGTATTTATAACTTAATTAGTCAAACTCCATTGCAAAGTCCATTGCAGTCCTGGTGTTAAATCTTGCATGTTGCATTTCATGTGTGCCATGAGTGATGGCTCCGAGATCATAGTGTGTGGGTCACTTCATGGCAAGCTGGGATCCACCTTAAACAAATTCACACCAGTGACATTTTTCCTGCTTCACGGGGGGCGGGGGGGGGGGAGCATTCTCGAATACGAGTTGCAGTTGACAATGAGTCAAACTAGGCGTTTCAAGCATACCTGTCAACCTTCCTGGATTGGCCGGGATTTCCTGATTTTTGGCGCCGATTTGCGCCATCTCCCGCCCGCAGCTGCCAAAACCCCGGAATTGGCAGCGGGGGAAAAGAGGTACTGCGCATCCCTTCTGCGCAAGTCGTGTTCTACGCATGCGTAGAAGGCTTTTATGCTTGTGTAGAACCCTTCTACGCTTGCGTAGAAGGCTATGCAAGCGTAAAAGGGTTCTACGCAAGCGTAAAAGCCTTCTACGCATGCGTAGAACGCGACTTGCGCAGAACCGTTGTGCGTAGGTCCCGGATTGTCCGGAGCCGTGGTTGACAGGTATGGTTTCATGTTACCTGCAAACCACAGTACAGAATTTTATATTGTCTGTCATTCGCAAAGATTGATAGTAAGATTCTATTCAGTGTCTTAAGAACATCCTGAGTCCTGGAAAAAAAAATCCCAGGTAGGGAAATAGGGAAATCATTTGTATAAAACTCAAATTTCCTTGGAAAATACGATAAACCACATTCACAAATAAGGAATATTTCACCTGTTGAAGAGAGAACTCTTAACCCCTTATATCAAGTGAGGAATAAATATGCATTTTGCTGGGCTAGAGTCAGCCATTGGAATCAGTTAATAGATTTGCTTCATTTCCTCCCCCACTTTTTCTTTCCTATTTCAAAGGTTTGCCACTTTAAATCGGCAGAGGGCTCTGTAGTCCATGAAGAAGAAGCCGCCGAGGGATCGCTTCTGTATTTAGTGGCGGGGAGATACTGGAGTAGCATTCTGGGAAATTTCTGCTTTCTCTCAGCATGACGGTCTAT
Organism: Bradypodion ventrale; assembly: GCA_035047345.1. NCBI lineage: Eukaryota > Metazoa > Chordata > Lepidosauria > Squamata > Chamaeleonidae > Bradypodion > Bradypodion ventrale. The sequence goes on from JAWDJE010000006.1 coordinate 26,609,401, forward strand.
TTAGGGCGCTCCTGAGCAAAACTCCCAAGTATGTTGGAAGGAGTCCAGCTGTTCTGGCATTCCTGCATGTAGAATTTGCCCTGATGAACACAGCTTGACCTTTTTCCTGTTTCGGGCTGCTAAGAACTCTGTTGTAGGTGAGAGAGAACCTTACTTCTTCAGTATTCAGCTGTTGCTTGCTTGCTCTACTTAGAACAGGGGTGCCCAAACCTTTTTGGACCGTGGGCCAGTCAGGTGGTTCAGCGGGCCGGTCCCATGGTTCCTCCCACTGGAAGCGGAAGTAAAACGTGCCTTGCAATCTGTTTTGCAACAGGATGAGATAGATTTTAGGCTGCCATTTTTTCTGCTTAAACTGGGGTGCCCAAACTATGGCCTGTGGGCCAGATGTGGCCCCCGACACCAACTTATCCAGCCCACACCGCTCCCAGAAGTGGAAGTAGAATGTATGGGTGCGTTTTACTTCTGCTTCCGGGAGAGATGAGGGCGGTGCAGGCTGGATGAATTGGTGTTGGGGGACATATCTGGCCTATGGGCCTTAGTTTGGGCACCCCTGACTCAGAAGATAAGTGTGGGGCATTTTAGATCTAAAGAGAGGAGAATTGGAAGTTGTTATTGTAATGTCTAGGGGATATGCCCAAGGAAAACCACTGCCGTCTTCAGAATGGTCCAGAGATATTCATTGTTCCCTGACCCTCACATTCTGAAGCCGAGGGATAATAAAATTATTGGCCTGACTTTCTCCATGTCATGCTTCAGAGATCAGAGTCTCACCACTCCAGGTAAAATATGAGAAGAACATTGACTAGCAGATGAATATGCACTACTTCTTGATTTCTAAAATGTAAAGTAAAGGTAAAGGTTGTCCTTGCTCGAAAGCCAGTAGTATCTGACTCTAGGGTGTGGTGCTCATCTCTGTTTAAAGCCAAAGAGCCAGCACTGTCTGTGTCTGCTGACATTTCTGTGGTCATGTGGCAGGCATGACTAGATGATGGAGTGCATGGAATGCTGTTACTTTTCCTGCCGAAGCAGTATCCATTTATCTACGTGCAATTTATTGCTTTTGAACTGCTACTTTGTCAGGAGCTGGGTCAGAGATGGGAGCTCACTCCATCATACAGTGCTCGGGTCTCGTACTGTTGACCCCCTAGTTGTCAAGTTCAGCATCTTAACCACTAAGGCACTGCAGTCTCTAAAATGTAAAGTACTGGGACATAATTTGTGGGTTCCGCGAGCGCAATTGGTACACTGTCCCTGACAGAACCCCGGTGATGAAGATCACCTCGTTGCCACGGGTTCCTGAGGGGACAAAAATTGGTGGAGCGGAATATTAGATAGAGTTTAATTCATCAATAGCTGATCTGACAGGCAGCTCGGACAATGGAGAGCTAATGACTAACTCGCTAGGCATGTAATAGGTAATCTCGCGTCTGCGGATTCCTTAAAGCCCTAGAGTCAATGTTGGCCACTTGTTTACTCTCGATAACTTAGAACAATGTATTTCTCCTGTAGTTAATTAAGTTAGTTAATGAACTTCCCCTGGTGTAGACTTCCCCAATTAACTTGTGTAAACACGATGTGTGAAGTCAGGTTTCGCACTGTATCCCTACGCTTATGCATGCAGCCAGAACAGCATAAATGCTCATGATTTGTGATCATTAAACCACTGGTCTTCGCTCCATCTTGCCTTGTGTGTCCTTGCTTGACCAGTCTCCTCTGGGACCTACCGGCCACTTCGCAGCCCCGATCCAGCTTGTGCAACCCGCCTCACGGCAAAGATCCAACAATAATTCTTTATAATTGTTACTCTCCCTATCTTTGAGTGGGATCTGGTGCACATACTGTTCTTGTTTAACAGTTTTTACCTGTGTTTTCTGAATACAGTATTGGAGAACTGTGATTTACTGAGGGCAGTGGTTGCTTATTAGGTGGTTAACCTGTGCTGAGCAATAGGAAACCATTCAGATAATGAATCATGTCAGTAATAGAGAGTGCATATATACTACACAGGTTGATTTTGCTTTAATTGTAGGGATATGTTTTTTCATGTTTTTGGACGCCAATCCAAAGAATTCTAGGATTTTCAGCCAACAAACTCAGAATAGCACATCCATAGATCTTGTCCCTCTAGATAGAAGAAGGCTTTGGAGTACTTTACTTGCACCATTGGCTGCTTCTTGAGGCTTGTAGTTATTTGGGAGACACCTTTTATAGACCCTGATGGGCAGCACTACTTTGACTCCCAGGAAGTACTGTGGCACTTTGCTCTAACAAAATAAATAAATAAATATGAAGCTGACATTACATAACATGTTCCATTGCCTAGTAAAGAAACTTTATACTGTTACTATTGCAGATGTGTTGGGGGGATAATTTTACAGTATTTTGCATTACTCTTTATGTTATTTATTACTTTGTCATCACCTTTCTGTTGTTTTAAAAAGCAGCACCTAAGGGTTGATTAATAATGGCGTATTTTTCCAGGGAAACTGCCTCTAAAGTGCCCTTTAAAAACTAACTAGAAACATACCTGTCAACCGTGGCTCCGGGACCTGCGCAGAACGGTTCTGCGCAGGTCGCCTTCTACGCATGCGTAGAAGGCGACTTGCGCAGAAGGGAGGCGCAGTACCTCTTTCCCCCCACTGCCAAATTCCGGGGTTTTGGCAGCTCCAGGCGGGAAATGGCGCAAATTGGCGCCGAAAAACAGGAAATCCCGGCCAATCCGGGAAGGTTGACAGGTATGACCAGAAAATAGCTAGGAAGGTTATTCCTTACACCAAAAAGCAGAAGACATAATGTTGTTTTTGTTTCCTTATTTTTGAAATGTACCTTCTTTCTGCCTTCGTTACCAAGGTCTTTTGGCACTCCAAGGATTAGTTAGAGGCAACTACATTTCTTTAAACTAGCTGCTTTAATGGTCTGGAAGTATGCATGGTATTGTCCTATCCTTCATTTAAATGATACATTCCTCTCCTCACCCATTTTGTCCTCATGATAACCCTTTGACATAGATTAAACTGAGAGTGAGTAGATCGCCCAAAGCTGTCCAGTGACCTTCATGGTTGAGCAGGAATTAAAACTTGGGTCTCCTCAAGTTAACTCAATATATTTTGTGGGAGAAAGCCATCTGAAAACTGAAGTTTGGATCACTATGTCCCTAAATTCATGTCGCAAATATGGGTGGAGGCATCAAATAGCATTCCTAGAGCCATCTCTAAAAACTAATAAAATACTTCTGTGAGTGTAAATGAACCAGAATGGGTCCTTAGTCTGGACTTTCATTGGAGTTAAAATGGAATTCTATATTTTCTAGAACCCAAAGGAGCAAATTTGTCATAGCAATTTGGAATTGATGTCTAATTTCTGTGTACCATTAATTATGCACATTAGAAACCTGTGTTCATTTATACTCAGATATCATAAGCACATCCATTTGTTTTTCTCATTAATGTTGCAGTTTTTATTGTGCAATATAATTATAAGAATTATTATTTTCCCCTGCAATACAACTGTTTATAACAGGGATTCTCAGCCTGTGGCCCGCGGCACCATTTCATGTGGCCCCCACCGCCTCCATCACGCCCAGAAGTGCCATGTGGTGGAGGCAGGGCAAAATGGCCATCCGGCCCCCGAAGCTGTCTGAGGGAGCATGACCCGGCCCCCGGCTTTAAAAGGTTGAGAATTCCTGGTTTATAAAATCACAATTACCCTGATTTTAATTTATTGGGTAAATTTGTCTTTGTTACCCACTCCTACACTGAGCTCATCTTTCTCGATAAATTGTACAAATACATTTGGATGCTGCATCTCCAGAAAATATAAATTTTTGACAGTGAGTGCTGAGCATTAGGCTTGGGTTACTAATATTTAGGCAGGAAAAGACTTTGTGTCGCTGGGTGAGGCCACTGCATTATTTTGTCTTTAAATAGCCTTGCTGAACAGTTGGGGAAACAAAGGATTTTCTCCTTCGTCCCCTCCCTTCTCAGCCTTCGGTTGGCAGCTGTGGAGAGGCAAAAGACTTGGGCTTGTTAAGACATGTGTGGGAAAGAGAATGGGGTCCGGAGCAGGACGTGAACTTGTGGTTTGGCAAATGCCATCCTGAACCAGGCAGGGAAGGGCCTTCACATACATGGAAGTGGTGCTTTCGAAGGATTCTGTGATTTTGATGGTAGCAGTGGAGTGGAAGGCAGGAGGTGATGGAGCAAAGAGAGAAGAGAAGGGTTTGTGAGGTGTGTGCATGACAGCAAGTTTGCTGTGCTTGGTTTTGTGTGAGGATAGCTGCTGTGACAGGTCTCTGCTTTATTCTTCAAAGGCATCCTTGCACTTTTACGGAGTGAAAGAATCTTACTGAGACATCACAGACATGTTTAACCTACATCTCTAGAGATACATGGGAATTTTGCTTCACTTTGGTGTTTCTTCTTTCCAGATAAAAAATTGGCCAAACTTAAAACCTCATTGGTACATGCTTCTCCTAGTAATCGGTTGACCAGCAAATGAGACGGATTTTATATTTTTTCTGCATTCACACAGTACAGTAAAAGCCCGACTTACATAAAATTCGACTTACATAATGATTTTGTGCTAAATCATGATTTCCTATGGGTTTGCTTCGAGTTACATAAAGATTATTTTTCCTATGGGTTTACTTCGAGATACATAAAAAAATAATTTAAGCAAAAGCCTACAGAACTGACTTTTTTTCATAAGTAGGGGTTTTACTGTATGTTTTTGTCTGCCAACAGCCTCCACTTGAGCATTTTGGTCTTACATTTAGGAACTCCAACCCTCAAACTAATCAGGGTCCTCCAAGTGACATAAGTGGTGGTGGTCAAGTTCCTCAGCTATATCCTCCTTTAATGTTGTTCCTTGTCCAGTGAGCCCCTTCCTTCATCTTCTAATGTGATTTTGCTCTTGTGTAACCTCAAGAATGTTTGGTGCTAATAGAGATTTTCTTATTTTTACTGGTCTCTGAAGCATACTACATAAGATGGAAGATGAGGCTTACATGATTGAACCTACTACTAAACCAAACCAAACCATTCCTGTACATTTAAATACAATTATTATTTTAATATATGGTTTGCTGCCTGGCATGCTATTTTTCTATACGGAGATTTCTTTCTTTTTAATAGGAGGAATGATCAAAGAATGTGGCTTTCCCACAAACTGTTTTGAAATAGTATGGCATGTGTACAACTCTATTACCTTAGTAAGAGCCAACTTAGAGCCAACTAGGGATGTGACATTTGAATGTTTTGGACCACAGCTCCGAGAAATCTCTATTATGGGAGTTCCACCTGAGATACACATCTAGGTAAAGGTAAAGGTTGCCCTTGCTTGAAAGCCAGTCGTATCCAACTCTAGGGTTCAGTGCTCATCTCTGTTTATAGCCAAACATCTAAATTTTGCACATCTGGAGAAAGACCTAGCTTAAAGGCTGAATGGCTTAGCTCTAGCCTAGCTTCCTATTTAAAAAAGGAAGCTGCTCCAGTGGTAGCTGTGAGATCCCATAATCCATTCTGGAATCCAAAATATCTATATGGCACATCCCTATACATAACAGTTACATGTAATTGTTTCCTTATTTTCTCTCTGTCAGTCTCTTCTGCTTTCCCCACACAGAATGGCTGTTCAGAAATGTGAGAGATATATTGTTGCTCTTTCACAGGGGTGGCCAACCTACAGCCCGCAACACCATTTCATGTGGCCCACCTCTGCCCTCGCTGCTGGTGGAAGTGGAAGTGGACATGTTTGCAGAAGTAGACATGTTTGCGACAGCTGTAAAACGCACCTGCACATGTGTAAACGTGCCCGCGTCTGCTGTAAATGCCATAAATGCACCCGCAGCTGTCTTAAATGCATTTATGACAGCCATGGGTGCTTTTTACAGCAGTGTTTGCGATGGGAGGAACCATGTGACTGGCCCACTCAGCTGTTCTGGGGGTGTGGTCCGGCCTGCTGCATGAAAAGGTTGGGAACCTCTGCTCTTTCAGGTGAAAAAATGAGGGAGGGAGAGCAAATTTTTCAAAAACAGTTGGAAGAAAAAGAGAGAAGAAAGCAACATCATGGAGACAAGTATCCTAAAAGACCATATGGGTGCGTTTTACTTCCACTCCCGGGAGCGACAAGGGCTTTGTGGGCCGGATGAATTGGTGCCAGGGGCTGGGGCTGGCCCCCAGGCCGTAGTGACCGACCCCCTAACCATGTGACTGACCCACGGCCCAAAAGGTTTGGACACCCCTGCCTTAGGTGAAATATACTCAAACAGGCACTCCCTCATGAAGACAAGAACAGGATAAGCGCAACTAAACAGTAGAAAGAGAAATATAACTAGCAGTGCACTTTTACCTATGTATCAGAATTAGGTGGCAGTATAGACTGTGTGTAGTCGTGAGATTACAAGTTAAAGTGTGAAAAAACACTCTGGCCAAATTTACACTACTAGAGAATGAGCACATCAAGAAAAATGCACATACTGGAACATATTTAACAATCATTGTGTGCCCTCAAGTCAATTCTGACATGCTGATGCTTTCAAGAGCACTCTAGGTAGAGAATACACAAAAAGTGGTTTACAATTTTCTTCTAGGGCACTTTGCAATTTGCCCTTGGCTACAAAGGCTGGCTCTTCTCCCAGAAGGCACAATGGAGAACCAAATGCCCAACTTCTGGCTTTGCACAGCCAGAGCTATCCAGAGTCCAGACAGTTACTGGAACATTATTATTTTGCTACGGTTGGATAGACTAGGCCGGGGGTGCCCAAACTATGGACCATGGGCCAGATTGCCACTGACACCAGAAGTGCGCCGACGTCACCAGAAGAGCTGAAATCGGTGCGTTTTCATGCCGAAACACGGTGAAGACGCACTGAAAAAAACTAAAAAGGGCATGAAAATGCTCCCCCAAAGCTTCCTCCTCCAAGGGAAGTGTTGGAGGAGGGGAAAATGCTCAGAAACACCGTGCAATTTCATGCGCTGCCGGCGCTGCCAGCAGGAGGAACCACATGGCCGGCCTGCACAGCTGACTGAGGGGCATGGTTAGGCCCCTGACGAGAAATGTTTGGGCACTCCTGGACTAGACTTTTGGAAGCAATCATTAAAAATAATTTATTACTTGCATCTTGTTATCAAAGGTGGTGTTTTAATGAGGATATAAAGCAGGGGTTCTCAACATTTTTCAGCCATGGGCTGGACCACGTCCCCTCAGACAGCTGAGCAGGCCGGACTGGTGGTTCCTCCTGCTGTAAATGCTGCCGTAAAATGCATCCGCGGCTGTCATAAACATGTTTATGATGGCCATGGACTCATTTACAGCTGTAGTAAGCATAGTAAAGACAGATGCATGTGAAATGTGAATTTGTTACTGGATAGTGAGAATTACTTGAATTGAGAGGGTGAAAAATAAACGAGTTCTAAGGGGGAGAAGCACACAGCAGGCTGTGGTCAGAGAATGTGTGGTGCGCATGATAGATGTTCTTGGCTCTCCGAGGACTGGAGTTGCAATTCCAACCATTCTTGGTATTTCTCCCCACAGATTCATATATTCTTTGGGGGAAGGGGCTCTCTTGAATCCTTAGAATAGTCAGAATGCTTTGGTATCCCTCCCTCTAATGGCACCCTATGGTTAAAGAAAGTGGGGCAGTCTTTGTGGCTCTGTTGGAAGCAGAGGGAAGCGTTTAGTAACGCTCAGTTTCCAACATGAATATTAAGCCAGCCTAGCTGGTTGTGCCTTCTTGTTCAAAACTTCTCTTCGTCTAGTCATGCCTGCCACATGACCATGGAAACGTCTGCAGAAGCAGACAGTGCCGGCTCTTCGGCTATGAAACAGAGATGAGCACTAAACCCTAGAGTTGGATATGACTGGCTTTCGAGCAAGGGTGACCTTTAACTTTACCTATCTCCAGACCGATGTGCATTCCTATACTGCAGGTGCTTTAGTCTCTCCATAACTGTTTCAGCTTATTTTGGAAATTTGGCGTCATGTTCTATGACTCTTACCTGCCAACAAGGTAAAGGCCTCCCTTGCTTGAAAGCCAGTTGTGTCCAACTCTATGGGTTCAGTGCTCACCTCTGTTTACAGCCAAACAGCCAGTGCTGTCTGTATCTGCAGACGTTCCCGTGGCCATGTGATCGCATTAGTAGACACCGGAGCACACGGAATGCTGCTACCTTTCCCAATGAAGTGTTATCTATTTACCTACTTGCAATTTCTTGCTTTCGAACTGCTAGGTTGGCAGGACCTAGAATAGAGGTGGGAGCTCATTCTGCCGTGTAGAACTCAGGCCTCAAAATCTGACCTGCCGACCTCCCAGTCATCAAGCTCAGCATCTGATCCACTAAGCCACCATGGCTCTTACCTACCAGCAAACTACATCACTTTCCCCCTAAATACCCCTTAATGTTAAAGTTCCCAACAAAACAAATTGTGTTCTGGAACTCAGTTTTCCTACATGTTCTGAGCACAAAACGCTCATGTTGTGGGACGGGTGGGTGTACTGGGATCGCTCTGGTATCCAATGTGTGGTTGATGCCAAAAAGAGGGGACTAGCCCACCTTCTTGTTATCCCAGAGATGTCCATCTGGATGACCACTAAGTTGCTGTGCCTGGAAAGCAGGTTCCTTCTCCAGGGCTAGTTCACTACAACCGAACCCTTGTATTAATAAACAGGCTCTAGCATTAATCCTAGGTAAAGTTGAAGGTCTCCCATGCTTGAAAGCCAGTTATATCTGACTCTAGGGTACAGTGCTCACCTCCATTTACAGCCAAAGAGCCAGTGTTGTCTGCATCTGCAAACATTTCCATGGCCATGTGGCAGGCATGACTAGATACTGGAGTGCACGGACCGCTGTTACCTTGCCTACCAAAGCGGTACCTACTGTATTTATCTACTTGCAATTTCTTGCTTTCAAATTGCTTAGTTGGCAGGAGCTGGAACAGATACCGGAGCTCACTCCACTGTGCAGCACTTAGGCCTCAAACTGTTGACCTGCTGACTTTCCAGTCCTCAAGTTCAGCATCTTAACCACTAAGACACCGCAGACTCCTAAGCATTAATCCTAGGGAGCCTAAATTAAGCCTTAGCAGATATTCTCATGCCTTGTCTTTCAAACTTTAAACGTACCCTCAATAAGACTTAGGAAACATGTAAACTGGGTTAGTTCAAGCATGGGCCATCTCCCATCTCTTGCCTCCCTCTCTTCCTGCCCCCCTCCCCAAACACACAATGAGCTAGTTCTATCTCATTAAACTATATTACCTCCATAGAACCGCACTGCCTGCAGCACTATGATTTCTTTGTTAATCTTAGATTAGCATCCCCAAGGGTACTGATGCCGGAGGAAAGCCACAGTGGATGTGATGGATGTGCTGATTTGTGAAGATAGTCCCAGTAACCATTTATACATTGCTTGCTGCCTTAATACACTGGGGTAAAGACAGAGGTAAGATAAAACTAGGAAAGATTATTATGTTCTTAGATGCTCAAAGCCTCACCAAAAGTTAAAAGACTTCCTTGCCTCACCCTTATAGGGGCTTTTTGCCCCATCTTGATTAGGTTTTGCTCAAGGTGTTAGAAAGAGATGAAACCGCAAGGAAAATCCCTTCCTTTATTGATCCTCTTAAAATCCTGGATGACAAGATCAAAATATTCCCTGCTTTTGCCTGCAATCTTGCTTTCCTAATGACTTAATCGCAAGACTTAATTATTTAAGTTCTGTTCTGTGATGAAGCTTTGGGAGTAGGTAAAATTGCACCTTACTAAGAGGTGTGTCATTACTACTTGGATGTGTTATGTACTACAATTCTTTATTTAGAATTTTTTCTGGGCAACTTCAGATAACTATTGCCATTAGACCATGAGTTCTCAACCTTTTAAAGCCGGGTCACCCTCCCTCAGACAGCCTTTCCTTCAGCACACGGCACTTCCCGGTGTGGTGGAGGCGGTGGTGGTGGGGGCACATGAAATGGTGCCGTGGGCCTCATCCGGCTCATGGGCCCGCAGGTTGAGAATCCCTGTTATAGACAGTGCTTCTTTGAAGCATATTATATGAGTGACTCCAGTAATAATCCTTTTTGGTCAGATGTACTGTAACAAATTAACTGCATTAGGGGAAAAAATCATATTTATAGACATATATGTACTTTTAACTATGCCCTGGAAACCTTGAGCTGAATTGGTGGTCAATGGGTTGAAATCTCACAACTTTAGCTACTTATGGATGTCTATTTTACCATCAACCTTTTTGGGATATATGTTCAGCCTATATTAATATTTATGTATAGCTCACGATCATGTTTTGTATATTCTTGTTTGTTTCTTTCTTTTTTCCTCTTTCCCTTTGGTTTATATGTAGTGTATACTGCTTTAAAATACACAAAAGGAATGAAGTTTTCATGCTGATCGTAATATAACTTAGTTATAGCTTTGTTATGGTTATGTGCCATCAAGTTGCATCTAACTTATCATGGCATTGACAGGGTTACTTTAAAATGAAAAGCCCCAAATTCCATGAGGTATTATGTGAGAGTTGTGGTTCGTAAGTAGCTTAAGAGAGTGTGGTGCATGGGTAGAGTAACAGACTGCAATCTGTATTCAACTCCACACCCAGCCATGGAAACTCACTGGAGAAAAACCAATATTTAAATATCTCACCTTTAAAATCCTGTTAGGCTCATTATAACTCAGAGGTGACATAACGGCCCATAACACATACATGAAAGAAGGCAAGAGTTGCCTTAACGATCAGAGATCTGAAAATTTTACTTTTTCAGATTACGAATTCTGTAATTCTCCAGCTAGTTTGGCTATGACTGTGCTGGATGGGGCAGCCTGTGAGTTTTTTGTCTAAAAGTATGCTTCTAAGCCATTGGTGCCGAACCTATGGCACGTGTACCAGAGGGGTTACTTGGAGCCCTCTCTGTGGGTACACGCGCCATCAACCCAGCACAGAGTTCACACTGCCCTTCTGCCCAGCGGTCCAATGGGAGTGATTCCTCACTCCCCCCAGCACAGAGTTCACCCCACCCCTCTGCTCAGCAGCCCAATGGGAGCGCTTCCTCCCTGCCCTGTCTGGGGTAAGGTGGGCGGCCTACATGCGGCATGAGGGTGTGGCATGGATGGCAGCCAGCTGAGTCTGTGGCAAAGGTGAGTTTGGGCACTAGGTCTCTAAAGTTTCGTTATCACCATTCTAAGCTCTGGTCATGTTCTCACTTTTATGTGGAAGTTCAAAGCCAGGATAGTTATCCTGTGGTTCAGTAGATAAGAACTGGTGTACTGTAGTGATTAGAATGGAACCGAGGCTTGGGAAATCCAGGTTCAAGTCCCATCTTGGGACAGATCCTGTCTCTCCAGCTGACTTACCTAACAGGCTGTTATGAGGAGGACAAGGTGGGCCATGTTTGCTGCTTGAGCTTACTGGAAGAAAGGCAAGATATAATAACTAACTCATAATAAAATGTACTTAGGTAATGACTACCAAGTTATTCTAAACTTTTGGATAAGTCTTGACTCTTGCATTGGATGATGGATTGCTAGATGGTAGGACTAGTTGTTTTTAAAGGTCACAATTTTTGTAAACAAAAACCACACCAAACACAGGGACATCACAAATACAAATGCTGCCTGACAGCACCGTATAAAGTAAACAAACAAAAAGTGTAAAAAAAAAGATGTATTAAGTGTTGTAGATTGTGTGTTTATAACTGGAGTAGAATTTTGGAAATATCTTGATGCTATCCTGGTGGAAATCTGGCCTATGATGGTCTTTTGAACAAAATACAGAAAAGTTGGGGTTTTGAACTGGCTCTGCAGTTCACCATCCTGCTCAGTAACCATGCTAGCTAGCCAGGAAAGTCTGGGAGTCTTTTTCTTTCGTAATGGTAAAGGTCACCCTTGCTCGAAAGCCAGTCAAATCTGACTCTAGGGTTCAGTGCTCATCTCTGTTTATAGCCAAAGAGCCAGCGCTGACTGCATTTGCGGAAGTTTCCGTTAACATGTGGCAGGCATGCCTAGACACCGAAGTGCACGGAACACCGTTTACCTTCCCACCAAAGTGGTCCCTGTTTATCTACTTGCAATTTCTTATTTTCGAACTGCTAGGTTGGCAGGATCTGGGACAGAGATGGGCACTCATTCTGTCATGCAGTACTCGGATTTTGAACTGCTGACCTTCCGCCTCCCGGTCAGCGTCTTAACCACTTGAGCCACTTTCCTTCCTCTTTAAAGCATTTATTCCCCAAAGCTCTGTTGTTGAATACTGGAACTACTTTGACTTTCCTTAGTGCTCAGGATGGAGACGTTGAAGAAAAGAAAAGAGAGGACTAGGGAGGGGAGAAGGAGATTGCCTTTGCTGGCATATGAGCAAACCTTTCAGCTCCTTTCAAGAAGAAAGCAAAGAAACTGGTGCTTATGGTGTGTTTTTAAAGAAATGCAATGGATTTAACTGACCCTGCAGCCAGCAAAATGCAGCTATGTCTTCCCTTTCTCCCTGTCCCTCCTGCCAGTGTGGGCAGCACGAAGGGTGTCAGCTGGAGTGGGCTGGGTCACAGGGGGTGGGGTGGGCCAGAGGTGGCCTGATAGCTCATAGCAGCTGCAGGGCTGTCTGTGTGGAGCGAATGAGCAAAGCTCTATTCTCTTTTTGTCTGTCTAGCTGTCAAGCCCCAACCCAGGCTCTCCGATTTGCATCCATTCCCATAGGGCAGAATTTGCTCCTGCCTCCTGCCTCCTGCCTCCTCCTCTACTACTCAGCCTCAGCGTGTAATTAGTTTTCTCTATGTGATCTTGGGGCTTTTCCCGTTCTGTTTCCTCCGGCTGTAGGAAGCAGAACATGGTGTTACAAGGCTAGTTGCTGTGTTTCTCTTGAATGTATCTGTGTACAGCTCTTTGGCATGCCTGGACTTGGAAATCAAGATTTTGCCCAATGATACATGAGACGGAAGAGCGGAACGAGAGCAACTTCTTGAACAGGGGGTGTAAAAATGAACTACAAGCAAGCCGACTTTTCTACATAAATTTAGAGAACAGATGAAGCAGAAGGTTGAGATTACTGTCTAAAGAATTGTGACGGAACTGAACCAGCCAGGCACCAGAAGTTGAAATTAAAACTGGAAAGCCTTTTCCTGGGTACCTGCAAAGTTGGTTTTAATCTTCCAGCTAGCTCACCCTCAGCATTGCTGGCTCTCAATCACGAATTTTTGCAGACCAGTGTGGAATGGTGGAAGAAGGTAAAAGCCGAGGGGATCGGGCTCCTCGCGGTGGCAGGACACAGGGGACCCCATGTCCTCCAGCCCTGCCACGTCACGGCATCACAGTGGTGGGCAAAAGTGTGTGGAGCGTGGCACGAGCAGGGAAAGGCTGGCACTTCGAGCGAGCGGTCGGGGTGGACTGCAGTTTGCCCGAACCTCGTTGCATCTGGCTAACAAATCTGAGAAATGACAACACGGAGTGGTGGGAGAGGAAGTGGCATCGCGCTGGGGCAGTGATGGCCAGGCAAAAGGGCCGTGGAAGAACCAGGATGGACAGGAATCTTATGGTGAGAAAGAGAGAGAAAGAGATTGCTCTTTGTATGTGTGCCTGTGTGTGTCTGTGAGAGAGACTGGGGGGGAAAAGAGTTTATAATACTGTATATTACTTTGCAGAAGTTAATGACAGTTTAGATTTGTCTGCTTCCTTTACATTCCTGGGCATAATGTAACCCTTTCTCTTCTAAAGTCCACATTTTGGATTTGAGAGGTAAAGCGTGGCCAATACAACTGAGATATTGTGTGAGATTTGGGGGAAACTTTCAAGTTGGAATCTGCCACTTCCAGGCCAAGTTGAGGTGTAGCATCTCCTCTTAGAAATTATGGATGGCTGTTTTACCACACTAACATCCTGGATTTCCTCGAGAGACATAAAAACCCCAAAGGATAATTATGACTTGCTGTTTTGTTTTTAGCTCTTGGCTCATGCAAATGGTAAATAGTATGTAGGAAACAGCCTCTGTGTGAATAACTTACAAACGTGAGTAGATCATTGAATGATGGGGCCAGGATACTATTGCATGTTGTGGGTGCGCAGGGTGCTTACTGGTCTGAGTTTCAGGAGGAGAGGCGAATAATATGTGAGGAATTAATCATAAGCTCACCAGCTTTGTCATTGAGGTAACTTGCTTACAACCTCATGAAATGTAATGCAGGGATATTTCACATACTTATATGCGAATGACAGCCTATCTTTACTGGATTCTTCTTTAATAAGGTGTTGATTAGATTCCTATTGATTTCTGCTTGCTGAGTGCAAGATCCTTAAGTAGCTTTGTGAACCTGTAAGTTTAAGGAAATTGAATATGTACCTGTAGCCATTAAGAAGCAACCTGCTCTAAATCATCCATTTGTACATAATGAGAGGATGACACATCTTGCTACAGTAAGTTAATATCTTGTTTTTGTTAGTCACAGCCATAAATGTACGTTCCAAATACATATATGTTCTAAATTATTAAAGTGCATCATTCTGGGATCCAGAACATACCTGTTTGAACTGTTGCTTAATTCTTTTAAAACTGTGTAATTGTGACCTGTGTTCCCCCCTTCCTCCAAAGAAATCAGGAGTGCTCATAGGACTTTATCATGTTTTATCCACACGATCTTCTTGTGAGATCTGATTGATTGAGAGACTGAGTCTATCTAGAAGTGAATTGGTAAGCTTCATAGCTGCTTGGGAATTTGAACCTGTTTCCTGAGTTGGTAGTTTCCTGCAACATAAACAAAGCAGTGTTAGATTTCTGTGCCTAAACAACCCAATTTGTAAGCAAAAGAAAGCTAAATTGTGCAGCCTCTAAAAATAAACAGAGAAGAGATGGAAATGTCCTAATGCTTTGCCTACACTATGCAGCAAAGTGAAATACTGGTACTTTAAATCATTCTGTTCTACTTTTGGTATTCTTAGCAAGGAGCCATGCCCATCCATTGACTGTCTATTTAGTTGTTCCTTTATTTTCAAAGATCTCATGGGATATTTGACAAGACATTGTTGACAGCAATTAGGGTTGCCCTATTTAGTAGAGGTGGGGGGGGAGTGGGAAGCTAAATTTCCTTTTCCTTTTATTTCTTCTTGAATATAATTGTAACATACATATAATGCTGTATATAATCAAATCAGTCCTCAGGTATTATTTTCAGGTGTGTGTGAGAAAATTGAGCACTCCATCCAAAACAAGATATAGGATTGACAGTGTCATTAAGCTGAGTCTTTTAGCTTAAAATAATGGTTTTATGATAAAATATTACTATGTGTTTTGCAGCTGTTGGAATGTACTGTATATCTCAAGCTAACCAGTGTCAGGAGTCAGAATCATCATACACCTGCCAACCCCCCCCCCCAACTCTCCGAAGTATGGGGTCTGTTGCCAACCCGATTTCTACTACTACTACTACTCCTCTCTGCTGTCACTGTCAATTCACCTACACTTTCTACGCAAGTTCAGCAATGACAGATAGAAGTAACAAGAGCTTTTTACTCACATTCCCTCTTTCTCTAGGCAGAAAGCAGGGCAGCAGTGTTAAAATGTGATTCCTCAGGGACGGAGGGGTGAAGCCTAAGTTTATAAGTTTATACTACTTAAGGGCCCTCCAAAACTTTTGAATCATCACTTGACCCCAAGCAGAAATAGTAAATATTCCATTCCATTCCAACTTTAATTTGTAGCCCGCCCCACTCAGCACATGGCCGACTCTGGGCGGCATTACAACATAATTGAAAATACAATATACAGTAAAAATATAAGCAAAATTGATTTCTATATAAGCACAATATACAATATAATACACATTACAATAAAATAAACAGTCCCTAAACTATTCCAAAATAAATAAAATAAAGTACAATATTGCTGGGTAGGAGGACTGTAAACCTTAGACACCCTCTGTGGCTGGGCTTGCTAGAGATTGTGGAAATTGGACTTGCAGGAAGTAACTTTACCCATTTCTGAATCCTCATTTGTGTTTGATGCTTCCCTTCTTCTTATGAAGTTCTAAAGTTACAGCTTTAAAAAAGGAGACTAAATAAATCACATTCCAAGTTAAAGAGTATTTAAATCAGGGATTCCCAACCTTTTCATGCTGATGGCTGGCCAAGATGGAAAATTTCTGGAAATTTTGAAGCTCGTAAAAAAGCCCGGTTTTTTTCAGGGGGCAAACAGAATTTTTTGGAAATTTTCTGAAAAATTGAAAATAATCTGATACCATATATATTTTTTAAGAAATGATTTATAAAATATTTGAACTGGGTCTTATCTTAAAATATTTTATTCATCATGTTAAAATAAAACATTCCATAATATTTTTTTTCTCAATTTTTCCAATTTTTTGGAAAAAAACAAAAAAGGCTTCAGGGAAAAAAACCGGGGAAAAAACCAACCATACGGTTTTCCCCCCAAAAGGTTTTCTGGGCCTTTACATCTCTAGGGCCGGGTCACATTCTCTCAGTCAGCTTCAAGGGCCAGACTGCCATTTTGACCTGCCTGCACGATGTGGGTGGCCATTTTATCCCAACAGCTTCAAAAGGGTGACCATTTTGTTTTTTGAATGCCCTTGGAGAGGGTGGGGTGGGGGCAAATGAAATGGTGCCATGGGCCGGATCCAGCCTACAGACCTTAGGTCGGGAACCCCTGATCTAACTGGACTGATGAAACCAAGAATTCTAATGTCTGAATAGGGTTTACATTTACTGCATTTTTGGCAGGTTGATTGGGGGCAATTTTATTTGTGGCGTGTGATTTGTGTCACTCACTTGAATCATCTGTAGCTCTGCAGCAGATATTTTGTAGAGTATACTTATTGTCAATTTGTTGTTATGATGTCTTGTCAAATAGCTTCCAAGATATGGTGGCCCTTTGAATTAGTGAACAAATCTGAAAGGCTCTACTACCAACAGGACAGCTCAGCTTTTGCAAAGTCCAGGGCTGTCGCTTCCTTTGTTAAATCTGTCCAGCGGGGTTTCTCTAGCAAAAATCTTTCAACCCAGAGTAATTTCTGACACAAAATTTATTTTTAGTCCATCTCTTATCTGGTATTCCTCTTTTCCTGTTGCCTTCAACTTTTCCCAGCATTATTGTCTTTCCCAGTGTTATGTCTTCCAGTGACTCATGTCTTCTCATTATGTTGGTAAATTAAAAAAGCTAGACCTAAAATAAAGCATATATCATATTTAAATGTTGGACTAGTCAAATGAGAGAGGAGGACTTGTGAAGATTGGTCAGTCGTCTGTGCATTTTTGAAGGTTGTCAATAGGCACATTCCTTGCTTAAAAAGAATCATGCACACACACCACTTCCAAAATGTGCATTTGCACAGATTGTATGGGAGTCCTTTCCAGGATACCCTGTCAAATATGAGAGGAGGACATATTTCTCTCTAAAAAGTCTTTCCAAGAAGAGCTTTTGGGCAGCCTTCCATTACACATTCACTTCTATGCTGCTATATTGTCCAAAGCCACTCATTGTGCCCCATAGATGTTTAGGTAAGTATTTAGATAGAAGGCTGATTGGATATATTAGAAGAAGAGCTGATCATGTGCCTAATGTAGAAGAATTGCGCCGGATGGATAAAGAAAAATAACTCTTTAAGACCATTAAGCAAAGAAAGCTCCAATACCTTGGCCATATCATGAGGAAAAACATAAAGTATAGAATACTTCAATTCGCTCTGCAAGGAAAGATCTCGGGGAAGAGAGGCCCTGGACATAGACGGACTTCACGGCTGAAGAACCTGAGAGACTGGTGTGGCATTTCCTCGGAAGGACTGTTCCGAGGTGTTAAGAACAGGAAGACTATTGCCATGATGATAGCCAATATCTGGAACGGGTACGGCAGTTGAAGAAGAAGAGGAGTAAAAAGAAGAAGAGGAAGAGGAGGAGAAGGAGGAGGAGGAAGAAGAAGAGGAGGAGAAAGTGTTAGTTCTTGGGCTACAAATCCCGGACTCCTTCAGAGAGATGGTGGGAGTTGTTGCCAAAAATAGGTTTTCTAACATCTGCCAACCTAGCAGTTCGAAAGCAAGAAATTGCAAGTAGATAAATAGGGACCACTTCGGTGGGAAGGTAACAGCGTTCCGTGCGCTCCGGTGTCTAGTCATGCCTGCCACATGACCACGGAAACGTCTGCAGAAGCAGACAGCGCTGGCTCTTCGGCTTAGAAACAGAGATGAGCACTGCACCCTAGAGTTGGATACGACTGGCTTTCGAGCAAGGGAAACCTTTACCTTTACTAACATCTGTTCAGAAGCATCTGTTTGTCATGACGCCTTTTTCAGAAAAAACTCCATCATACTGAGAAATGGTTATGTTTGCTTCTTGCAATATGTGAAGGTTTATTTTTAGTTTTGTGTGAAAAAATATATACACTTAAATGCAATCCTCCTGTTTTGCTCCCCTTTGTTTCCTCTCCCTTGTCAAATTTTAGATTGGGAAGAGAATTTACATTATCACTGAAGAGTGCTGTGTACAGTGGTATGGCCATAACGATCAGTAACAAATCATTATGATCCTTAGCATGTGTGATTGAAACAGGTAGTTAAAACTTAGCATTAAGAATGTTGTAGAAGCAGGAGAGTGTTTGTGGGTTCAAAAAAATCCTTTGCATTTCATACTGTATCTCTATTTCCTCTGCAAAATCTTTTGTTTCCTGTTGTCTGGAACTTCTGCCATTGAATATGAATGAATGAACAAGAGGCTGCCCATGCAAAAAAAAAAAAAAAGTTTTAATCTGCGTGCTTGGCTTGCTTTGCATCCGCTGTTCCTGTCCGAGGGTCGCTGGGTCGGTTGACAATAGGAAGCAAACTGCAGAGCAGACAAAACGCGCATGGAGAGTGACCTCTAGGCCAGGAACAGAAAAGCATCATTGGAAGGCAGACACAGAGGGGGTTAGATTTATTTCATACTATTTGTTCATATTTTGAGCCCAGGGATCTGCAGGTGTAGAAGCAAAAGGGTGAGTCAGTGCAGGCTGCATTCCAAGAGAGCTAAGTCAGGATAAAACATTTGTGACCCAAGTTTCATTTGTGGGGAAGGCGAGAGTGAATTACAGCACACATCTAGGTCAGGACTTTTTTTTCACTTGGGTGTCTGAACCTCGTGACCTGATGTAGCACAATTTATGAATATAGACATTTGAACCTGTCAGGATCCTCTTACTCATGAGTAGCACAGAAGTGGGATTCAAATTTTGTACTACCTTCTCTGTGGGCATGGTATGGTGGGTGTGGCCAGTGGGAAAGCCCTGTGTTGCACCCAAATTAGGACTACATTATTTCAAAACTTGGATGGGTATGGCTAACGGGAAATTTCTGCTACCGGTTCTGGTGAACTGGGGCGAACTTGCTGAAGCCCACCACTGGAGTAGCACCTCAGGCTCCTCTTAATGGGATCCCACCTGATAGTGCCTGGCTAGACATTCCAGGCTTTTTACCAGACAAACTCTGATCTGGATCTAGGTGGTAAGCAAGGTAGCTCATAGGAAATCAATTAGTGTAGATAAGGTAGCGTTGAGCCAAGTAAACACTCCAGTCATCTTCGGGTAATTCAAAATTATATTGTAATCAAAGTAAGTTACAGAAGAAAGTTCATCAGAAGTTCAGAAAACTTTTAAAACTTTCAAAATGAAGCTGCTTTTTGGCCCTCCTTCTGGCTTAAGCATCTACATGATTGCAGTTCTCCCTTAGCTCCAAGCATCGGGTCCAAGAGAGTGTCTTGGCCCTTACCTTCTGGGTTTTATCTCCTTGCCAGTGTCCTAAAGGAATCCAGCCAATTATCATACAGCATGACATGTCCATCACACATTAGGCTCCATCTCTTCCAACCCAGGAGGCCAGCATGTTTACACATTCCAATCCCTCTGGTATGCTCTAAAAGGTACTCCCACAGATTGAAATCTCCATCTTGGATGAGTCTAAAACCAGGGCATAAATTCTGCCCTGACAGAACCATCAATAACTGTCACTTCTGAGCTTTTTAGTGTCATCCTCTCCCTTTTGGCTTCTGCTCTTTTATCTCTCTCTGCATATGTGTTTCACTCTAACATGTGTTGTAAGTTTGGGGCTTTTAAAAAATCATTTTAATGTGTTTTAGTACTGTTTTTAATTTACCTTTTTAAATGTTATATTTGTTTAATTCTTTTAATCAAAGGAAAATTCAAACCTAGATTAGGAATGCTGAATTTCCAGTAGGGAAGCATACTATTTGACCCAAAGAAAATAAAGAGAAAGAATAATTACGTAGGAGAGGTAAAAGGATGACATATTGCTTCAAAGAACCTGCAATTCTAGAAAGTGAAGTGAAAGCTGTTCTGAAAGCATTGGAAATAAATAAATAAATCACCAAGTGTTACATGGGGGAGAGGTATTTCTAGAACTGTTTCAGACCACAGAGATTTAATCTTTTAAAATCCTAACAAAAATATGCCAACCAATATGAAACACGTAACAGTCATCCACAGAGTGGAAACACTCCATATACATCCCAGTACCCAAAAACGGAGATGCCAAGGAGTGAAGTAACCAGAAGACTACTGTGTTAATTTCCTATGCAAGCAACGTGATGCTCAAGGTGTTGCAACAAAGGTTTTTACCTCGTATGGAGCGAGAAATGCCTACTGTTCAAGCTGGGTTCTGAGAAAGAAGAGGCACCCAAGATAATATTGCAAATATCCACTGGCTACTGGAACATGCTAAAGAATTTCTGAAGATCAGTATTTTATAGAGTACTAATCCTCTGTGTGGATCATGAGAAACTATGGGTTGTTCTTTTAAAAAATATATTTTTATTAATTCCCCCCCCCCCCCAAAAACACACACCACATTACATCAAAATACAAACATACATTAACCCATCTCCATAAAATAACATTTACCAGACAAACCAAACCCCCCGCCCTGTGCTATACAAATGCATGTACCCTTTTATATCTTTTTTGCATCTACTGCTCATCTATTTTCCCAAAACTTGAATTCTTCTTGTGTGGGCTTAATCCCATCTTTGCTTATCAAACCATATTTTATATGAAAGAAATGGATGTGCCTCAGCACTTGATTGTCCTGATGTGTAATCTGTATTATGGACAAGAAGCTACCATTAGGACAGAATATGGAAAGACGTAATGATTTTGTATAGACAAAGGCGTCAGACAAGGGTGCAATTTATCACCTTATCCATTCAATGCATCTGTAAAATATATCATATGGAAAGCCAGACTAGATTCAGATAAAGAAGAATAGTTACCATTTTGATGACCAATACCACAGCCATGAAAGCCAGTGGCTACGCTGACTGAGGGATTACATCAGTTATCAGAGATCAGAGATATCAACAGAAATTCTTCTTCCTGCTTACTTCCAGAGAGCTGGAACAGAAAGGGATCTTCCATAGACTAAACACAAACCCATTGCAGGACAGATTAGGTTGATAGGCCAGAGTGTCCTGGTCTCTGCCCTAGAGTAATTTAAATCCATTCATTAGTAGGTAAGAAATCTAATGAATCTTCATTAGAAAGGTCCCTGGAAAGAGAGGCCCTGGACGTAGATGGACTTCATGGCTGAAGAACCTGAGAGACTGGTGTGGCATGTCCTCAGAAGAACTGTTCCAAGGAGTTAAGAACAGGAAGACTATTGCCATGATAATTATTATTGTAATAATTATTGTAATGCGCTCTACATGGGGCTGCCCTTGGTGACCATTCAGAGACTTCAACTGGTCCAGAATGCAGCTGCCCGTGTGGTGATGGGGTGGAGGCGGTATGCTTGTGCCTCACCGCTGCTTCAGGAGCTGCACTGGCTGCCAGTGTGCCTCCGGGTGCAATTCAAGGTGCTGTTTTTGACCTTTAAAGCCTTTCATGGCAGTGGGCCGGGTTACCTACGGGACTGCATCACCCCAAGGCATTCTGCCCGTCCGACGAGGGCGGACCAGAGAGGCTCAGTGGTGGTCCCTTTGACAAAAGAGGCACACCTGTCGGGGACCAGGAGAAGAGCCTTCTCTGTGTTTGCCCCGGCCTTATGGAACCTTTTGCCCCCGTAATTGCGCCTCCAGACGGAGCTGCTCCCCTTTAGAAATTTACTTAAGACTTGGTTGTGCCAGCAGGTCTGGGACTCAACTTGCGGAACCGCCCAGGCCAGATGGTTAGTGTAGCTACCTAAGTTTGCCTTCTGTGTTATGCCTGCCTCCTGTGATATGTCTGTTTTTAAGAAATATGTCTGTTTTTATTATTATTATTTTCTTAAGGAGGGTATGGGAGGGTCTTTTAGCTGCTTTTAAGGGTTTTTAATATTTTGTATTATGTCAAGATTGCTCCTCTAGTCTTAGGGAGCATTCTTATTGATTTTGCCTGCCGCTCTGGGTGGCGTTCGTGCCAGAAGGGCAGGATAAAAATATCCTAAATAAATAAATAAAATAAATAATAATAATACTTTCGTGTCAAAATTATTTAGGGTTGAAAGGATTTTTCCTGGAGGAACTCCATTCAGGGAATGCCCGAATGAGGCTCCTTTCATATCCTCAGGATCTTTTCCCACCGAAGTGGTCTCTATTGATCTACTTGCCATTTCTGGATTTCAATCTGCTAGGTTGGCAAGAGCTGGGATAGAGACTCAAACCGTCATGCAGTACCCAGGTCTCGAACTGCCAACGGCCTTCCTTCCAGCTAACAAGGCTAGTTTCTTAACAACTTAGCCACCTCAGCCCCTATCGCCATGATGATAGCCAATATCATCATCAATATCAGCAGAAGAAGAAGAAGGTAATGGCTTGCTCTCTATCTATCACAGAAGAAGATATTTGAATTTATATTATTCTTACAAAAAGTTGTTTTTTGATCACAAGCAACTTTTGCCAGGGCTTAAAGGGAGTTTGTACATAGGATTGGATAACAAAGTTGTTATTTGAATGACTCGCCATCTCTCATCATATACATTTCCTAAAGAGAATGTAAACTTGATACAGGGAAGTACTGTTAACATCAGCCTACTCTAACAATTCAAGACCTAAATTTAACATGGTTTCTGACCTTAGCACACTGAGAAAAGTTGCTTTGGTACCAGAGTTAAATTCCTTGTGTGTTTGTTACACTTGGACAATAATCTGGTGTATGCTGAACAAAACCCATTGGAGTGGCCCTAAAATATGGTGAGATTTAGAGCACCAAGATGGATAAAAAAAGAATAAAAGAACAATGTGTGTGTGTTTTGGAGCAGAAAAAAAGAAATTTGAGGGGAGAAGGATTTTAAAGTTGTTTTCACATACATAAAAGCCATAAAGGAGATAAAGGACAATTACTTTGTCTTATCCCTGAGGGTGGGGATGGGAGGTGGGGGAACAGACATACAATACAGGAAGGTTAATCTAGGTTAAACTCAATATACTTCTTTTATAGTAAATTGCAGTGGAGTGGTTGCTTTTTGTTCAGTGACAAAAGTGGGCTTTAATTGCCTTGCTCTTTACATCATTGCCAAATCCTGTATGTATAATATTCTGAAAGGCTTCTGTTGCTGGTTGCAGTAAAAGAAACTAAAATGTTGGTTGTCAGGAAGATGAAACTTCATTCTGTACCTAAGGATGGGAGGCTTTTCTGTTGCTGTGATAAATGTAGCAAAATCGTGATTTATAGGACTAGTATGTTTTTTCCTAGATCATGATTATATGCAGTATTTCTTTAAGAGTAGGTTGGTGTGACTGCTTTCAATTTTGAAAACTTAGTATGTTATCAGTTTTGGCTTTGACTTTGACCTGCATTCTTGAGATGGTTGCTTCTACTTTATCCAGAGTCATTTTTCACTATACAGTATTTACAAAACATGGAGCAAATTATAGAGGTTAAGGTTCAAAACAGACATTGAGGCGCAGAGCCATATTTTAGGATGTGGTTCCCCTCAAACAGTGGTAAAGAACTGGGGTGTGTGTGATCTTAAGCAGAGCATCAGCTTATAGAAGAAGAAGGACTGTTAAGTTTTTCATTCTTGTCTCACCAGTTGAAATTGTTCTTCATAATCCCCCACCCCCTTTAATTCTTTCCAGGTTTTGAACCAGAAATAGTCTAAGCTAGCAATTGAGAAGCATAGCAAGCTGAGGAAGGCGGCAGTTCTCTTCTTTCTCTTGCATCTCTGCGCAACAGCTACACGGGGTTCGGGATGAAGCGGATTATCTGGACCCTTTTCAGTCAGGATTCAGTCCAGGATATGGTACTGAGACTGCATTGGTCGCACTGTTGGATGATCTCTGGTGTGAGCGGGATGGTGGGAATCCATCCATCCTTGCTCTTCTTGACCTCTCAGTGGCTTTTGATGCCGTCAACCACGGTATCCTTCTGGAACAGCTCCGAGGATTGGGGATCTAGGGCACTGTGTGGTCCTGGTTTTCCTTATTTCTGACGGGCCGGACCCAGTCGGTGTTGTTGGAGGGTGAGAGGTGTAGCCCTAGTCTCCTACAATATGGGGTGTCACAGGGTTCGGTGCTTTCGCCTCTCCTGTTTAATATTTAGATGAATTTTGTAAGTTTTTATTTTTTGTAAGCCGCCCGGAGTTGCTTTGGTGAGGGGTTGGCAGTAGAAAGGCAAGTAATAAAAAATAATAAATGAATGAATGAATGAATGAATGAATGAATGAATGAATGAATGAATGAATGAATGAAATCCTCAGTACAGCAGTGTTTCTCATGACTCTAATACAGTGTTTCTCAAGGTTTTTAGGTCGCAGGCCTGACCACGCCTCCTGGACAGCTGATTGGGCCGGTCAGATGGTTCCTCCCACCCAGAAGCAGAAGTAAAATGTGCACCGTACATGCACAGAATACATTTAGCAGCATTCTGCGCATGTGTGACACACATTTTACTTCCACTTCTGGGAGTGGCAAGGGCATCGGGGTGGGTGGGTGGGTGGATGAATTGGCCATGGGGGCCAGGTCTGGCTCACGGGCTGTAGGTTGTGAATGCCTGCTCTAATAACTGAATACATTCAACTCAGACTTATGATGAACTTTGTCAGAGTTTTCTGTGTGTGCCATCAAGACAATTCTGACTTCTGGCAATCCTTTCTAGGATTTTTTAGGTAGAGAATACACTGGAATGGTTTGCCATACCGTTTTTCTGAGGCAGTGGAAGTGTGCAGCTTGCCCATGACTACATAGGCTGGTTCTCCTCCATAGAGGTACAGTGGGGAATCAAACTCTCAGCCTCTGTCTCTGCAGGCAGATACCCAAACCACTGAGCTGTGCAGGCAGCTCCTGAAATGATAGACTAACTAGTCACTTATTCTGGGGGCACTCTGAGACCAATTGGTTCGTCCAAGGCCACACAAGCTGGCTGTTCTCCTGGGAGACATATTGGGAAATCAGACTCCCAACTCCTGGTACTTCAACTAATTGAGCTCTCCAGTCGATCTTATTTCTTACTTCATGAAAATCCAGCAAGCGTGGAAAAATGATAGCAGGAGGAGAGAGCTCTGTAGAGAAAATTCACTGACAGATGACAGTTTCAGCATCCCTTCCACATGTCTCAATATGAAGTCTCTTCCTACACCATCACTTTACTGTCGTGTGTGAGCTGTGAGATACAGTTTTGGAGCATCGCATGTAGCTTGGTTTTTGGAGATACTGGCAGCATTCCTTCTTTATGAGGATATAAAATACATCCTCAAATATATCTTAACCTATAAAACCAAGGGTTAACTGTTGGAACTTGCTATAGGTTGCTATGCCTCGCCCTACTTGCCTGCACTCACCCTTCGTGCACACGGCCTATCTGGGTCCGCAGGTCAACAAAGGATTGAGAAAACAGGCAGTGGGGCAACAGCCCCACAAATGCGACAAAAGGGAAACAGCTTCATTTCCCAACATTCCTTGCACCGTGCCACGCCAGAGCCAATCAAGCTGAGAGGCTCTCGCACGGCGCGGCGCAAGGAACGTTCGGAAACGCGCCGCAGCCAATCAAAAGAAAACCGTTTTAAAAAAACGCAGCACAAACACAAAGCACAAACCCAAAACTACAAGTCCCAGCGTCCTGCACGCCATGAGCACGCAGAACGCTGAGGAAGCCGGCGCCCAAAAATTATTTTAAAAAAAACCACCGGGAGAGCAAGTCCGCCAAGCCGCGGGAACCAAAGCTCCCCTCCCCAACGGCGCCTGAAGCTCTTAATTGGAGTTTCCCCTTTAATATCACTGGGGGGAGGGTTGTGCTCCCCCTCTCTACTGGCTCCCCTGGGGTTGGGAGGGTTGGGGGGGACCAAAGGAGTCTGTCTCCCCAACCCTCCTGACCCCAGGGGACCTGGCAGAGAGGGGATTTCCCTCCACACACACACACGCCCCATATTAAAGAGAAGAAACCAAGCGGTTACTTCTCTTTAAAAATGGAGTTGGGGGGGGGGAATCCCCCTGTCCGATGGCTCTCCTGGGTCCGGAAGGGTTGGGGAGACAGACCCCTTTTCTCCACCCAACCCTCCCAAACCCAAGGAAGCCAGTGGAGAGGGGGATCACAACCCCCCCTGATATTAAAGGGGGAACCCCAATTGAGATTTCCCTTTTAATATCAGAGGGTAGCCTGGATTCGATCCCCTCTCCTGGGTTCCATGAGTCTGGAAGGTTTGGGGGGACAAAAGGAGCCTGTCTCCCCAACCCTCCTGACCCCAGGGGACCTGGCAGAGAGGGGATTCCCCTCCACACACACACACACACACACACACACACACACACACACACACACACACACTCCCCATATTAAAGAGAAGAAACCAAGCGGTTACTTCTCTTTAAAAACAGAGTGGGGGGGACTCCCCCTCTCCGATGGCTCTCCTGGGTCCGGAAGGGTTGGGCAGACAGACCCCTTTTCTCAACCCAACCCTCCCAAACCCAAGGAAGCCAGCGGAGAGGGGGATCACAACGCCCCCCCCGATATTAAAGGGGAAACCACAATTGAGATTTCCCTTTTAATATCAGAAGGTGGCCTGGATTCGATCCCTTCTCCTGGGTCTCATGAGTCTGGAAGGTTTGGGGGGACAAAAGGGGTCTGTCCCCCCAAGCCTTCCAGAGCCAGGGGAGACGGCAGAGAGGGGATCCCCCTGTAGGACACCAAAAAACACAAAAACAAACAATCAAAAACATTCAAAAATACACAAAAACAAACAAAAATAACACCAAAAAACAATACAAAGTAAACAACAACAAACATTTCCAAACACATCCAGCACCCAGCCAAACACCACAAAATCCAACCACCACCACCACCCCAAATAAAGAAAAACAGCCAACTCACCACCACACGACCTCACACCACAACGACTGGAAAAGAAATGAATAAAGAAGGAGACTACTTACTGGAAGAAGCTCCACCCAGAGGCCACGAGAGAAAAAACAGTCAAAATACAAGATAACCCCTACCAGCACCACTTGCTGCCCACAATAGTAAAAATTTTTTCAAAAAGACACAATAGCCCCACACAAAAGGTCTCAAGAGTAAAAACAAGTAAAAACAAATAACACAAAATCACAATTTTACACAAATCAAAAACAGATGTCAATAAAATAAAATAAAAACTATTCAAAAATCCTGTGCTGAATTTTTACTCAAATAAAAAACAAAAACATCAATACACAGTTTAAGAACATTTATTATGAAAAACATGTACTTTCACATTTTCTAAATTATTACCTATGGTACAACAATTTTAAAAAATACATACTAAAAATTATTGGGTTAAATAATTTTTTTGGAAAAAGTATATCACCCTTTATTCTTTTTTTCATCCACAAAATCAAAACACCAAACAAAACTCATCACAGTTTATAACAGGCCATCAAATTTTTTTTGCATAAATAAAAATTTTAAAAGTTTCAATTATAGACTAACCTCTTCTTTACAAACATTAACAACAACAACAACAAAAACTTTCCAACACCATTTAAAACAGCCCGGCAACGCCGGGCAACCTCTGCTAGTCTTCAATATGTTACTGCAGACCTTGGTTGATACTAAGTGTGTTTACATCCCTATTGCCTCATCTTCCTTCATCCTTATTTCTTCTATTCATTTCCCTCTCCACATGCTGTTGGCCTTTTTCTTTCGTTTCTTTTCAAGACTACAAGAGTACATGTACACTGCTTCCTCACCAAATTCTTTATGGGGAATTTAGCTCCAGTACAAGACCTCGCAGAGCTCCTCTGAAGTGTTATAAGGACCAGCTGAAACAAGCCATGAAAGTGTCAGGTATAAACCTAAAAACTTGGGAGGCAGTGGCCGAAGATCACCCACTTTGGTGCCAAACCTTCTCTGCTGCTACTGATCACTTCGAAAGGGAACGCCGCAGACACGAAGAGGCTAAGCAACAAGCACGGAAGGTTCGTCAAACTCAACCATGCCCTCCACAATCTATTCAGTGTAATGTGTGTGGTTGCATGTTTCATGCCAGGATCGTCTTATTGAGTCACCAGAGACACATCCATCAATGGAGAAAATAATGACTTTCAGGGAAAAATGTATTCTTGGATACAAGTAGCTGCCGATGACAAGAATACAGCTCATAGATTGCAAACTTTTGTTGTTGTTCAGTTGCACAGTCGATTCCGACCCTTTGCGACCCGATGGACCATTGCCCGCCAGGCATCTCTGTCTTCCACCATCCTCCTCAGCCCACCCAGCTTTGCGCCCATTGCATCTACAATACCATCTAGCCATCTCATTTTTGGCTGCCCCCTTTTTTCTTTTGCCCTCCACCTTTCCCAGCATCAAGGCTTTCTCAAGTGAATCCTCTCTTCTCATTTGATGTCCAAAGTACTTTAGCTTCATCTTTACTATTTGACCTTCTAAGGAGCGGTCAGGATTGATTTCTTCTAAGATTGACCTATTTGTTATCCTTGCTGTCCAGGGGACTCTCAAAACTCTCCTCCAACACCACATTCCAAAGGCATCTATTCTTCTGCGCTCAGCTTTCGTAATGGTCCATCTCTCACAACCATACATTACCACCGGGAATACCATTTCTTTGACTATGCGAATTTTTGTTTGCAAGGTGATGTCTCTACTTTTAACTATGTTCCCCAGGTTTTTCATAGCTTGTCTCCCAAGCATCGGTTGCCTTTTTTTATTTCACGGCTGCAATCTCCGTCTGCAGTGATCTTTGATCCTAAGAAAGTAAAGTCTGTCACTGCTTCTACTTCTTCCCCATTTATTTTCCAGTGACTGATACGGCCTGTTGCCATTATCTTGGTTTTTTTGATGTTGAGTCTCAAGCCACTCTCCTCCTTCAACCTAAGCAGAAGCTTCTTTAGGTCTTCCTCACTAGGATGAACTAATGGACCTGGGTAGCTTTGGATTTTCTCAGGTCTGCACTTTTCATGATGAGATGCCAACTGTGTTTTATTGCCTCTCAGCCCGAGCTTGAGGGGAATGCCAACAGATCTGTCACTGCATGTGAAAGGAAATGGGATAATACCCATCCACCCAAAGAGCAGATCTGCTTATGTCCTCCCCTGAAGCCCTATCCTAGTTTTCCTGGTACAGTTTTCAGCTTCTTTCAGGCTGAGGCACATCGGCTGATGTGGCACAAGGGGCTGTTCCTCAGGGGCTGTTTGCTTGTTGGTCTGTTGCGGTGAAAATATAGCTTGTTTTAATTACCCAGGTCCACAAAACCTATCATTTTCTCCATCTTTAACTGGGCTCTCGGAATGATAAACTGCAGGCCTTTTATAGCTTCCTTGGCTGCTTGGCAGCAAGACTTGATGCTGTAGCTGTTTTGTTGACTGGATAAAAGTTCCAGGTGGCTGGTTTGCTATTCCAACTCTGAGGCTTTTTTCACAATTGATGCTTAAGTAAATATAATATTCATAATGTGCATTTCCCCTATGCCTGTAATCCAGACACAGATAGCTGGCAACAACTAGAATTTTCATTTGATCTGAAAATAACTCCAGTTTTTTTATCACACAATGACAGTATCCAAAATTGACACATCCTAAATTAAGGGTGAAGGCATACATCAGGGGTTCGCAACGTTTTCCTGCCGGGGGCGGACCCGCTCCGACACTCCCTGCCAGGAGCCAGAGGCATGGTTGCTCCCTAGACTTAGATTTTCATTGTCATCAGTGGCAGCAGTGGGAATTGTGTGGTTTCTCTGGGGTTTTGGACAGCCTCCGCCACTCCCCATGGCAGCAGGAGGCTTGTCAGAGCATAATCGCTCCATTTTGGTCTTTTTTAGCCACGTCCCTGCTCTGTTTTGGCTGCTAGAAAGCGCCGCTGAGCACCTTCCTAGTTCTGCGCTGGGAACCCAGCCACTGATGCAAGCTCCGCCTGGCAATAGAAGTCACCCAGCAGCACTTTTAGAAGCCGAAACAGCGAGTAAAGGTAAAGGTTTCCCTTGCTCGAAAGCCAGTTGTATTCAACTCTAGGGTTCAGTGCTCATCTCTGTTTCAAAGCCAAAGTGCCAACGCTGTCTGCTTCTGCAGACATTTTTGTGGTCATGTGGCAGGCATGACTAGACACTGGAGCACACGGAATGCTGTTACCTTCCCACCAAAGTGGTCCCTATTTATCTACTTGCAATTTCTTGCTTTCGAACTGCTAGGTTGGCAGGAGCTGGGACAAAGACGGAAGCTCATTCTGTCCTGTAGTACTCGGGAATCGAACTGCTGACCTCCAGCCTTCCAGTCAGCGTCTTAGCCACTTGAGCCACTAGAGTCTCTTGCGGCGAAACGACCCCCCAAAATGGAGCGATTATGCTCCAACAAGCCTCCTGCCACTGTGAGGAGCGGCAGAGGTGGTCCAAAACCCCAGAAAAATCACGTGATTCCTACCGCCGTTACAGTAAGTGACGTATCATGGCTTCTGGCAGTGGGGGATGGTTGGGGGGTGTGTGTCTCGAAGTGCCCAGGTTCTCACTGAGAGCCAGATTAGGTCCACGGGCCGGTGGTTGCGAAGCCCTGGCATACATACTGCCTCTGAAAAGTGATTTCTCATACAGTCTATTACCATTAATGAAAAAGGTAACAAAAGCTAACAGGCTGAAATGGGACCCTGACAAGAGGGAGGTTTTGTTGTTTGAGAGGCTGTTGGCCCAACTTGCAGGCCTGGTCTCTACCCTGGGTGGAACTACTCTTACCCCAAGGGACCAGGTTCACAACCTGAGGGTCATTATGGACCCATTGCTCTCATTTGAACAACAAATAGTGGTGGTGTCCAAAGCTATGGCAGATTGCGTAGTTACACTCCTACGAGGACACACGGTCTCTCTTAACTCTGACCCACTCATTGGTAATATTGCAAATTGACTACTGTAATGCTCTCTGCATGGGATTGCCCTTGTGTCTCATACGGAGATTACAGTGGGTCCAGAAGGCAGCAGCCAGGCTGGTTACAGGCATAATGAAATTTGATCATATTTCCCCAACCTTGGCAGGCCTGCACTGGTTACCTGTTGCTTACTGTGTCAGATACAAGGTGTTAGCATTAATATATAAGGCCCTATATGGTTTGGGACCTTGTTATCTATCAGAGTGTCTCTACCTCAGAACAACTCCCCACATCACCCACATCTACGCAGCTCCAGGTGCCGATCCCAAGAATGGCTAGAAAGTCTATCAATAGAGCCTTCTTGGTGGCTGCACCAACACTGTGGAACCAGGCCTCATCACTGGCTATCTTCAAAAAACAATTTAAAACTTTTTTTCAAGGAAGCCTTTCAGAATGTTATCCATATAGCAATAAATTAACCAGTCAGTTGATCCTCTGTGCCCTCAGACGCCAGTTGTTTTATTTTATTTTAGGATGTATTTATTTGGTTGGTTTATTTTTAAAATTTGTTGTGTGTTTTATTATGTTGTTTTGATATTTGTATGTACACAGGCCAGAGTGGGAAATTTCCCAAATGGGCCATATAAAAATACAATAAATATACAAGGTAAAGGTCTTCCTTGCTTTTAAATCAGTCATATCTGACTCTAGGGTGCAGTGCTCATCTCTGTTTATAGCCAAAGAGGCAGCGCTGTCTGTGTCAGCAGATGTTTCCATGGTCACGTGGCAGGCATGACTAGATGCCAGAGCGCTCGGAACACTGTTACCTTCCCACCAAAGTGGTACCTTTTTAACTACTTGCAATTTCTTGCTTGTGAACTGCTAGGTTGGCAGTTGGTTCTCGAACTGCTGACCTGACAACCTCCCAGTCATCAGGTTCAGTGTCTTAACCACTAAGCCACCGCATTTCCATTTCCACATCATTAAACAGAGAAGCTATCTCATAAGAAAACAAGGATGTAAAAGTTGCATACATAATTGTGTATGCAACCAGATGCAAAATTAGAAATTGTTTTTTAAAATATAATTTAATCATAATTATAATGTATGTCACTTGAGTGAAGAAGACTATGGCCAAGTGTCCTTTGTGTCTGCTGAGTCAGCTGTCCAGGTGTCTAGTGTGAATCTACAGTTGCAAGATGTCTGAATTCCTTTCTTGCATGTATTTATGTCTACAGCAGGCAAACAGGTGCTTTGCCTTCTTGCTCACAAAAGCTGGTGTGGAGAGCCTTTTATTCAAATAGGAATTTCCCATTCAGATTTGACAAAGATGATGTGAATAAAGTAAAGATGTAGGAGTTGGGAGTAGGCACTTACTTCTAAATACATCTAGTTCTCTGGATTCAGAAGTTCCTGAATAAGGCTTAAGCCTGTGATGGTGAACCTTGGCACTCCAGATGTTCTTGGATTTCAATTCCC
The DNA here is from genome assembly GCA_035047345.1 of Bradypodion ventrale. Taxonomy (NCBI): domain Eukaryota; kingdom Metazoa; phylum Chordata; class Lepidosauria; order Squamata; family Chamaeleonidae; genus Bradypodion; species Bradypodion ventrale. Next base: position 26,642,106 of record JAWDJE010000006.1, read on the forward strand.
AGAAACCCAAGCCCCTTGTGAATCCACACAAATGGGTTTACTGTGATTCATCCGGCCCGCGCTGCCCTCGTCGCATTTTACTTCCGCTTCCGGGAGCGACGAGGGCAGTGCGGGCTGGATGAATCGCAGTAAACCCATTCGTGTAGATTCACAGGGGGCTTGGGCTTCTGGGAATTGAAGTCCAAGAACATCTGGAGTGCCAAGGTTCACCATCACGGGCTTAAGTGGTTAGTGGAAATAGAGAGGCTGGGGAATTAGGCAGAAATAAGTCCTGAAGGGTAAAGGTGTTGTGGATTAAGACTTCAGAGTCCATGTGGTTGAAGGAATACAGTGCAGAGTGAACTGAAGATGTGAGATTTTATCTCAGTGCAGTTATAGTGGTTTGACTGCTTTGACATGGCTCCAGCATAAAGTATTCTGGGATTGCATTTGAATGAGGTCCTTAGAAGTCAGTGCTGCAGAGGTGTGGTGCCGTCCCATGAATTATTCCAGAAATTCCTGTGCACTTCAGAAACTATAGACCTCAAGATTTCATAGGAGAGAGCCACAAAAGTTGAAGCATTGCATACATGTGTCATATAAATACTTTACCAAAGTTTAGTCGCTTTTCTAAAACGTTATCTCTCAGAATCCTACAGCAGAATTCCAAGGAGTTGTAGTGATGAAAAGTAACTATTCCCAACACTGGTAGATACATTTGGAGATGCTGGCCCTTAGAAGGTCGGGTGGACGAGATGGAAAATTGTAGAGAAAAGGGGTTAGAGAAGGCAGGAATGTGGGGAGGGGGGAGGCACTGGAAAAGGAAAAGAAAGTTAGGGGAAATGTTTGCTGAGAGTCTGGGAAAATTAGGGATTAGGTATTGCAAGCAATTACAGTAGAACCCTGCATAACGAAAAAAGTCCGTTCTGCGAGGCACTTCGTTATACGAATTTTTTTGTTATACGAAGCATGGCTCGTATAACGAAAATCCCTATGGGATTCATCGTACAACAAAAATCTCTATGGGAAAAATCATAGAAATGAAAAAAATTCATTGTACAGTACAACGTACAAAAAAACCCGTAGGGATTTTTGTTGTACGATTTCCCCCATAGAGATGCATTGCTTCATATAACGGGAAAAAAATCATTATACAGGGTATAAGCGGTTAGCGCAAATCCTCTTCATTGTATGAATATTTCGTTATATAAGGCGTTTGTTATACGGGGTTCCACTGTAACTTACATACCACCCCATCAAGTTTAGTGCACTCTCTAGGTGGTTCACAAGGTAATTATAATATAGGCTCAGTGATTAAGAAGCTCAACTTTTTAGCTGGAAGGCTGGCAAGTTGGCAGTTTGAGACCTGGGTACTGCATGATGGATTAAGAGCCTATCTCTGTCCCAGCTCTTGGGGACATGAAAGGAGCCTCATTTGGGCAGAGTTTCTTCCACAGAAATCCTTTCAACCCAAAATAATTTCCGACACAAAATTATTATTACAAGGTAATTAGCATTTTGCCCCCAACATGCTGGGTTGTACTCGTTTTGCCAAGGATGGAAGGCTGAGTCAACCTTGAAACCTGTCAGGATCGAACTCACCACTGTACCACCAGGTATGGGGGCAGAACAGAGAATCTTCAGAAGAGTAACATGATGAGAAGAAATGGTGACATTAAAGGAACTGAAAAATTGTATAATGTTGCTTCTGAATCCCCCCATATACAGTAATACCTCATACAAAGTCCGCTTCATACAACATCGGATTCATACAACATCGCCTAATTCCTTGGAAAAAGTTGCCTCATACAAAGTCGTGTGACGTTGTATGAGGCATTGGGGTTTTCCCATGTTGCATTGTGCCTGGGCAGTATAAAAGCCAGGACACATGCGTGCATTGCTCTTGTGGGTTTTGCATGAGGCAAAGAGTGTTTAGGAGTTGTTTTGAGCCGATTTTGGATTTTTTTTATTTTTTTCATCAGAATTTTTAGAAGCATTCCTGGGATTTTTGCAGCATTTTTCAGGTTCTTGGACAATCAGGGTTGTTTGACAAGTTTTTGCAATGTTTTTAGCCTTAAGACAATGATTTCTTAAAGTTCTGTCAGTTTCCTGTCTGTTTCCTTGACTTTGCCCTGAAGTCTGTGCTGTTACAGTACAATGTATCTCTATGGAAATGACGTTGTATGAGTCATCACAGCAAGGATTTGGACGTTGTATGAGGCATCGCGGCTAGGATTTTGCATGCCTCATACATAGTCCAAATCCGTATAAAGTCCAAACTTGTGGAACCAAGTTTGGACATTGTATGAGGTATCACTGTACTGATTTTAAAGAGGTTTTTCTGCTAATTGTGTAAAAAGATGAGAAATAAATTATTAAACAGTGGGTATGTGTCTGTACCCTCTTGTTCCTTTGGGAGAATGGCAGTGCCCGCTAGCATCAGAGACACCATCTGTAGTTTGGCTAATGGAGCCACTCATGTTTTTCGCCAAGGTTATTCCCACCAGAACAGCTGTTTGTGTTGGGATGGGAGGCCTCCCTTGGGTTGGAAGAGAAGGAGGGTGAGAGGGATTATAGAAAAGCTGTGTGTATGGGAGGGAAATATCCCAAGTTGTTTGACATGGGGTTCCTTTGTCTGATGTGTTTGTGTGCGCGTGTGCGTTTATATGCACAGACACTTGCATGGGTCTCATTTGGCAGATCTGCTTTGATGTGTTATCACGAAAGAGCATTTCCCGTTCCTCACAGGCAGATCTGGGAGAGGGGGTGGAGGGAAGGCTTCAGTCCCAGATGATGTCTGATCACAAATTACCAACCTACATTATTTCCATAGCTCATTAGGCTGAGAGGGAAGGAAAGGGCCTGGGATGATAAGATGGATATTTATTTGTGTTTGTGTACATGTGCAATGACAGTTTGAATTGTGTTCTGCCTTTAACCTGAAAAGTCTGCTTGATGATATGACGTTTGGTTCATTTATCATTGGATAAACGAAGTCATTTTAGCCCCTTCCTCATCTAATGCCTCGTCTTTATTTCTCCCCTTCTTTCTCTTTTTCTCTCATTCTCTCTTTCATTCTCTCATTGATCAATTATTCGCTGCGTAGGTTCTCTGACCTGCGGCACAAAAAAACCACCCTATTGCAACTGACCTCCTATAACCCTTCTACTGTATTTGCATTTTCCTACCTTTTGGCTGATGTGGTCAAGCAGACCGTGACAGAGAGGGGTGGAAATGCTAATACTGTATAGGTAAAGAGGTAAAGATCGCCCTTGCTCAAAAGCCAGTTGTATCTGACTCTAGGGTTCAATGCTCATCTCTGTTTACAGCCAAAGAGCCAGCGCAGTCTGTGTCTGCAGAGGCTTCTGTGGACATGTGGCAGGCATGACGACACCAGAGTGCGCAGAATGCTGTTTACCTTCCCACCAAAGTGGAACCTATTTATCTACTTGCAATTTCTTGCTTCCAAACTGCTAGGTTGGCAGGCATGACTAGACACTGGAGTGCACAGAACGCTGTTTACCTTCCCAACAAAGTGGTACCTATTTATCTACTTGCAATTTCTTGCTTCCAAACTGCTAGGTTGGCAGGCATGACTAGACACCGGAGTGCACAAACGCTGTTTACCTACTTGCAATCTCTTGCTTTCGAACTGCTAGGTTGGCAGAGCTGGGAAAGAGACGGGAGCTCATTCCGTCATGCAGCACTTGGGTCTCAAACTGCTGACCTGTCGACCTTCTAGTCATGAAGGTCATCAACTACTTGAGCCAGCGCAGTGCCCATTCTAATATAACTGTCTTTTTTTCTCTTTTCTATCCATTTGCTTGAAAGGTTAGGACTTTTGAATTCTGTCTTTTGTTCTCTATGAGCTTGTGACAACCTTAATTTAATTTGTTTCTATGTTGTTCCCAACTTACTTTTTGCATTGTTTTTCTCACACATGAAGTTTATTCTTAGTCCATTCAAGCACTAGTGTGTTCTGTACAACCCTGATACTTTGTTGTGGCTAAATGTATTTACTTACTTGTGTCATCTAGCTGCAGCCATTCCTCCAAGGAACTCAAGGCAATAAATATACCTATGCCTTCCGTTTTTACCTTCACAATAACACCGTGAAGAAGGGTTAGTTGAGGAAGAACAACTGTCAGCTTCTTGTTCAAGTGGGGGATCTGAACCAGACTTTTTAAAATCCTAGTCTAACTTTTAAAACTACTATATTATAGTAATAATAATTTTGTGTTAGAAATTATTCTGGGTTGAAAGGGTTTTTGCGGAAGAAACTCTGCTCAGGGAATGCTCAAATGAGGCTCCTTTCATCTCCCCAAGAGCTGGGACAGAGATGGGCACTCAATCCATCATGCAGTACCCAGGTCTCAAACTGCTGACCTACCAGCCTTCCAGCTAACAAGGCGAGCTTCTTAACCACCGAGCCATCGCTGATTATAAAGTAGCAGTTCTAAATGAAGTAGTAGTCCTGAAAAATGTAGACAGTTATACTTCTTTATACATGATCAGAACATGGCACATAAACAGTTTTGATGCACTAGAGTTGTTGTCTGTGAAGGGGTGTAGGAAACATTTCTAGATCCAGGAGTGATTGAATCTCACCTGTGTTTTTCTGCCATAAGAAGGCCTTTGTTATGCTTTAGTTGTCTTTGAAATGTTAACCAGGGTCTTGGTCCGGAATATAGAAAGTTGGATATCATGAGGAAACATCCCTTTAGGATATCTACCTAACAGGGCCACATTTGTAAGAGATCACTTTTGGAGGATAATAATGCCTTGGGGTGGGAGGGGAAACCTGTGTTTTGTGGGCAAGATTGGGGTGTTTGAATAGCAGCAGCAGGAAGTAAGCTGAGCAGGGGGTAGACAAGAAGTAATCAAGCCCTAATAATAATAATTGCATGCCATCAAGTTAATTCTGATTTATGGTGAGTCTTTCTAGGGTTTATCATTCTCTTCTTCTTGAGGAAAATATTTCCAAAATTAATTTTGTGGACTACAGCTTCCAAAACCTCTTAGTTCCTACAAGGGATAGATAGCCAGTATAGAGTAGTGGATAAAGTGATGGATTAAGACTCTAATCTCCGCTCAGCTATGGAACCTCTCTGGGAGTGTGAGTAAAACCACTCCTTAAATATCTCACTTACTTTACTTTGAAAGCTGGATTAGAGTTGCTATAAATCAGTTCCAACTCAAAGGTATATAACAAAACATGAGGGGTAGGTTTCTGCTTTCTGGCTCCACTGCATTGTTGCTTTGCCCCACTGGCTTCACTTTCTGGCTAGCCATATTTTTGAAGGAGGCCATCAGTGAAGGGGGACCTGTTGTGTGTGAACTGGTTGATGAGTATTTTTTGGTTTGAATGGATATCTCTAGGTCAGAGTTTGTATATACTATAACATGTAGTGCAGTGATGATGAACTGTTGGGATTCTGCTTCATGTAAAGATATCTTCTTTATTCAGTCAGCCTCATTAGCAGCAGTTATATCCTCAGATCTTTAAGATAACAATCAGTCCCAAGAAGTCCTGCTTCCTTAGGCTTTTTGTAGGGAGGAACAGAGAGACAGAGAGAAAGCACTCTGCAGTCCTTGGCTGGTCAAATGCTACTGAAGCCTTTTTCTTTATTTAGGCAGTGAGAGAGAGAAACGAAACTAGCAAGCATTGTATAGCAGAAACGAAACTTAGCCTACATAATCAATCAGAATGTCAGAACCCAAAGAAAGAGAGATAAGGAGCGCTGTCTCTCAGGAGCAAAGAGGCTTTTGTATACAAAATGTGTCAGAGACAGCCTGACAGAATCCAGATGCATTCCTACATGTCCTCCTTTTTCATTTAAATTTGAGAGAGGGACGGCTAATCATACCCCTGCATGTCATCATACTCCATAACTACTCCTCCATATACATCATCACTGTCCTCCTGGACATCGTACCCCTCCTGACTCCTGGTACTTTGTTCCGGAGGGTGATACCTCATTGAATACAATTGCCGTCGTGCAAAACTCGATGTCTCCCTTCTACGCAATGGACATGTGTTACACATAGAAATAAGATTAGGAATACAAGTAATACAAAAATACAAAGGTATAAAGCAGATAATAATAATAAACCCATAAAAGAAAACTTGTCTAAGGACAGATAAATCAGGCAACCAAGAAGTCACCCAATCAAAGAGATTAACATCAGTGCGTACATTGTTAGTAATGCTCTCCTGTAAATTCTGAAGTTCTTTCTCAATAGTATTATTCAGATAAAATAACCCAATGCTGCACATTGATATTGTCCTGGATGGAAATTCGTGGCAACTCCATTAAAAAAGAACCACATGTTGGGATCCTTGATTTGCCATCCATTGCAAATTGAACCACTATCTATAGCAGAATAATCAGGAGTAAACATAGGAAACACATCATATATATCTTCAATAGTAGTGTTATACAAGGTATAATTAAGCTTATAAGAACTGTTATAACTACCCCATAGCCAAAAATAATCGTCACAACCCGTATAATTGCCTACATTCTGCAAAACCCTTTTTGCTTGAGTCCAGTATTTCCATTTACTATTCCAGACTCCAGAACTATGACAGCAGAAACAAAGTCCTTTAGTGTATTTCTTGAATGTCATGCTTCGCCAACGGGTGTTGTTAAATTGTTCTGGAGGATTAGAGAAGAGTGTAGACCTATCAAGATGTTGCAAATGTCCAATAACCAACTCTGGTGTGTTGAACAATGCCGGAAGAAAGGCCATTTGAGACACTGCCAGTGGATGCTCATAGTATAACGTTGCATTCTTACCATGAACCTCAAACATATAGTTAGCATGACGAATCCAAAAGTTGGGGTTGCCCCCATGAGGCATTGTTCTTACAGCTGGAAGCACAGTAAGAAAGAAAACAACAAATGTCAGCAAAGTTAGTTTACTGGTGAACCACCATCCTGGAGCTGAGTAACCTTCTTCTCTCTCCATGGGCGGATCGCTCGAGCAGGAATCCACACAGGTCCTGAGGTTGTAGAAACCGCTGCGTATCCTCGTCCCCAGGTGATTAGAGGTACAGGACCCTTCCACTCAGGATCGGGTTGCTGCCGATAAACGACCAATGGCTTAGGAAGACACTCCTCAGTCCTGAAATGCAATTCGACTGGAGAGTGTGACCTGTTATGGGGAGCAAGAAGAAAATTAAGAGTATACAGTACTTTAGCAACAGCTGTAGGTATTTCCGCCACAGGAACCCCTCTATCTCCCACTTGCTTGTGTAACAAATTTTTGAATGTCAGGTGGGCTCTTTCAACAATCGCCTGTCCAGTCGAGTTATAGGGTATTCCATGGGTTAGCTTAATGTCCCACTGACGGCAAAAGTCCTGAAAGGCAGAAGAAACATATGATGGCCCATTGTCTGTCTTAAGGCTTTTAGGTTTACCCATTGCCGCAAACGAATGAATGCAATGTTGTATAACATGTCTGGATGTTTCACCCCGTAAGGGTGTAGCCCATATAAATCCAGAGAAGGTATCAACAGTCACATGTAACTTAGAAAGCGGAGCCAAAGCAGGTACTTGCGTGACATCCATCTGCCATAGCTGATTAGCTTCTGTTCCTCGAGGATTAACAGCATCAAATGGCAGGAATATAGGAGACTTCGTACAGGAAGCACAGGACGACACAATGTCTCTAGCCTGTGACATAGGAATGGAAAACCGTTTATGCAAAACCTTAGCAGATTGATGAAACATTGCATGACTGTCAATGGGGTTGTCAAAGAGAGAAAAAACCTCAGCAGAGTCTCGGAGAGCAGAATCTGCTCGTGCATTGCCCTCCGTCAAATAACCTGGAATCCTTGTGTGAGAGCGTATGTGGGCAATGAAGAAAGGGACCGTACGGTTAGTAAGAAAACCTTGAAGCTGTTGGAATAAAGCAAAAAGATCCCTATCCATCGATGGAGACAAATAAGCTTGAGCTAAGGTAAAGACAAGGCGGTAAACATATTGAGTATCCACAATCAGGTTAAAAGGCACATCAGAAAACGTAGAGAAAGCAAGTATGACCGCTGCCAGTTCCGACCGCTGGGCCGATGCTTGAGGTCCTGTAAAGACAACCTCCCATTCCCCAGTAGGACCCTGCCATGTAAGGACTCCACGGGAGGGGGAGCCATCCGAGAAAAGAGTAATGGCATGCAAGATAGGTTGCATGCAAAGTGGGGATGACAGGGAGTAAGAAGTGAGATTCAGCAAGGTAAACCGCTTATCCTTGGGGGGGTTAAATTTAACTTGTCCCACAAAGTCCGCCATGGCCACCTGAAATGCCTCAGAATGCTGTAGCAAGGCGGTTAGCTGATCCTGTGAAAAAGGAAAACAAACAAAGTCAACATCATAGCCAGTCAAATGCTTTGCCCTAGTACGGCATTTGAGGAAAAGATCAGCAATCGCATCAGGCAGGCGATAACAGTTTTTCGAGGGAGTGTGCGCCAAGTGCAGCCATTCCACGATGGCCACCTTCTGAGCGTTGACAGGCGCGAACAAAACCGCAGTGGGCAGCCTCGGTGTAGGAAGAAGAGCGCATGCCAGCGCAATGGTGCCTGAGGGCACCCGATCCACAGCGATGGTATGCAGCTTTTCGTTGAGGCGTTGAAGAGCTGTACGCATCTCCGTTGTGCAGGGAATGATGTCCGCTGGAGAAGTGTGTCCAGAAAGAGCAGCAAAGAGTGGTGATAGTTCCTCCGTGCTCAGGGCCAAGAAAGGACGAGCCCAATTTATGTTCCCTAGCAATTGTTGCAATTGGACAAGAGTGAACTGCTCCGGAATAGCTATTGTTGGCAATAGCGGAGTTGAAGCTGTAGCTGAGAGCCTATGTCCCAGATATTGGAATGGATACATCCGCTGCACTTTTTCAGGAGCTATGATCAAGCCTGCTTGTTGCAAAATGTCTGCTAGGTCCTGCAGGTGTTTCTCCGTGACTTGTGGACCATGCAATAGAATGTCATCTGTGTAATGATAGACTTTAACCTCTGGATGGCGTTGCCTGAAAGGTTCCAAAGCCTTGTTCACAAAATGTTGGCATAGAGTCGGCGAGTTGGCCATACCCATAGGCAAGACACACCATTCAAACCGTTGAGTAGGATGTTCATTATTGCATACTGGCAATGTAAATGCAAATTTTTCTCTGTCTTGTGGCGCTAGCAAGATTGTATAAAAACAGTCCTTCAAATCTATAACCATGAGTTGATGATCTTCCGGAATCATGTTCGGATTAGGAAGTCCAGATTGTAGAGGTCCCATTGGCAAGATGTGCTCATTAACTTTCCTCAAATCATGTAACAATCGCCATTTTCCAGACTTCTTTTTCACCACAAAAATCGGAGAGTTCCAAGGACTAGTGGTTGTTTGAATATGTCCCAGATTTAATTGCTCCTGTACAAGGGCCTCCGCCGCTTGGAGCTTTTCTTTTGAGAGCGGCCATTGATCCGTCCACACTGGTGGGGTGTTTTTCCATTGTAGTGGAAGTGCATGCAACGGCGCTGCAGGGGAGGCCCGTATCAAAAATTTGTCTGCAAGGTACACCCTGTTTTAGCCAGGAGATCCCGGCCCCACAGAGTAATAGGAATATCCATAATCAAGGGGTGAAGAGAAACTTTTGTTCCCCCTGAGGTCTCAAAGACGATTGGATGAACACTTTGCTGTGCTGGCTCGTACCCGCCCACCCCATAAACTTCCCTACAGGGGCGGACGGCCCATCCAGTTGGCCAATCTTTTTTTGCCACCACTGAAATATCGGCTCCTGTATCGACCAATCCAGACACTGAACGTCCACCCATAAGCAGCGAACGGGTCGGTCTATCCTCGGTGATTTGTATCACCGCCATAGCCGCTGTTGCAGTCCCCTCCTGGGATGGAGTTGCAGTGGTCCCTAGTGGGAGCAGATGAAGGCGTCCTACAGGTTGTCCCTTAGGCAGGGTGATATGTTGCGTGGCTGAAGCAGGGATGACAATTTCTTGGTGACCCAATGTAACTGACCCTGCTGCAATGTGTACAGAAGCGGGTAAGGCGTCTGGACAAGGAAGAACGATGCCCATCATGCCCTGGAAATTAACATCATCAACCATTGTGGGAAGAGCCTCCACACACCCTGGCATAGTAAAAGTACAGTCCTTAGATAACCTCAATAAAAGTCCTTCTTTTAGAGGATGGTTTTTTCTATATCGTGAAATCATGTCTTGGGCAAGTTCCATATCTTCTGCCATTTCTTGCAAAACCTCCTCTATTGCCTCTTCACTGACCTCTGGTAGCCCTATTATTTTGCCTGGGCCCGAGCCTGGCCCGCACTCCCATTTCCCTGCTGCTGTGGAGAAAAGTCAGAGTCTTTGTGCTGAGCAGCTGAGGAGTTGGCATTAGGATTTGAGCGGCACTGATTGGCCCAATGGTACCCTTTCTGGCAAATGGGACACTTCCTTGAAGGGCGTGCTGCCTGCTTTTGAGAGGAGCGACATTGTGCTTTAAAATGTCCTTCCTTCCCACAGCCAAAACAACGTTTGTTTTGAGCCTGAGTTGTGGGCAATTGAACTGCAGCTGCCAGAAGTTGAGCCTTGTAACTGTGAGTCCCCACATTTTGACAAACTTTCATCATGTCTGCTATAGATGTTCCTGGCCTAGCATAAACAGCTGTCAGAGCACCCTTACAATCCTCATTGGCATTTTCAAAAGCCAGTTGTTTCATGAGCATTTCCCGTGCCGGCACATTTTCCACCTGGCGGCTGAGAGCAGTCATGAGTCTGTTAATGAACTCAGTGTAATTCTCTTTAGGGCCCTGCCTAATTGCTGCAAATCCAGCAACGGAGCTATCCCCTTTGGAAGGAATCTTACTCCAGGCCCGCATGACTATCTGAGCAATCTCTCCCAGCTGGGCATCATTGAGGGCCAATTGCTGTGTGGGGTTGGCAAAATTTCCCTCCCCACATAACATATCCATTGTGAGTGCAGGGCGTGTATGATGAACCTCCCAAGCCACATCCCTCCACTCTTGCAAGCAGAGCATGGCTTCTGCTGGGGGCAAAAGCGCTTTAATCATCTGTTTCCAATCCACTGGTAGCAATTTTTGAGATGCAATGGCTTCCAACAAAGCTTTAGTAAAAGGTGCATTAAATCCATAGTCACGTATGCTGACTCTTAGTTCCTTCAGATATTTGTAATGGAGGGTTTCATACCTATCTGGGACTGCAATTGCGTTGCCCACAGCCGGAGCCCCCCTTATCACTGGGTATATTTCAGGAGATTGCAGGTCCAGCACAGCTGCCGTTAACGCAGCAGAGAATTGTGTCTTGGTAGGGCTAAAAGTGCCTGATTTTTGCAAGTCAGGACATAATGTCCCATCTCCATTTTCACCTCCACCCCCATCAGGAGTCTGTTGTTTCTCATATGATGGAGGAGCAGTTGCCATGGCTGCCATGGTTGCCATGGCCCCCCCTTTCTCTGAAGGCAAAAGCTGTGGGAGGGGATGGCCATCAAGTCTTTGAGACAATAAAATATTTTTTGGAGTAAGTCTTTGAAGGCAGCCTCTCACTTCCTCCCAAGTAAATAATATTGATCTAGAAATCCCTTTATGCTTCTGCAATTCATTCCCAATCTGTTTCCACTCTTTTAAGTCCAGACCTTCATATTTAAACCAAGGACAGTTTTGTGCTATCGCTTTAGCTAGCTTCCGTATCTCCTGCTCATCAACTTTTCGCCCATTGTCATGCAAAAGATCTGAGATATCTTTACAAAGTTCATACATTTGCGAAGAAAAAACACACCCCATTTTCACTCACCTAGTTGTAATTCTCGAGCGCTCGATTTATGACCTTTCCTCCGGTCTGACCTTTTTTCTGGTCGTGAGTGAGTGAGACCTTCCCGGTCGATGAGGTGTTAATTAGGTGTTAATTGTTGAAGCAGAGTTCAAAGCAGGCTCTCTCATTGTAGTTCAAAGCGTCACACGGAGCGCCACTTGTTGGGATTCTGCTTCATGTAAAGATATCTTCTTTATTCAGTCAGCCTCATTAGCAGCAGTTATATCCTCAGATCTTTAAGATAACAATCAGTCCCAAGAAGTCCTGCTTCCTTAGGCTTTTTGTAGGGAGGAACAGAGAGACAGAGAGAAAGCACTCTGCAGTCCTTGGCTGGTCAAATGCTACTGAAGCCTTTTTCTTTATTTAGGCAGTGAGAGAGAGAAACGAAACTAGCAAGCATTGTATAGCAGAAACGAAACTTAGCCTACATAATCAATCAGAATGTCAGAACCCAAAGAAAGAGAGATAAGGAGCGCTGTCTCTCAGGAGCAAAGAGGCTTTTGTATACAAAATGTGTCAGAGACAGCCTGACAGAATCCAGATGCATTCCTACAATGAACCTTTTAGAGACCAAGTGCCCAAACAGAGGGGCAGGCTGAACTCTGTGCTGGGGACAGGGAGTAAGTGCTCCCATTGGGCTGCTGGGCAGAGGGGTGGGGTGAACTCTGTGCTGTGGCAATGGCGCACATGTTCACAGAGCTGACTCTGAGTGTCCCCTCTGGCATGTGTGCATAGGTTCACCACCACTGATGTGGTGAGCTTTTCCCACACTGCCCATTTCTCTTCCTCTTTGATACATTTGTGTCCTTGCTTTTTCAGTGAAAGCAGTTCACAACATACCAAATAAGAACTAGGACAATTCAGGGTACTTCAGTGGCTCAAGTCGCTAAGACGCTGACTGGGAAGTGGAAGGTCAGCAGTTCGATTCCCGAGTACTGCAGGACGGAAATGAGCTCCCGTCTTCATCCCAGCTCCTGCCAACCTAGCAGTTTGAAAGCAAGAAATTGCAAGTAGATAAATAGGAACCACTTCGGTGGGAAGGTAACAGCGTTCCGTGCGCTCCGGTGTCTAGTCATGCCTGCCACATGACCACGGAAACGTCTGCAGAAGCAGACAGCGCTGGGTCTTCGGCTTAGAAACAGAGATGAGCACTGCACCCTAGAGTCGGATACGACTGGCTTTCGAGCAAGGGAAACCTTTACCTTTTACCTAATTCAAAAAATAGTAGAAACAATTGTAAATAAATAGGCACTAGTTACAAATAACTTTCTCACCCTTGTATCATATCAGAAATCAGAAGGAGACTAAGACTTGGAAAGGAAGCTATGAAGGAACAAGAAGGAACCACAAGTGTAAAAATGTGTCACTGGGAACGTAGAAGATACTGTATAATGTATTCTGTGGTGCTCTCAATTACTGTGTGCAGGTGGGAAGTGACACTGTGAAAAAATGATACTTTGACTGGGAAAAAACATGTAGGTTTGAAATGTGGTATTGAAAAAGACTTGAGGGATACCATGGACTGCCAGAAAGTCAGGTAAGTGAGTATTATTAGATCAAATCAGGCTGTCTGGATAGCTCAATGAGTTAAGAAATTGGGAGTTTAATTCCCCAATGGATATAGCATAGTCAACATAAAGGTCTTCAGACATTTCTGTGGTCATGTGGCAGACATGACTAGACACCGAAGTGCATGGGACACTGTTACCTTTCCTGCTGAAGTGGTACCTATTTATCTACTTGCAATTTCTTGCTTTCGAACTGCTAGGTTGGCAGGAGCTGGGGCAGGTGACGAGCGCTTACTCCATCACACAGCACTCACGTCTTGAACTGCTGATCTGCAGACCTTCCAGTTGTTAAGCCTAGCATCTTAACTACTTAGCCACCACAGCCCTTTGGATTATAGCATGTTTATCATGTTTATCTCTCCAGAATTATGGCAGCTTTCAGCCAACTCACACTGCTCAGATTGTTGCTGACCGGCACTGCTACTCTGGTGCCTGGAGGGTTCTGGGACTTGTGATCCAAAATATCAGTTTCTCCTGATTCTGGAACCCAGCAGCTGACTCTACAGCAACCTCAGTTCTGGAAATGATCGGGTATTTGATACAGAATGTCCCACATTCAATCTGCTGTAGCCTTCAGTTGGAAAAGAGGAAACAAATGGTCAGAGCAAGGAACAGTGGTGTAAAAACTCTTGTTCCAAGACTGCAGGCTCAAGTGGTTAAGATGCTGACTGGAAGGCAGCAGGTCAGCAGTTTGATACCTGGGTACTGCACGATGGAATGAGCTCCCATCTCTGTCCCATCTCCTGCCAACCTAACAGTTCAAAAGCAAGAAATTGCAAGTAGATAAATAGGGACCACTTTGGTGGGAAGGTAAACTGAGTTCTATCCACTCCAGTATCTAGGCATGCCTGCCACATGTCCATGGAAACGTCTGCAGACGCAGACTGCATGGCTTTTTGGCTATGAAACAGATGAGCACTGAACCTTCGAGTCAGATACGACTGGCTTTTGAGCAAGGGGGACCTTTACCTTTACCTTTAAGACTGAAAAATCACAGCCAACGAGTGTAGATGATCCTGGATGAGACAGACTAGATCTGCCTCTCACAAATTTCCTGTCATTTCATTTCTTGCATTTATCCTATTTCTGATCTGATTGTAAGGGACTATCTCAAGTTCTTGTGCCGGGCTGTGTCCATACGTACACTCTATTTTTGTGAAACACTTAAGCCAGAATCTATCATTGTATTAAAATTATGTAAACATATCATCATCTGGGCCCAGAGAGAAAAGAGGGAAGACAGGGTGTCAATATTCATCATTTTTGTCACGTGTGGAAGTGCTGATCCTGGATTAACAGAGGGGCCTGGAGCGGCTGACAGGGGTAGGATACTGAAGGAGATTAATCTTTTGAATATGAAGCGCTCTCATTAGCATCCTGAGCTGATTGCAGAGTGGCATTGTGACCAAAAGATAAGGATTGTGGGCCCGCAGACTGTGAAGAGGCCTGAAGGAAATGGGAGCTGATGGGTTTTGTGTCCTTAGATAAAAATGGCTTGTTATTTTCATTAACTTTGGTGAGTCCCCTGTGTGTGGTGGTGGTGGTGGTAGTGGTAGTGGTGGTGGTGTCCAGAGGCAAATGGAGAGGATTACAAATCTGCATTCCCCACCTGATCTGCCTTCTTAGATTGGTTCAGAATATTCATTTTGGAAATGAGGCAGTTTGATGGCCTCTGAGGTCTTGAAAGCAGCCTATATTTGGGATCCTTGGCCATTAGGGTGTGTGAGAGGGGTCACCACTTCAAAGCCTTTGTTTAGTGCTGTGCACCTGCTCATTAGACAGTAATGCTAATGTGGTATTGTAGATTTTCAATTTGGAAAGATGTCTGGAGAACCCCAGTGCTGGTAATGGGAAATCTGGTGCTAATAATTTCTTAAGGCAGGGGTGGTCAACCTTTTTATGCCATGGGCCTGACTATGTCCCCGGACAGCTGAGTGGGCTGGACTATGCACCCACCCTGGAAGCAGAAGCAGGCACATTTGTGGATCTCATAAATGCACCCACTTCTGTGTTTACAATAGTTGCAGGCGCTTTTTTATGGCTGATGTAAATGTGCCCGCTTCCACTTCTGGGTGTGGCAAAGGTGATGATGGTCTGGATTGAATAGTGCCATGGGCCGGATCCAGCCCACTGGTTGTAGGTTGGGAACCCCTGTCTTAGTGCTTTGAATGGGCATCTGCTGCAAGATCTTGCTTCCTCCCTCTATAAAAAGACCCTTGATTCCACACCTAACATAATGCTTCCTTGTACCTGGAACTATATATGCCCATATACCTGTGAATTCCCAATGATTTTGTTGATCTAATTAATTAATTGATAATGTCAAGAAGTTGTGTTTATTACATAGTTAAAATGTCACCAGAATTGCTGAAATTGTTTACAATATTAAGCATTAAAGTAGTATCATTTGACAGTTCAGTGATTAACATAACACATTTCAAATTACTTGCTGCAAAAAGGAATGTTAGAGCAATAAATTAGTTTTCATGAATTTAATTTTCAAGACCTGGGTTTTACTGTTGCTCAGATCTCCAGTTGAGAACCTAAATCTGGGCCCCTCCAGATGGGTAATTTGGAGTAGTCTGCTTTGTGCTTAACACCTTACCTTTTGTGTGACCTATTGTATCTCTTACTTGAGTGATCCTTCCATTCACACCGATCAGTATCCCCCCCCCCCGCCCGAGAACGTCCAGACAGGATTTTGGATCACTTCAATTGGTCCCCCTTAGAGTTATCTCCCCCCCACCCCGCCACTATTCAACAGGCTTTGTCAATTTTCTTTTTGTGTGTTTTAAAGTAAGTGACATAGTGAAACAGCAATGCATCTGCCTACTGCCGTTGTATCATGTATATCTAGAACAGATGTGTTTTTTTTGTTTTTTAAAGATGAAATGGTAGAATAGATGAAAATAGAAGCTGGGGAAAAAGAGATTGTTTATTATCAATTATTGTCATCATCCATACCTTTTTGGTGTGAACTAAACATCCATGTAGTTAACAAAATGAAATAATTAGGAGCTTTCTGAATACAGTAAAAACCCAGGTTACAACTGCCTTGATTTAAGTTTGCTGCGATTTACAACAGCAAATCCTATGGAAATGCTTTCCCGGCTTACAAATTTTCATTGTATTTTTTTGTTTACAACGATCAATTCAGGACCTTTTAAAATTTTTCAATGCATCCCTATGGATGTTTTGGTTTACAATTTTTTAAGGTTACGACAGAAGCTGTTGGAACGGACCTTCATTGTAACCTGGGGTTATACTGTATTGTCAAATAAAAAACCCTGTAGCCCTAACACTGTGCAAGAAAGGAGCAGGACAGGTTTAAAATGGCCAGGATATAGCACTCTTAAGTCAGGACACGTGTGAATGCCGTAATTTGATTTTAACCAAACCAGTACCAAAAGTGATCCAAATAGTGAACAATATGTCCATCTCTAATACAGTGATTAATTGTAAAATGATGCTTATGATGTGGCTTTGGGAAGACAGCTTAGACTTAAATTTCCAAACTGTCTCGAGAAAATGGAATTGCTAACTGTGGTAGATTTTGATATTTTAAAAAGAGACAAGCTATTATTGCAGCAGGTTTTAAAGCCGTGTTATCTGGGATATCTTCAGTTCCATATTCTTAGCAAACATAGTGTTATTGGATTTGGCTGGGATTGCATGTGTTTCAGGGAAGATATTGTTGTTTGCCCCATTGTCAGGATAAAGGCAGAGACTGAAATCTGATTAGATAAAAGGTAGGATGGGGAAGTCTGTTGCTTTCTTCTAGTGTACAAGCTCTGTGCTGGGAGTTGCTTGAGCAGTGATTTCAACGAAACATGTATTCAACACATTGTTCTATGTTAACGACATTAAGAATTTTTTTTTGAAAACCAGGAGCACATGCATGTTCATAAATACATAAATAATATACTGATCACAAAATTCAGATTATAATGGCTTTATCCTGGAGAGCTTTCATTGTTTCGCCTTTTAGGATCTGCCAACCATGAGCGAAAAATATTTTGAGGTTTTGTTTGCCCCCTATTGAAAACCATCTGGTTTCAAGCTGGCAAGACAAAGTAATACATAATTCCCTTCTAAAGTATAGGGTGTCATGTTGCAAACCTCTAGCATCCCATGGGAGTTGGCAGGAGGAAAGGATATGGAGGGCCTTCAGACTACATGTTGCACTTCCACATTGCATTCCTATGGTTTACTGACAGAATGTGGTTATAGGGGGGACTTTTGGGTGGAGTTACTGTGTCAACATCTTGTATCCTGGGCAGGAGGCGAGGCTTTTACATCTGGAAGCATGGCTTGCTCAAAGAATTACACCAGGCATTCACAACCTATGGCCCATGGCCAGATGTGGCTCAGGGAGCCATTTCATGTGGCCCTCCACCCTCATTCCTGTTGCTGCCGCAAGTGGCAGAAGTACCAAAAACGCACAGAAAATGTGGCAGAAATGTGCATTTTCGCACGAGAACTCGCCAAAAACATGCAAGAACTCACACAGAACCACATGACTGGCCCACTCAGCTATCTGAGGGGGAGTGATCCAGCCCGTGACCTGAAAACATTGAGAAAGCCTGAATCACACTGTTTGGAAACAGTATAGAACACTCCTTTACTTATTCATGTTGAAACCTGCCTGGAATCAACAGAGGCAGACTTCTTTCTCTTCCTTGTAAGCTTTCAGTTTTTATATGCTGCGGTGTGATGGAGAGGGTGTAAAAAGGATCTCTGTTTGGAGCACTGCACTCCATGAGGTCAAAATGCATTCTTTCTCCTCATCCCCACAAGGCATCATATCTCTGGGTTCATTCCTCTCATTCCATTCTCTCCTTGTTCCAGGGAAAGTTGGAAAGGGATGTGACCAGTGATTACCGAGGAACGTTTAACGGTTTCTCTTATTATTTCTTTCTATTTTTCAAGAGCTAGCTAGATCATAAATGAATGAAGAAAATGGTTAATGTGAAATGGCAGCTGTGAAGGTCGATTTGCTGAGTACAAGGAAGAAATTACCATATATACTTGAGTATAAACCAACCCAAATATAAGCCAAGATATCTAATTTTGACCTGAAAACCCAGGAAAATAGATTGGCCCTGAGTATAAGCCGAGGGTGGGAAATGCAGCAGCTGCTAGTGAGTTTCAGTAATCAAAATACATGAAAATATGGTAAAATTAATTAAATTGTTGGCGTGTCTCAATCTGGCATGGTCTTGGGACCCTCATAGTCATTGACCCAAGTATAAGCTGTGTCCCCTTTTGGGGGCTCATTTTTGGGGATAAAAAACTCAGCTTATATTCGAGTATATATGGTAGGCATACTAAAAACTGTCTCTGTTTCTCGTATGCTGTCCTTTCAATATGATAGTTAACTGGCTGGTTTCATTGGCAAAGAATGTAACTTTCAAACCTGACGTGTTTGATGATGCTATCTAATTCAAGATTCGAAGATTTTTCTGCCTTGAAACATTTTTTTAAAATAATAATAATAATTTTATGTCAGAAATTATTCTGGGTTGAAAGGATTTTTGCAGAAGAAATTCTGCTCAGGGAATGCCCAAATGAGGCTCCTTTCATGTCCCCAAGAGCTGGGACAGAGACGGGCACTCAATCCATCATGTAGTACCCGGGTCTTGAACTGCCGACTTGCCAACCTTCCAGCTAACCACTGAAGCCTCCTTTTTAATTAGCTTGAAGTTGTTCTGTCCAACCACTGGCTCATTTGGGAAGTTTGTTGACAGTCTATGTCTCCATCTCTTGATCAGAGATGTCAGTTCTGAGGAGGGAGTGATGTTTTAACATTTGGCTGCACATTATTTTCTTGGCTTAAAATATCATTAGAAGACAATGATTGGCATGTGGTAGTGGAATTATTATATTTCCCTCCTGTTTTGTTTGACTATTGATCAATAAGGCAATGGTTACACTGTCACTCTGTTAGTCTCATTGTATCTTCTTATATGTAATAGTAAACAAGGAAAAGCATGCACACTTCCCATCAGATGCAACACACAAAAGTTTATGCCACATAAAACTACTTAGTCCATAGGATGTGACATGTTTTTGCTGCACCAAACTAATGTGGCCACTCCTTATAGCTTTTAAAAAAACTAAACAGGGACCTTTTTATAACAGAAAGTTCATAGACATTACTGACTTATTTGACACAGTATTTTTAATATCTCCCCTCGTTATTCTTTTCTCAAAGCTAAGCATGTAGGGACAGCGGTGGCTCAGTGATTAAGACACTGAACTTGACGACTGGAAGGTCAGCAGGTCAGCAGTTCGAGACCTGAGTGCTGCATGATGGAGTGAGCTTCCGTCTCTGTCCCAACTCCTGCCAACCTAGCAGTTTGAAAGCATGAAATTGCAGGTAGATAAATAGGTACCACTTTAGTGGGAAGATAAACAGCATTCCATGCACTCTGGTGTCTACTCATGCATGCCACATGTCCATGGAAACGTCTGCAGATGCAGACCATGCTGGCTCTTTGGCTATAAACAGAGATGAGCGCCAAACCCTAGAGTTGGATACAACTGGCTTTCGAGCCAGAGCGACCTTTACCCTAAGCATGCCCATTTCTTTTAGTCTTCTATCACACAGCTTGATTTCCAGTCACCTGGTGATCCTCATTGCCCTGCTTTGAACTTGTTGCAGTTTATCTATTGAAGCAGAAGTACCCTGAGACAACTCTTTGATCACACCAGTGTAGTAGAGCCCTGGATCTATTTCCACACACTTTACGTCTGTATGGTTCCATCTCTGTGTACGTTTCTAGATGTTGAGCAAGATGTTACATTCCTCACAGCCAGCCTAAGACATTTTGCAGCCTGTGGTGACAGACAAAGAGGGGTCACCTCTCAAGTCTAGAAGTTGACTGGACTGGTAATTAACTTAAATTCGTAATTAACTTAAATTTGGCTCTCGTAGTAGTACGGCATTCTTTCCTTCATCTGAAGGCAATCTGAAAGTTCAGGAGATGAGGGGTAGATTGTGTGACATGTGTACCTTTGTCCATCAAAGAAAAAACTGTAAAGTCTAACCCTAACCCAAACCCTAACCCTGGCTGAAATTTATTTATTTATTTATTTATTTATTTATTTATTTATTTACATTTATACCCCACCCTTTTGGTGCAAGCAACCATGATCACCTGCCATTACCTGCTATCTTGGTTGGCTTCATCACTGTGTTGAATGGTATGTCTGGTCTTTTCTTGTAGTAACTGTGTAGTAAAACATCTTATTGGTGTTTTGAGATTCTTTAGAGCTGCAATATAGCATTCTTTAAATGATATAAATAAACGTGCAACCCCCTCACCCCTTCTGAGTTGCTATTCTAATGTTAAGTCATGGCCTGAAGAAGAAGGTATCTGGGGATGTCTTTTTATAATTTGGAACCTGGTCTTCCATAATTCACAATCATGGGGAATGCTTCTTAATACAGAGGAATCTCTCTGTCACAGGTTTTTTGCTTCCTCCTTGAGGAGAACAGTTTTAAAGAAGAGAATGTTACAGCACTCCCCATTCCTAGTATGTTTACCTGAATACCTGAATAGGGCTGTGGTAGTTTTTAGCTTCTGGGCAGACTACGGGTGCCCAAACTATGGCCCACAATGCCAATTCATCCAGCCCTGCTGCCCTCGTCACTCCTGGAAGCAGAAGTAAAATGCGCCCGTGCACATTTTACTTCTGCTTCTGGGAGCGATGAGGGCTGCGTGGGCCGGATGAATTGGCTTTGGGGGCTGGAGTTTGGGCACTCCTGGTTTAAGCAGAGAAAATGACAGCTTAAAATCTTATCCTGTTGCAAAACAGATTGCAAGGTGTGTTTTACTTCCACTTCCAGTGGGAGGAACCATGTGACTGGCCCACTGAACCACGTGAGCAGCCTGCCGCCCAAAAGGTTTGAGCACTCCTGCTATGGAGGATGGCAGATGATAGAGGAGCTTGGCGTGCTGTGGTCCATAAGAGCTACTGAGCTGGATCAATGGGAAACTTCATTGTGTTCCAAGAATACCCTGTTGCCAAGGCCTTTATAAAACAGGCCTGTCTCTCTTCTTCATTCTCCTTCCAGTCTATGGAAAAGTATTGTACTTCCAGCTGAAGGTATTCTGCATTCCCCAAAACATTTTTGTTCATTGTATTGTGTTTGTTTCCGTGTCTGTAATAAGCAAAAAGATGTTTATCCTGCCCAAAATTTTAGCTGAAACTTGAATTTTGCTCACACTTGTCTTTTTATTTTTCCTCAGCAGACAAGGCTGGGCCAGAGAGATGGTACGACCACAAATGCCAACACTCCCTCTGTCGAGTCTTTCCCCTGGGTGGGACCGAAGACAGTGGTGCTGCACAAAAACTCACAAGGGGGATATGGCTTTACCCTTCGGCATTTTATTGTCTATCCTCCAGAGTCTGCGGTTCATTCCAACATCAAGGTAATGTCTCTTCTGGATTTAAGGCAGTACAGTATATAGAGTTTGTTCTCTAGAGTTCTTTACTTCATAATGTCCCATAGCATGGCACATGGTACAGTTCCCTTGCTAAAGCAAAGCACATTTAGAGCTGGTCAGCATTAGAATAGAGATGATCTATGAACTGACCTACAGGTATGTGACATTTTGACCTCCACTGTGGAACAGAAGCAAGATATGTGCCAATACAACAGGACAGATGCATAAATTTCAGGCTATATTCTCAGTTTGTGAGAGAGCTTCTTCTTCTTGTGCCGTATCCAATTCTGAATATTGGTGATCATCATGACGATCAGCCTCGAAGACTGTCCTGAGAATATAACGCAGTGGCCTTTCATCTGCCTTCTGCATCGCAGCATGACATCCATGCCACTGATCCAGCAACGCGTGTCACTTTCTGGTCCCGAGCCCTTTTGGCACACAAAGTCCTCCTCAGCCCCAGGGCAGTACTGATGAAGCTGCTGCCCTCCATCAAGATGGATTCAAGTGGGATTTAGTCCATTTGGGGACCATCACCCTTCCCTGTGGACTTTGCCAAAGCTGCTAGTCCTCAGGGTTGTCAAGTTAGTTAACAGCTGCCTGTCGCTCAGCTTTGAGTCGCTGGTAGTATGGTCGTTTCTATTACCATAGCAGGATAACCTGGCCAGAGGGAGCTACTGTTCTTCCAGCAAATGCTCTGGGCACAGGAGGATAATTTTATGCAACTGAACTGTAGTTACATGATACCTACATTTGTCAGGTAAAGACACCCACCCATTTCATAAGAATATAGGAGGCCAGCTACTTTTTCATCAGGGGTTTCTGATCCCCAGGCTAAACATTTGGCTGGGGCTTTTGTCTGTATATTTAGCTGTTTAATGAATGTAATAGCAAAGCAAGGCAATCACACTTTTATACCACCCCATAGCACTTCGTGCACTCTCTGGATGGGTCGCAAGTTAATTAGCATTTTGCAGTCAACATGCTGGGTACTCATGTTACCAACCTTGGAAGGATGGAAGGCTGAGTCAACCTTGATCTGTGGTCAGGATCAAACTCACAACCTTTTGGTTGCAGTATAACAGTTCAAACACTGCGCCACCAGTGCGTTTTGGCCTTTTTTCTTACTTGACTGTCTATGACTCTCATAAATTTTCCAAGACCATTGATTTGTGTTTTTCTCTTCCCTTGCAAATTCCACATGTTTGCTATGAATAAAAGACGACAAGAACTGAACAATATATGATTTATTACCCATGAGTCTTCAGGGAATCTACCAATACCTTCTATTCAAAGAACTTTTATGGGCTTCTATGTTTCTTTCCAATGCTACTCCAACTCTTTATATGTGTAAATATATTTAACAACTTGTTGGTTATATCCTGGGGAGTCTCACTTGTATAACTGAAGGTATTTCACCTGCCTTTCGGTATGAAGATGTTGCTTTTTTGGGACAGTTAGTTTAAGGGCTTGGAGTCCTGTGTTAGCCTGTTGCATACGTACAAGGTGGCCACATTTTTCTCATCACTACCAGTTCACAATTAGTACCCCAATCTTCTTGCTGTTGTGTCTCAAATTATGAAAATGTCAAACTACTAGATATCTGGTTTCTACATTTTGTATTCCTACAGTATGACTGTAGGCAGTACTAGTTCCTAATAGATCTGTGGCATCTTACCAATGGTTTACTACAATTAGCTTGCTTTAAACAGAAAATGGATTCACTTAATATAATAGGATTTCATACAATATTTTTATTAGTAAAGGTCTCCCTTGATCAAAAGTCAGTTGTGTTCAACTCTAGGGGACGGTGCTTGTCTCCATTTGCAGCAAAAGAGGCAGTGCTATCTGCGTCTGCAGATGGTTTCTATGGTCATGTGGCAGGCATGATGAGACACTGGAACTCTCAGAACACTGTTACCTTCCCACTGAGGCAGTGCCTACTTATCGACTTGCAATTTCTTGCTTTCGAACTGCTAGATTGGCAGGGGGTGGGACAGAGCGGGAGCTCACTCCATCATTCAGCACACGGGTCTCAAAACTGCTGACCTTCCAGTCACCAGGCTCAGTGTCTTAACCACTAATATGCACATTTTTGTATGCACCTCTTAAAATATATGCACTTTGTATCTTTTGTTTGTTGGAAAACGGAATTATGGAATTTTGCAAAATGTGAATAGTGAATATAATCACTTTTGGCTTCTGTATAGACTAGGTAGATAAGAATTAGGACAAATTCACATTAGGATGTGAAATGGATAATCCCTTACCTTACCCACCTTCATCCCAAGACCACCCATGTTTAGGTACTACTTGTCTGGAAGTCTTATGTTATCCCTCATGCTTATAGCATGCTGCCATGTCAATTCTCCAGCTTTCAACGGTGAACATCTCTATATCATCTGAGATGGGATCTTTCATTGCTGTGCCCCAATCCTCTTGCTGTTGTGCCTCAAATTATGAAAATGTTCAACTACTAGATATTTGGTTTCTACATTATGTATTCCTATAGTATGATCGTAGGAAGTACTAGTTCCTAATAGATTGGTGGCATCTCACCAATGGTTTACTGTACTACATATGCTACTTTTCCCCACTATTGCAGGAGATAATGTTGCCCTTGAGATGCTATTAATCTCCACAACCTGCCAGCCCTTACTATTGAATGTGCTGGCTAGGACTACTTGGGCCTACCTCCAAACCCCAGTAATACAGAAATGTCCACACGTATTAACCCAGTTTACCTGATTTAATCAACTCACAGCGGTATGTTTAAATTCTGCTGTAAGTCAGAAAAGCGGGAAATAATGGCACTCTAGCAGTTTGAAAGCAAGAAATAGCAAGTAGAAAAATAGGCACCACTTTGGTGTGAAGGTAAACAACATTCCGCCACATGACCACAGAAACTTCTGCAGACGCAGACTACGCTAGCTCTTTGGCTATAAACCGAGATGAGCACCGAGCCCTAAAGGTGGATGTGACTGGTTTTTGGGCAAGGGTGAACTTTACCATTACCTAAATTAGTGTTTCCCAAACTATGTTCTGTGGAGCACTATTGGACTTCATTTCCCAGAAGCCTAAGTCAGTACATTATCTGATCAGTGCATTGGGGAATTGCCTTAGGCTTCTGGGAATTAAAATCCAAAAACCGAAGTTTGGGAAGCGTTGGCCTAAATGATGGATTGGCAACACATGGCCCTCCAGATGTTGATGGATTGCTCCTTCCATCCAAGCTACGTAGCCAGTGGTAAAGAATGATGGTAATTGCAGTTTGGCAACTGCTCTAATTGATGGACTGAACTCCCATGAGCCCTTCTCAGTGGCAAGGGATGATGGGAGTTGCAATCTAACAGCCTCCAGATTGGCAGATATTCACCAGCCTGTCCTTAAAATATTAAAGAGGCAAGAGGACTGCTTCCAGTATTGACTGTTGGGACACTCCACTCCCTCTCATTTATGGGCCCCCTATACATGTACCTCATACCCTGAGCACGGTTCCAAATTCCTGGGAGCAATGTGCTGATGTCCCATTCCATTCTGATGAAATGTTTGGCAGAAAAGCGTTGTCTCTGAATGAGAGAGCCAGCTTTCCGGCTCTTGCAGACCAGAGGCCTAACTCCTCTATTTTTGCCTTTTGTCATTTCAAAAAGGGAAAGTGAATTCTTTGCCAGATAAGTTCAAAGGCATTAGAGTGCTGGGAGGGGAGGAGATGGGAATTGGTGGGGGGGGGGGCCTTTAAATCGCTCTCGGTCTGCCCGTTTTTCTGCAGTGTCAGCTTCATTGATACAAAAGAGTGCCTGTTGTATTCTGCAGTCTGGGCAAAAAGTCCATCTTCCTCCAACCCAGAGTTGTCAAAAAATGGCGCCTGTTATTTGCCCCCACTCCCGCTTCAGCCAATCTCTCTCTCTCTCTATCCCACCACCAAACATTTGATCTGGGAAATCTCAAACTTTCAATTCAGCAAGAGATTGTTTTGTTTGTTGGTGTTGGGAAGAATGCAGCCAGAGCCCCGGGAGACAAAAAATAGGTGTGTTCTGGGTTGGAGCCCCAAGAGTTGTGTACGTTGGCAATGCAAGCGCGGCGCCAAAATGGCCGCCGCGCCCTTTGCGGGCCCCCCCCCACAGGACAGAGAATCCGGGTAGTTAGGGGCGTGGCCACCGCCTTGATAAAAGGGGTGGCCACGAGGCAGCCGTGCTGCCATTTTGCCTCAGCGACGGAGCGGAGAAGTTTTTCCCCCTGCGTCTCCGTCGCTCGTTGGTGCTACCGGGAAGCCTTTTAGTTCCGTTTACTAGCTAGCTTCCCTTTCTGCTGCGGTGAGATGCCTTCCAAAAAGAAGGCTGCTGCGAATGCAGCTCGGGTGGTTCGGAGGCGTAATCCGGGTCGGAGGACCGCGGTGCCGCCTCCCCAGCAGCCACCTTTGCCATCCCCGGCCGGGGCTGGTGGCATGGGGGCTATCGCCCCTTGGCCCGATCAAAGTGCGGGCGCGGAGGGAGTTCCGGCCCGCGGCCCGCGAGCGGTGGGCACCGCTCATCCTCCTGCTCAATCGGTTGGGCCTATTCCTGTTGGGCCGCAGCCTCTCCCGGGGCCCTCTAGCCTTGGGGGGTGGCCCGGCTCCCTGCCTTGGCAGGTTAATCCACCAGCCCTCCCGGGCTTCGGCGGTAGTCAATGGCAATATACGGCCCCTGGGGTGCAGGGACCTGTCCCCATGCAAGGATCAGGTGGGCCGGCCGGCTCTTTACCCATGGTTAATGTGGACTCCTTACTGGCACGTATTGCGGCCCTCGAGGCGTCTTTGGCCCGGGCCAGTCAGGCAGGTGCCCCTTTTGGGGTACCTTTGGAGGCGCTAACGGCAGCAGGACAACAGCCGGCGGGGAGGGTTGAGCTGCTGCAGGCGGGTGGCGCGGCTACGGCCACTGCCTCGCAGCTCCCCAGCCAGCAACCTGGTGCGGGTCAAGCCCCGGTGATGAGCTCTACATCGGTCGTGAGCTCCGACGCCCCCAGTGGGCCAGAACCCCCGGTGGGGGCGGCCCACGGGGGTGCAGCATGTGAGTATACGGTGCAAACGAGTACATCTACACATATTCCCGATATAGGGGGGGCCTTTCAGTGGCCTTGGCCTCGCTCGGGTGGTGCGGGGACTACCCCTCTGGTGCCCCACCCGGCGACAACGACTGCCACCATGCCCACGGAGGTGGGCCTAGGCTCTTACACTGCTGGCAATGTCTTGGGGGTGGCAGGGTTAGCTCCGGCTCCCTTTACCAGGCCTGTTGTCCCCTTTTCGGCTTTGCCGACGGCAGGGTATTCCTTGCCACTGGGCGATCACTTGGCACAGGCTACCAGAGAAAAGATTTGGAGGGGGGAGTATGTAGATATCTTCTCACTCCTGAACAGAGAGCCCACCAAGGAAGAAAGGGAGGGTCAGGATGAGAAGGACAAGGAGCAGGCACGCCGCCGTAAGCCGCCGCGTACCTGGGCTAACTGGCTCCCCGCTTATTTGATATATATGGCGGTACATTTGAGGGCGCGGCCGGATCTAGCTATTCCCATGGTCCAATATTTGGACAACATATATAGGGCGATGGTAGATTTCCCGGGCCCCTCATGGCTAGCATATGATGAGGAATTCCGTATGAGGATTCCCCTCCATCCCGAGATGAGATGGGATGAGCCCTGCCAGAGACTGTGGCTCTTGTATATGACACCCACACGCCCTGCCCCGGGGGATAGATACCATTGTGGACATGCGGTCCAGCGAGCAGCTCCAGCGCAGGTTACCCGCCAACCGGCGGGGCAGGGGGTTCCAGCCCGCCTGCTGTGCTGGACTTTCTCGTCAAATGGTTCCTGCAATCGAAAGAACTGCAGGTATAAGCATGAGTGTCCCACGTGTTCTGGTCCCCACGCAGCCTCGGCTTGTCCCAAGCCTGGGGGGGCGCGAGGCAGAGGGAGGGGTGGACAGTGGGCTGGCAAGGCTGCCACGGAGGGAACTAGTTCTCCAAAAGGCACCCTCTCCAATTAAGGTGGACATGCTGGAGCGCTGGCTCGCATCGTACCCAAAGGGGGAGGACAGAGAGTATCTCATTCACGGTTTTAAGCAGGGATTTCGTATCCCTTTTATGGGTGTTAGATCACCTCAGGACGCTCCCAACCTGTTATCCCTCAGAGGAAGGGAGGAGGTGGCTGCGGCCAGCATTAAAAAGGAATTAGACGCGGGCAGGGTCGCTGGACCTTTTCCTGCACCCCCTTTTCCCAACCTTAAGGTTTCACCATTGGGTTTGGTTCCCAAAAAGTCCCTAGGTGAGTTTCGCCTTATTCATCATTTGTCCTACCCAGCCGGCAGATCGGTCAACGATGCTATACCTGATGACCTTTGTTCGGTCAGGTATACATCGTTCGACCATGCGCTGCGCATGGTGCGCTCGTGTGGCCCGGGTGCCTTGCTGGCCAAGTGCGACATTAAGTCAGCTTTTCGCCTCTTGCCAGTGCACCCGGGTGACTTTGAATTGCTGGGTTTTAAATTTAAAGGGGAATATTATTTTGATAAGGCCATGCCTTTTGGCTGCTCCATATCATGCTCGGCCTTCGAGCGTTTTAGTACTTTCCTAGAGTGGGCTTTTGTCCGCAGGTCAGGGTCCCGGTCTGTAGCCCATTACCTGGATGACTTTTTATTCGGGGGTGAACGGGGCTGGGACACGTGTGCACGTCTCCTCAATACATTTCAGACGCTAATGCAGGAACTTGGTGTCCCTTTAGCGCCCGAAAAGACCGAGGGCCCATCGACCAAGTTAGTGTTCCTGGGGGTTGAGATTGACACAGTAGAGCAGGCTTCTAGGTTGCCGGGCGATAAGGTGTCCAGGATAGTGACCCTTATCTCGGAATTGCTGGCCAAGCGTAAGGCATCCCTGAGGGAACTCCAGGTGCTACATGGGCACCTTAATTTTGCCTGCAGGGTGGTCGCACCGGGCAGGGCTTTTGCCCGGCGCTTATGCGACGCCATGGCAGGGTTATCCAGGCCCCACCACAGAGTTAGGCTCACCCGGGGTATGAGGGCAGACATGTTCGTCTGGTTGCAATTCCTGAGGGAGTTTAACGGGGTCTCATTTTGGAGGTCGGACCTCCTGGCTTCCCCCAATTTCCAGATCCAGTCTGATGCCTCAGGATCCCTGGGTTATGGGATGTACTTCAATGGGAAGTGGGCCTATGGTGGGTGGCCACCGGCATGGGCAGGCACAGGTCGCCTGCGGGATCTCACATACCTGGAATTTTTTCCCATTCTGGGGGCTTTGATGCTATGGGGCGAACAGTGGGCTAATTCGGTAGTGCATTTTTGGTGCGACAATGCTGCTGTGGTACACATTGTCAATGCACAGACTTCTAAATCGCCCAGGGTTATGGATCTAGTGCGCCATTTTGTGCTGCGCTGCCTGCGCCTCAATGTCTTGTTCAGGGCCAGGCATGTCCCAGGGGTTAATAATGATATTGCTGATGCTTTGTCCCGCCTGCAGATCTCCCGGTTCCGCGCCTTGGCCCCGGATGCGGAGGAATTTCCCTCGCCACTCCCGGACGAGATGTGGACTATTGGCAAGGAGAGGTGAACCGGGCGATTGGCCTTTCACTAGCGCCACGCACGCGTAAGGCGTATCAACAAGCACTCAGTTCATATAGGGTTTTTGCCACTCAATTTCACTTGCCAGAGACCTGGCCTATTCCGGTGGACCATGTACTGCGGTTCATGGTCCACCTCCATGCACAGGGCCTTGCACCTCGCACCATAGCATCCAAGCTCTCGGCGTTGGCTTTTATGGCCAAAGTAGGGGGTCATGTGGATACCACCTCTGACTTCCGCGTGAGACACGTTTTGGAGGGGTGGGTGCGCGAGCGCGGGCGTTGCCCGGACGACCGGCACCCTATTTCCCCAGGGGTTCTTACCCAGTTGGCCCGGGGCTGGCCAGGCCTCTGTTTTGATCATTATGAGGCAGCCCTTTTTCATGCAGCCACAACGGTGGCATTTTTTGGAGCGCTCCGCGTCAGCGAACTCGTGATGCTGTCTAAGGCGGATGCAAGTGGTAGGGCACTGGAACTCGGAGATGTCTACGTTGCCAAAGACTGGGCCCAGTTGAGGATTCGCTCCTCAAAAACAGATCAGCACGGCGTAGGCAGTGGAGTAAGACTGCTACGGTGTTCTTTGGCAGACATCTGTCCGGTTGGTGCCCTACAGGAGTACCTGGCACTGCGTGGCTGGCACCACGGCCCGTTTTTCTGTCACCAAGATGGGTCTCCCCTTACTAAATTTCAGTTTTGGAAGGTGACAGCCATAGCCCTCACCAGGGTGGGTTTTTCAGGTGCCCGTTATGGCACACATTCGTTCCGTATTGGTGCAGCCTCTACAGCAGCTGCTTTTGGGTACTCGGGGGCTGACATACGCAGCATGGGGAGGTGGGGCTCACAGTGTTTTCAGTTTTATGTGCGCCCACTCCCGCCATGAGTACCAATTCAGTCACCTTACCTTCCTTTTTTCTCAATTTTATTGCAGACCCTGGGTGTCGTATTACACCGGTGACAGTATGGCTGGTGGGCCACAGCTATGTGCACAGGGCAGCGCGTTACGCTGCGGCGACAGAGTGGGGACCCCGACTGGGACTGGGTGACCACGCCAGTCTCGCATGGCATGGTAAGCCTGGGATGTTATGGCAGGAGCTGAGGCCTTTCCTTTTTTCTGGCCTGGGGGCTGACCCGCCTGACATTCTAATTATCCACCTGGGGGGCAATGATTTGGGCCAGGTCACCGGCTTATCGCTCAAGCATGCGATTTGCGAGGAACTCGCCTACTTGCACTATGTCTGGCCTGCCACAACCCTGGTTTGGTCGGACATTGTTCCGCGCCACTCTTACAGAGGGGGCGTTAACCTCCTTGCGCTTGACCGCGCGAGGCGCGCGGTCAACAAGGCGGTGGCGCGGTTTCTTACCACCAGGGCTTGGGGGCGGGTTAGTCATCACCCCGATATTAGTCTGCAAAATTATGACCTCTATGCAGGGGATGGGGTCCATCTGTCGCGAGGAGGTATGGACCTCCTGTTGGGTGACTGGCGAGCAGGCCTGTTGACCGAGCTGACGGTCTGGGGGGGGGGGCGTCAGGTCTTCTGTGAAGCCCCTCCGTGTGGCGGGTAGCACTGGTAAGGTAAACAGTATGACCCACAAGTATCCGGCAGGTTCGCAATTGACTGGACAACACTAGACAGGAATAAATTAGTTAAACGTTGTCCGGTCAACGACGAACCAGGCGATGGGGTGATGGTGATTGCTAACCAGCATGCATCACCCCTGTGATTTCACGGATACGCGTCAGAGGGTGGGGTCATGAGTTAGTTATTGACTACGGTCAACAATTTGTTTGTTGTTGACAAACAAATTGATACAAATTGATACATTGTAACCAATTGCCGTTGGCAATTTTGGGGTGGTACCTTACCAGTGTTACTTCGGCCTGCTTGCCTTAGGAATTATGATTGGTCGTTTTACCAATACAAATTTATAATTCGGACTAGGGCATTGAATCAATAAATGTGGCCCTTTGCTGTTATCCACTTTCAATGTTGTCTGTGTCCGTTATTGGGGGGGTGCGCCTGCAATGCAAGCGCGGCGCCAAAATGGCCGCCGCGCCCTTTGCGGGCCCCCCCCCACAGGACAGAGAATCCGGGTAGTTAGGGGCGTGGCCACCGCCTTGATAAAAGGGGTGGCCACGAGGCAGCCGTGCTGCCATTTTGCCTCAGCGACGGAGCGGAGAAGTTTTTCCCCTCCACCCCCTCCCTAGTTAACAGTGTGATTATGGTCGCTTCGGGGCCGGGTGGGAATTTTTGGTTGGGACCCATATTGGCTTCGGGTCCTGGCTTTTTTGCCCATCCCACACTGTGGCTATGGTTTGATATAGGGGTCTTTCTCCATTACTACTGTTGACTTTGGTCACATGGGCGGGTAGCACTGGTAAGGTAAACAGTATGACCCACAAGTATCCGGCAGGTTCGCAATTGACTGGACAACACTAGACAGGAATAAATTAGTTAAACGTTGTCCGGTCAACGACGAACCAGGCGATGGGGTGATGGTGATTGCTAACCAGCATGCATCACCCCTGTGATTTCACGGATACGCGTCAGAGGGTGGGGTCATGAGTTAGTTATTGACTACGGTCAACAATTTGTTTGTTGTTGACAAACAAATTGATACAAATTGATACATTGTAACCAATTGCCGTTGGCAATTTTGGGGTGGTACCTTACCAGTGTTACTTCGGCCTGCTTGCCTTAGGAATTATGATTGGTCGTTTTACCAATACAAATTTATAATTCGGACTAGGGCATTGAATCAATAAATGTGGCCCTTTGCTGTTATCCGCTTTCAATGTTGTCTGTGTCCGTTATTGGGGGGGTGCGCCTGCAAAGGCAGGCAGGCACGCTGAACAGGGCGTTCCTGAAGGCAGGAGCAAGTGAGGATGTTGAATGCAGGTAGCTGGGATAGAAGTTTTGTCTGGATAGGACAATGGGGGTGACCAGGCAGGCTGAGGATTATGGAATAAAGGGGCTTGAGTTAGGGTATTGTTTGGGTTCTTTTGGGCTTTAAACTAGTCTTTACTATCTGAGTCCACTTAGCTCTACTGGTGCCATGTGTTTTATTTTTTTATTTTTAGTATTGATCAGTATGTTTTACAGGTAAGTGTCATTATAATATTGTACCTGTTGTATAATATGCATTCTACTGTTCACTGCTGCTGATAGTGCTTTGACACTTGTTGACTGCAACTCGTATCCAAGAATGTATTCCCCCCTACCCCCAAAAAAGCAGAAAAAATATCACTGGCTTGAGATGAAGTGACCCACACACTATGATCTTGGAGCCATCTCCTGGGGCGCATATGGAACGCGACATGCAGGATTTAACACTGGGACTGCAATGGACTGCCACAGCGTTGAGAATATGGACAAGATGTGCCTTCACAGCCAGTCCATCTGGTATGGCCTCTTCCACCTCCATGACCATTGGGAATCAGAGTTCCTCTGCTCATTTTGCTGTTGGGTCCAATATGATGGTTTCCAGTGGCATTTCCTCTGGGGGAGGGGGGACCATCATCTGCCTGTAGCCACTTGGCCACTTTAGGGAGTCAGGTTAGTTAACCGCCACTTGACTTTCAGCATTGAGTCACTGGCTGTATGGTCTACTCCATTACCGTAGCAGGATGTCCGGCCAGACAATAGCTTTGACTTATATCCAGAAATAAGACAAAAAGTAAAGTATATGGGATGTCTGAGGCATGCACACATAGAACATTACTTTATTCAGATTGTTGAGTCAATGATGGCTCATTATGGCCATAACACTGTGATGGTGGCTCTCCATGGTTCTATAAGAAAATCACTCCCCTTTATGGAGATTTTGAGGAGCATGAAGGCCTATAAAATGTAAAGCATTTCAAGCATCTCAGATGAAGCCTTTGATTGATTTGTTGAAATAGCTAAAAATTAAGAGGAACAGACAGCTAGCAAAGGACAGGGCTAGTATACATCAGCCATCTACACTACATAAGCCAATGATCAAAAGAAACATCTTCCGATGTTTCTTTTGATCATTGGCTTATGTAGTGTAGATGGTTGAAACTGCGAGTGTAAATTTGGTACGACATCTTGCTGGCCTTTATCCAGATTTGTGGTCAACATCAGAATTGCACTTTTCCTGATTTTGGAAGTGTCCACAACAACAACAACAACAACAACAACAACAACAACAACAACTACTACTACTACTACTACTACCACTACTACCACCACCACCACCTTGGATTTGTTCCATAAGCAGTCTCAGCCAACCCTGCATTGGAAAGTAACATAATAATATTACTTATTTAGTCAGGTTTTATCACAAAAACAAGTCATTGAGGGTAACTGAAGTCATTACCAGAAAACCTAAATGGTTTCACCTCTGCACTGATTGCCACAAATGCAACTCTTCTGAGCTTTTGCTGTTATTATATACAGTGTATTCAGTGTTTATTTTACTTATAAGCAAATAAAAACCATTTCCCCATGAAGCTCATACTATAAATATAGACCAAGGAGAAGAAAACAGAAAGAGAACGGAAAAGCCAGAGATAACATAGGAAGAGTGTAAGCAAACTCAGTTCCCATGAACCGTAACAAAAAAAAATGATAGTAGAATTTCAGCAGCCTATTTACGATGACCTGTTTCCAGGTGGAGGGAAAAATACCTGGCAGGGTGGGGTTCCTGATCTGGGGGTTGGGTTTCGGTAGACATGATTCACTTGGGTGTAGCCAGGAGCCTTACATTCTGTACCAGGCTTTGGTTGGCAACCATCTGCAGATGACTTCATTGCCTTCTCCTTGTGCCCCATGGGGAGACAGGCCTTGCCGGTTACCCCACGTGCATGGAAGGAGAATGCGGAAATAAGAGTTTGGTGCCAGAGGTGAAAACATGCAACACAGTAAGGATAGGTCGGTGGGGGAAAGATGTTCATGCAAGATAATTGCCCCTCACTCTATCTGGCCGGACCTCTGTGTGCTTCCACCTTTTCCAACCATTGTTTTTATGTACATTATCTATAAAATAATGTCCCCAAAATGTGTCCTTACAGTCAACCCTAAAAATAGTAATACAGATACTGTATCTTCCTAACTGTGAATGTTTAATCTCTTAAAGACCTAGCATCTATTGACAATGGTACGAATGACCCAGGCACAGCACCACATTCCTCTGAAGGGTAAACTTATTAGCAAATTAAATTAAATTAAATTAAATCCATCTACTAACTCAAGGGTGTCCAAACTTTTCGGGCTGCAGGCCAGTCATTGGTTCCTTCCACTAAAAGTGGAAGTAAAATGGGCTCGCGCATGTGCAAAATGCTGCCATAAATGCACCCACGGCTCTCATAAATGCCTTAACAACAGCCGTGGGTGCTTGACGGCAGCATTTTGCAAATGCACGCATGTATTTAACTTCCACTTCTGGGAGCGGTGTGGGCAGTGCAGGCTGTATCTGGCCATTGGGCTGTGGTTTGGTCACCCCTGTACTAACCATTTGCAACACAACAGGGCCAAACCTCACAGCAAATCTGAATATCAACCAGGGATCTTCTGTTATTACCAGTTGTAAAAAGCCACATTGATTTGTATACTTATCTATTATGCTTGCCAACCATTGTGTGCCTCTGTACCTGATATTTATAAATTGATGCCATGAGGTCTCACTCTTGTGTCTGACGAAGTAGACTTGATCCACAAAATCTAACATTAAAATACAACAAATAGTATTTAAGGTGCTCACAATATTTTGTCTGTTTCATTTTGTTTACTCTGATCTGATTACACAAATTAACACAGCTACCACTTCAAAAATTTAATCTATTAAACACACACTTAAACTTAATAAGGGAACTGTGCATATGTCTCAAAGGAAGGCATTCTACAGAAGGATGTGGATTCAGAAAAGGTGCTGTCCCTATCTCTTGAGAAATTGGTACCCAGAGCTCAGTCTCCCCTGAAGGTTTTTAATAGGTAGTCCCTTGATCTGTCCCAACTTGTATTAATACAGACTAGTTGTACCTAATTAATGCCAAATGAATCAGCTATAACTAATTTACATACCTAATTAAGATGCCTAATTAATACTGGTTATGCTTTACTTTAATATGTGAAGAAAAATCTGAGTATGTAACTTTAATGTAAACTCAAAACACATTGATGAACCATAGAGATTCTGATTACTATTATTTTTAAGGAGAATGCATGTCATTCTCTGACTCTCAGTCTTGTTTCAACTTTTAGGATTAGTACCCAGAAGATATGGAGGGCATTTTATGTTTCTACTTTACATTGGCTGTCTGTGCAATCAGTCCTGCATGTTATGGGTAGTGGGATTTTCCTGATGCAATGATACATCCATCCATAGCATGTGCAGATTAAGTTATCCAGATTCAGGGATCTGAAATAGGGCAGCTCTTAGATGCAAGTCTCTCTGGAGACCTCAAACAAATCACGGCTCTATTGTAAATCTTTAGCTTGGGTAGTTTCAGTACAACAGGGGAGTAACAGCAAGCAGGAAGCAGATGAGATCTAAGGGTCAGGAACCAGGAAGACAGTCAAGGACAAAGATGGTAAAAGTGGATTAAAGCCAAGGTTGGGTGGAGATCATCCAACAGCTGCGCTATGTGTGTCCTGCATAGGAACTGAGGATCCAGGACAACAGATTAGTAGCTGGGTTTGAGGAAGACAATCAGGGAAGGTCAAGTCCAAAGTCAGCTAAGTCTCACCTGGAGGTTTTGCCCTTAGGAGGAATTTTCAGCCTGGGAACAGCCTCATAAGGGAGAACATGCCCTCTTCTGGCAAATGTTTGCAAATTCCAGTTGTCTGGGAAGCTATGTCACAGGCACTGAGAGTTCAAAGCATCCTTCATTGGCTCTCTTCCGTTCAAAGTTGTGTTGTTTATGTTTGTTTTTAAATTTTTATATGTGTCCTTTCTTTTTTGGAATTTAAAAAAGGTCAAAAAAATTACATCCTTACCCTTGGATAAGTGGGGTGTTGAGGTGCTGTAGTGGCTCAGGGGTTAAGAAGCTCACCTTGTTAGCTGGAAGGCTGGCAAGTTGGCAGTTGGCAGTTCGAGACCCTGGTACTGCATGACGGATTGAGCACCCGTCTCTGTCCCAGCTCTTGGGGACACGAAAGGAGCCTCATTTGGGTGTTCCCTGAGCAGAGTTTCTCCTGCAAAAATCCTTTCAACCCAGTATAATTTCTGACACGAAATTATTATTAGTGGGGTGTTGTGAATTTTTGGTAGGGATGTCATTTTGACATCTAGAAAGTGCAATGAGCTGGTCATGATTTTAGATGTATTCTTAGTGGAAGGTTTGACAGTTTCAACAACAACAAAAGAGAAATACAGTAGAACCTCGGATAAAGTCCAAACTCCATTCAACAAGTTTGAACTTTATCTGATTTTGGACTTTATCTGAATCAAATGGGCGATGCATCGGATAACGTCCCAAATGGACTTTATCTGAGGTTCCTATACTAAATACCTTGGATGACGTCCATTTTTTAGCAGTTTTGGACTTGATGGGATGCACCACGTGTGCATGAAAACCATGACTTTATCCGAATCGGACTTTATCCGAATCGGACTTTATCCGAATCGGACTTTATCCGAAGTACCACTGTACAGTAGTTGAATCTATTCAGAATAGATGAAAATGGAAAGTTTGTTTAATCTGCCACTTTTCACCCATTAGTGACTCAGTGTAGCTCACAGATAACTAAAACCACACAACCATATTTAAAAATATGGCAAGGAATTATATTAAAAAAGGGACTGCAGTGGCTCAAGAGGGTAAGACGCTGACTGGGAGGTGGAAGGTCAGGAGTTTGATTCCCGAGTACTGCAGGACGGAAATGGGCTCCCGTCTTTGTCCCAGCTCCTGCCAACCTAGCAGTTTGAAAGCAAGCAATTGCAATTAGATAAATAGGGACCACTTCGGTGGGAAGGTAACAGCGCTCCGTGTGCTCCGGTGTCTAGTCATGCCTGCCACATGACCATGGAAACGTCTGCAGAAGCAGACAATGCTGGCTCTTCGGCTTTGAAACAGAAATGAGCACTGAACCCTAGAGTCAGATACGACTGGCTTTCGAGCAAGGGAAACCTTTACCTTTACCTTATATTAAAAACAAATAACAATATTTAAATAGCCACCATTTGAAAACACTGAAAGCATTCTCTTCTAGCTTCAATAATTGCAGCATTCCATAATGCCCCCATTTGTTTAAGTCAAAGAAAGTTGTTTGCCTGTCCGAAGGAATGCAAATGGAAGGAGACCAAGTTAGCTTCCGAAGGGAGAATGTATTGCACAACTGGAGCAGATACTGAAGACTTTTTCTTTCATCCTCACCAAATAAGTCTATGAGGACAGCGAGACTGAGAGAAGAGTTTCCATAGAAGCCAAAGAGTCTCACATGGGGCGACATTGTTCTTCAGATAGCCTGGCCCCAAGCTGGCTTCACACAGCTTGACCAGCAATTTTGAATGGGGCCCAAAGCAAATTGATAGCCTGTTTCGATAGGGGAGTTATGTGCTTCTTATAAGCAACCCTAGTCAGCAGGATGGCTGCAACATTTTGAAGCAGCTGAAGTTTCTAAGCACTCTTCAAGGCAGCTAACATAGAATGTTCTGCAGTAATCCATAACTAAAGTATATGTCACACTAACCAGATTTTGATGTAGATAACCAAATATTTAAGAGAAATAGGATAGGATGGCTGTCTCTTGCTTGCTTCTACTTGAAAGTACCCCAGATATTCTTTCCTAAGGCTGACCACTGCTGGAGAAAGAATTATTTATTAAATGGGCTTAAAATCTTATCCAGGAATGACTGATGATGCCAGGATTTTTACATGGGGAGCTTGAATTCAGGAGTTTGACCCTAGCCTTGTACGGGGTAAACATTAAATTCCAGCAAAGTCTGTTTGGTTTGGAATGGATTTGCCTTAGAGCAGGAGTTCTCAACATTTTTAAGCTGGGGTCTGGGTCACACTCCCTCAGACAGCTTTGGGGGCTGAACAGCCATTTTGCCCTTCCTCCACCACATGGCACTTCTGGGTGTGGTGGAGGCAGTGGGGGCCCACATGAAATGGTGCCATGGGCCGCATCCATCCCATGGGCTGCAGGTTGAGAATCCCTGCCTTAGAGCCTACCAGTCTTCCATTTCCTCTTTCCAACTGAGATGAATTTCCAGTGCAGTCTCAGTTTATGCATTTCTTCAGGCATATGTGTACAGTACTATACAGTCATATCAATGTGATATCACATTGAATTTTATGATTCCATCTTAGGAAAGCTAGGATTTGAAATTTTCAAAGTGGTAGCCATGTTGGTCTGTGAAGGCGTACCAAACAAGAAACAAAACAAAACAAAAAAGTAAACACAAGCAAACAAAAAATGAAATAAAAAATACAAAAATGTCCTAGTACCTCGAAGACTAACTATGAATATATGAAAAATTGATAGTCTTTAAAGTGCCACAACATTATTTTATTTTATTTTTGTTTATACTTTTATTTTGTTTCTCGTCTAGTATTTACAGTTTGATGCAGTAGTAGAAAACTTGGGCATGCTCCTCAGAATTACAGTTTGCAAAGAATACCAGGAAAAGGATACAAGGATTCGATCACATTTATTTTGCATGTAGACTGGCACACTGACAAACCTCTAGCAAGTGGTATATAGGGAAGACAGATTTTGCAAAGACCTCTATGACCGACCATAGCCAACCCATCTTTCCTTTGCCCTGTTCCCCAAAGGATAAATCTCTCTTTTT
Organism: Bradypodion ventrale; assembly: GCA_035047345.1. Classification (NCBI taxonomy): domain Eukaryota; kingdom Metazoa; phylum Chordata; class Lepidosauria; order Squamata; family Chamaeleonidae; genus Bradypodion; species Bradypodion ventrale. The sequence continues at coordinate 26,681,291 of JAWDJE010000006.1, forward strand.
TTGAGGCGGGGGAGACACACACAGATCATTTGGGAAAGCTGTTGGGTAGTTCCCCAGATATATCAGCATATTATTCTTTTTGGATGGTTGAGATCACTCATTTTTTGTTAAAAAAAGAGTTCCTTAAGAAAGCATGGAAAAAACTGACTTACAAATACGAAAGGAACTAAAGAGCACACATGCATCACTATCAGGAATCCAGTTTTGATGTCTTATAGCCTTATATCTATGCAACACCTGTCCCAATATCATCTTATGTCAAATGAGCCCATGATAATCACATACCCACAAGATCTCCAAGCATGCATATTGTTTAAAGGAGTTTGTGGATTACATAACTGCATTAATCTAGTAAACTCAGCCACACATTGCACAGGAAAAGTGACATTCTTTTGTGAGGAGGAGACATAATGTGGGCTATAAAATATGTGCAGTCACTAAGGCCATTTATGGTCCCAGAGAAGGAAAAAAAGAGATTGCCTTTTTTAAACCCCCCACCATCATGTCTCTAGGTAGGTTTGTTGTTGACCCTTTTCAACCCATGGTTCACATCATGCCAGGCTTCTTTGTCATCTGCCATCATTTGAAGTCTGCCTAGACCCATGATCACCGCATCAGTGATACTAATCATCTCATCCTCTGCTGCCCCCTTCTCCTGTTGCCTTCAATCTTTCCTAGCATCAAGACTTTCTCTGGTGAGTCATCTCTTCTCATTTTGTGGCCAAAATATTTGAGCTTGTTTCAGTATCTGTCCTTACAAGGAGCAGTCAGGTTTCATTTCCTTTAAGATTGACTGATTTGATCTCCTTGCAGTCCAGAGGACTCTCAAGAGTCTTCTCCAGCACCACAGTTCGAAGGTGTCTATTCTTCTGTGCTCAGCTTGCCTTGTGGGCCCTGCCACTCCATTTATTCTAAGGGCTTCTTGCCCACAGTAGTAGATGTAATGATCCCCTGAGTTAAATTCTCCCATTTCCATCCACTTTAATTCACTGAGGATGTCAATGCTCAGTCTTTTCATCTCATGTTTGACTGTGTCCATTTTACCTTGATTCATAGATCTTACATTCCAGATTCCTATGCAATATTGTTCTTTACAGCACCGGAGTTTCATTTCACCATCAGACATGCCTACAACTGAGCATCCTTTTGGCTTTGGCCCAGCCACTTTATTCTTTCTGGATCTATTTGTACTTGCCCTCTTCTCTTCCCCGGTGGCATTTGGACACCTTCTGACCTGAAGGCTCATCTCCTGGTGTCATATATTTTAGGCTTTTGATACTGTCCATGGAGTTTTCTTGGGTTGCCATCTTGGGTGGTTCTACATGACATAGCTCATAGCCTCTTTGTACTACAGAAGTCCCCTCACCTTAGCAAGGTAATGATCCTTGAGGGGGAAGTAGGTGCTATTATCCTATAAAACAAAATATTCTCATGCGATTTGTAAACCAAAATCCTTTGTAAAACAAGAATGGAAGGGATCAGAAGGATTCATTTTGGTCTGCTAGTGCTGGAGAAGTAACCTCTAGACCATAGGTGGGGAACCTTTTCCTGTTGGAAGGCTGCATTAGATTAGCTATAATAAAAAAAAGGCCACATTCAAGATGTACATTATTTCGTAAACATTTTACTATGTACTTAATCAATTTTAAAAAATCAAAACCATGGACGCACTTAATGACCTAGAAAGCCGCAGGTTCCTCACTCCTGCTCTAGACCCTGCCTAACTTGTACTACATGCCAACCAACACGTTCTCTTAGCAATATGTGGATTTAATCAGAGAAATATAAATACAGTAGTTGTCTGAATATGTCTACAAAACCTAGAAGATTCTCCCTCGCCCCACCCCATTTTTCAACAGCTAGACTTTGTCTCACTGGAAATGGTCAGAAACCCCAAAGAGAGCTATATTTAGCACCTTAATTATTATCCAGGGCAGGGCCTTGTATGCTTGGGGTTTTGTGTGTGACTGAATTTCGGCTGGCGGGACTGTCCTTGAGATTTGCCTTCACTACTGCGTGATGTGAGTTGACAAGATCTAATGCTCAGAGGAGGCCAGTCAATGAAATAGGACTGCAGGAGGGTGTTCTCAATCCAATCCTGTGTGACAAGCAAGGGGACACAGTGACATCAGAGCCTGAGGAAGATTCTCATCCTACAGTGTCAGAGGTGGAGATTCATATCCATGCACGTGAAAGAACTGTAATTCAAAGTAAATTTCCCCAAGAGACTGTGGTAGAAAAGCAAAAAAAAGTATGTGCAAAGAATGTAAGCACATTTACTTAACCATTTTTCCTACCATTATGCTCCCACAGTTCAATCCTAAATAGGACTAACTACTCAGGAAACTAGTAATTAAACAAACATTACAAAACTTAGATTAACTGCTTCAAGAAAAAGCAGCCTGCAATATTGCAAAAGATAGAGCTTTTAATTTGGTCCCTCCTCCCGCTGCTGCTGCTGCTGCTGCTGCTGCTGCTTCTTCTGCTTTCGTATCCAAATCCGAATATAGGTGGTCATTATGGTGATCAACCATGAAGACTATCCTGAGAATATAATGCAGTGGCCTTTCATTTGCCTTCCGCATCGCAGCATGACACCCGTACCCCTGATCCAGATCCATGAGTCACTTTCAGGTTCTGAGCTCTTTTGGCACACAAAGTCCTCCTCAGCCCCAGGCCAGTATTGATGAAGCTGCTGCCCTCCATCAAGATGGATTCAAGTGGGATTTAATCCACTTGGGGACCATCACCCTTCCCTATGGGCTTTGCAACCCAAGGCTGTTAGTCCTCAGGGTTGTCAGGTTAGTTAACTGCCACCTGACACTCGGCGTTGAGTCGCTGGCAGTATGGTCTACTCGATTACCATAGAAGGATATCCTGGCCAGACAGAACTCCACTTCGAGCTCTATGTTAATGCTCCATTTCCTCTATGTATAGGATTTATCAAATCAACAGGAAGGAGGAGCTTAGTATGACAACAGAATGACTAGTACAGTCTCTTTTCTCATTCTCATGAGGCCAACCAACTTATCCTACCATCAACATCAACATCCAAATCTCTTATGCTAGTCACTCTGTTGTTGCACCACCAGACTTGGTACTGATTCAACCTTCAACCTCTCTTTCATTGCCCCCTTATACTTTGGGCAAAGGCTGCTATCAACCTCCTAATGCTAATGCCCTGTCCAAGTTGTTGATGCCTACTCTGAGGGAGATAATAAGTGCTCTGCTACCTCTTGGGCTTAGTCATTATCACTACATTCACAGTGTGAGGATCCCCATCTCCTGAGCATCCTCTATCTTGATCACTATTTCACCAGCACTCTTCCACCTATTCTTCTTCTGTGTCTAGGCCAAATGTGAACCTGCCAAAACAAAGCCACATTTGGGTGAGTTCATTCTGCAGTTCCTTTCGCCCAACCTAGTGTGAGAAAGATTAGCCGGCACAAGAAGGCCGTTGCCTGGGGTTCGCCTGATTGTGATTCAGAAATGCCACAATCTTCGAGGAGGCTCTTTATGTGTACCCTTCTTCCAGCTATGAGCTCCATGTAATTTGTTTTCCATAATTGAATGCCATGGCTCCATAGTACATTTAATAAATTGGATACTCACTGTATGGCAGGAATTCTCAATCTTTTTAAGCCGGTGCCCGGATCATGCTCGCTCAGACAGCTTCGGGGGCCAGAAGGTCATTTTGCCCTTCCTCCACCACATGGCACTTCTGGGTGTGGTGAAGGTGGTGGGAGCCACATGAAATGGTTCTGTGGGCCGTATCTGGCCCACAGGCTGCAGTTGAGAATCCCTGCTATATGGCTTTACAGAATCAACACAGCTAGAGTACATTTAAAGGGGGAAAACCTATGAATATTGGTAAATAGTTCAACTGGCAGAGAGTTAAATATCTGTGGGCTTACATAAGTAAAGAATAGAAATGTGAAAGAAATTGATTGCATTTTAATATGCTTCCTAGGACAATATGTGAAAAAAATTCAAAACTCCTTTGTTTTTAGGCTTTCTGGGAATTTTATGATGCAGTTCTGTGAAGAGAAATGCATATGTGAATATAAGTTTTTGAGCAGAATGAACACAAATTTTGTATATTTTTTTGAAAATAATATGTAAAATGCATTACTCTGTAGAATGTTTTTAGCACCATTTGTGTATAAAGCAAAATTATACAAATGTTTATGTACGTAGAGAAGGTTATATGAAAATATGCATTTTTGTAGACTTCAAAAGGAAATTTGCAAATTTATATAGAAATTGAAAAAAATTAAATACAGTGAAATAATAAAATTGACAGATTGGTTCCTAGGTTTTCTATAAATGAGAACAAACATATCAATATTGTTGCCAGTCTTTAAACAGATATTCAAGTACAGGTTGCCTCTATATCTACAGGTTTAGCATTCATGGTTTTAGGTACCTGTGGGTCAAAAAAATATTCAATAAAAATCCCTGAAATAAATAATAGAAAGTATTAGAAATACAACATACAGGTACTGTACTGTATATGGATTTCTATGGTGCATTATCAGAGCTGACCATTAGAGGCCACTGTATGTTTTGCAAATATAGGATTCACTATCTTAACCTATAAAATCAAGGGTTAACATTTGGAACTTCGTATAGGCTCCTTAGCCAGGCCCCACTAACCTGCACTCACCATTTGTGCACACGGCTGAACTGGGTATGCAGGTAAACGCAGGATTGAGAATTGCGCCAAGGGGGCAAGAGCCCCACAAACGCTAAAAAAGGAAACAACTTCATTTCCCAACGTTCTTTTTGCCGCGCAACAGCCAATCAGGTGGAGAGCCGCGACCACAAAGAACGTTGGGAAACGCCCCGCGGCCAATCAACATCGAGCCGCAGGAAAAAAATGTACCACAAGCACAAAACACAAACCCATTACTACAATCCCCAGAGTCCTCCGCGCGCCATGAACGCGGAGAATGCTGAGGAATCCTGCGCGCGAAAAATAAAAATTAAAAACACAACTCCGGCGCAGCACCTCAAAGCCACGAAAAGACCCGCCGGCCTGCTTGCACAGAGCAACGTGGAAGAGAGGGTCTCCCTCTCCTCCACGCTACCCCGCCGAAGACTCGTCGGGGCCGCCGAAACCAAGCCGCCGGAAAAAAATCCAAAGCCCAACCGCCGCCTACATCGTCATGGGGATTTCAACGTTCCGGCCAGCAAGGCCGGCACGTGAACCCCCCCAAACAAAAACAAAAACAGCGTGGGGATTTTCGCAGTCCGGCCACCAAGGCCGAGCCGCGAATCCCCCCACCCCCCAAAAAACAAAACAACCAACAAACACAATGTGGGGATTCCCACGGGCCGGCGGCTTGGATATTCCAATGCGCCCGGCCCGCGAAAATACCCCAACCCCAACCACGCATGAAGCGGCCATGGTATTTCCACGGGCCAGCCATCGACAATGGCCCGCAAAAATACCCCCAACCCACCACCACATGGTATTTCAATGGGCCAGCCAACCACCGAGGCCGGCCCACGGAAATACCCACACCAAAAACACAAACAAGAACATTCAACAAAAATCAAAAACAATAATAAACATAAAAATGAAAAACAAAAACATCCCAAAACAACCAAAAATAAAGAAGGACAAACACACAACCCCCCGCCCCCCACAAAACCCAAAACAAACCCCCCTAACAAAAAAAACAACAACACACCTTACCAGGACACGTCCGCCCTCATCCACGACCGGAACTGAAATGACAAAAGAACAGGAAGAATACACAGCCCAGTACACAGTCAAAATTAAAAAATTACGCCACAGCACCACCTAGTGGCCACAGGAGAAATAACACTCAATACATTCAAATTAATCTCCAAGATTTTTTTAAAAAGGAAAGAAGGTTTAAAAACATTCAAAAATATCCAAACAAAAAAATAATTCAAAAATAAATAAATAAGTACACACTAAAAGAAAAACCAAACATCTAAACACAGTCCAAAAAATCGAATTTAAAAAAAATACACTTACACATTTAAAAAAATTCTTATCCAAGGTACACCTATTAACAAAAAAATCACATAGTAACACATTATTTTTTAAAATACAATAATTGAAAATAATTATATCAACCTTTCCTCTTTTTAAAATCAAAAAAAAGATGATATTTTAAAATACTACCTGCGTATATAAAATTTTTTTTTTAAAAAATAACATACCTCATTTAAATAAACGTACAACAAAAACCATCCAACACCACTTAAAACAGCCCGGCAACGCCGGGCAACCTCTGCTAGTTATCCATATTTTCAGGTTTCCACAGTAGGTTTTAGAATGTATCCCCCACTGATATAGTGGGGGTGGGTGACCTGGGTGATTCGCCAGTTACGCACGCTCCTGGACCGGGGGCTCCTTGCTTATGGTCACCCATGCTCTGGTCACTTCCCGACTAGATTATTGTAATGCACTCTACATGGGGCTGCCCCTTGACGACCATTCGGAGGCTGCAGCTGGTCCAGAATGCGGCAGCCCGGGTGGTGATGGGATGTGGGCGATATGCCCATGCCTCACCGCTACTTCGGGAGCTGCACTGGTTACCAGTTTGTCTCCGGGTGCAATTCAAGGTGCTGGTCTTGACCTTTAAAGCCCTATATGGCAGTGGGCCAGGATACCTTAGAGACCGCATCATCCCAAGAGTGTCTGCCCGTCCAACCAGAACGGACCGGAGGGGCTCTCTAATAGTGCCATCAGCTAGGGGTGCACATCTATCCAGCACCCGAAGGAGGGCCTTCTCCGTGTCCGCACCAACTCTCTGGAACCTCCTGCCAACAGATCTAAGACTTCAAAGAGAATTGCTGCCCTTCAGGAAAGGATTGAAGACCTGGCTGGCAGGGCAGGTGTGGGGCCCGAATGGGAACACAGTCCCCGCCTGCTGGCTTATGTAAACAATTAAGAACTCTCTCTTCTTCTTCTTTTTATAGTGGGTGGGATGGGTGGGTGGGATATGGTTTTTTAAAAAGTGGGTGGGATATGGGTCTTTTAAAGTGTTTTTATGTGTTTTTAGAACTTGTTGTAATGCCGCCCTGAGTCGGGTTCTGCCTGAGTGGGCAGCATATATAAATATGACTATTAAATTAAATTAAATTAAATTATTAACAGATAATTGAAATAAATGTTTATTTTAAATTGCATTAGTCCTGTTGAATGAAGAATGACTCATACACTTCCATATAGTCATATTTTCTTGTGCTTTCTTAATAAATGCAGAAACAATGTATTGCTTAAGGTGAAAACAATACAGGTTTAACAAAAATAGAGAGCATAGAATGTAAAGAGTGTATTTATATACCTCACAAGGGAGTCAAAATACTTTCACTGAGTTTCCTGAAGGAGGATTATCCTTTATGAGATACAGAAAATGTTGTTAGTACTGTATGGCGGTTATAAAAACAGCAATTTAATTGTGAATACTTTCACGTAAGTGATAAATGTTAAGTCTAGCATGCACGGCTCTCCTTCTTCCCATTTTACCATCAAAACAACCCAGTAGTGAGAGTCAGGCTGAGACAAAATGATTGTCCCAAAGTCACCCTTTGAATTCCCAGACAATACTCAAACCACTAAACCACATTAGTGATGAAGATAATAACATGTATTTCTCGACAGAACCAATAACTAAGGGTTTTGTAAGTTCAATATAGATTGGTCATTTTGGTCTTTTGATATACGGGGAAAGTATAAGACAGAGAAGTATTTAAACTTGTATGAGAGAGCGTTTTGTAAAATTGTATAAAGAATTAACAGAAAACATGAAGCATGCTCATATCCCTTTGCATCCCCAAATAAGCGTCAAACAATCCATTACATAGCAGTCCATGAAACCTCTGCAGCCATTTCAGAAACTAAAGAAAGCACCCCCTGGCAGGCACTTCTTAAGTTTCCTGCTGTTTGTTCTCTCAAAATCAGCCACTCGGTTTATCTCTGCTTGCCATGCAGGGTGAAATATATGAATTCCCCTGTCTTTTCTTCTACAACAGGGGTTCTCAACCTTGGGGTTCTCAACCTTTACAAGCCGAGGGCCAGGTCACGCTCCCTCAGACAGCTTTGGCGGCCGGATGGCCATTTTGCCCTGTTTGCCACACATGTCACTTCCGGGTGTGGTGAAGGCGGTGGGGGGCCACATGAAATGGTGACATGGGCTGCATCCGGTCCCCAGGCCATAGGTTGAGAACTCCTGTTCTACAAGAAGAAACATAGTTTCACCATGGTGATTCTAAGAAAGAAAAATAGCTAGTGACAAAAAGAGTCCCTTCCCTTGATTATTCTTTTTTGGTGGATATAGATTCAGTTTGTTCAAAATGACTTAAACACACTCTCAATTTCTGTTTTGCAGGAGGAAGAAAATGGAAACAGGACAGGTATGTAGCAGTGTATCTGTTATTTTACACTAAATGTTGCCTTTGAGTTGAGAGGTTGGAGTGTCTTAGTGTGTGTTAACCAACAGGCAGGTAGGGTGTACTCACCACAATTTGGCCCTATGAGCTAACAGTGAATTATAGTCTACTATGTCTTCCTCTTTGCCTTTAAAAAGAGTAGGCCTGTGTTCATGTGACTAAGGCAAACATTCCTTTAGAGATCAGAAGGATACACTTCACACATTATCCTACTGCGAGTACCTGATGGATGGGTTCTTCTTCAGGTGCCGTATCTGTTTCGGATATTGGCTATCATCATGGCGATAGTCTTCCTGTTCTTAACTCTTCGGAACAGTTCTTCCGAGGACATGGCACAACAGTCGCTCAGGTTCTTCAGCCATGAAGTCCATCTACGTCCAGGGCCTCTTTTCCCAGGGAGCTTCCCTTGCAAAGTGAGTTAGAGGATTCTATACTTTATGTTGTTTCTCATGATATGGCCAAGATATTGGAGCTTTCTTTGCTTAATGGTCTTAAACGGTTCTTGTTCTTTATCCATCTAGATGGGTTGCTTAAGAGAAATTGGAGATGTCGGATGGGTGGCAGTCCACCCCTAGATTCCTTGATGTTCAAAAAAGTTCTTCCAAGTTCATTGCAGTCTGTGGAGAACTGTTTCCCAGATAAGAGGTAGTTCTTTCTTGGCTTGTATAGACACACGGAGATGTGGCAGGTCTGCCCCACTGTCATACTGCTAACAGATCAGTGTTGATAACAGTGAAGTACAACCTTGTAGTGACCTGACTGTAGTACGCTGCTGCCTTCATCCTTGCAACATCCCAGGTCCCCTTAGAAATCCTTCCCATCGCTTTGAAGTGAGGAAGGCGTATATACTCTACCATCATGCTCACGTTTTCCTCCTCTCTTTTCCTTAGGCTGCTCTGTCTTGTCACTAATTATTAGTTCTCACTGCAGTTCATTGGCTATTTTTGTTCTTGGTTCACCAGTCACACGTGCATGACTAAAATGCCAAATCTTTTCTGAAAAGCATTCTTGTCTCCTTCCACTTCTGTGAAACAGCTTGGACCTTGCCAACAACCTGTTCTGTTTCATGAAGCAATCTATGCATGAAACTTAGGAACATCTGTGAAGCTCTTATAGCCTTTAGCTAAAGTACAGTTATGTCACAGAGAGTTGTTGTAGAACTACAAGCAAGAAAATTTGTATCTCTAAACATAGTCTAAGTCTGGATCTGGTGCTCTACAGAAGTTTTGAACTGTGATGCCCATAAACCAGGGGTGCTCAAATGTTTCGGGCCGCGGGCTGGTCACGTGGTTCAGCGGGCCGGTCACGTGGTTCCTCCCACCAGAAGCGGAAATAAAACGCACCTTGCAATCTGTTTTGCAAGAGGATGAGATTTTCTCTGCTTAAGCCAGGGATGGCCAAACTATGGCCCAGATCTGGCCTCCAGGCCATAGTTTGGGCACCCCTACCATAAACCTTAGCCAGCATGAACACTGGTAATTGATAATGGAAGCTAAAGACCAAAATTTCAATGGGCACCAGTTTGTTATCTCTTGGCCTAAAGAGAAATAAAAGGTGCAAACTACACTATAACACAGGAACAAATGTCTCCTTGGAACACAGTGTTGCTGATTCCCAGTCTTCTAGGGACAACACTCCCTAGGTTCTGTGTGGTCAAAGAAAGATTTCCTTTGAACAAGGCATTTCTGCATTAAAAGATAGTGTACAGGAAGTATTGCCAATTAGAGCTTCCAGAAGGCTTCTGAGAATGCTAATTAATGTCCAAGCAATGTTTGCTCTAATAGTGTGACTTTTTTGAAAGTGGACAACATACTGTACCTTGTTTCCCAACCTAGCACTGTCTTTTTTCCTTACTGGAAACAAAGGGTGGGGGAATTTAAATGCCTTGTGGAACCTCCTGCCCACTGAACTATGTCTCCAGGCGGAGCTTTTACCCTTTTGTAGGGGTGTGAAGACCTGGTTGGCACAGCGGGTGCAGGGGGTGGTCGGGGAAACATCCACCATGGGTTGGCTAATCTGAGTAACTGTCTTTTGAAGTTTGGGATGTCGCTGGAGGTTTTTTTTAAAAAGAATTGTTGAGAATTTGTAATGTTTTTAATTGTTTTTAGATGTCGATGTGTTTTTACTATTTTTGCTGTAAGCCACCCAGAGTTGCCAAGGCAAGTGGGGAGGCGTTAGAAATACAATTAATTAAATAAATAAGGTTCAGTAAACTGCTCTTATTAAGAGTCACATCTAGGTTGGGTCCACTATGCTTAAATTTGAGTTTCTTTAAAAATTAATGTATAACTTGATTCCAAATCTTGGCCTCATGACTTGTGGTCTTTCATTTAGCATTAAAGAGAGAGAACTAAAATCCAGATCTACAGTGCTGCTAGAAACTTTTTTAAAAAAAGTTCCTATACTACATTTTATGATTTTTCTTTTATGTTTTGACACTAAGCACATACTATATCAGTCAAAGTTCTGTGCTGCCTAAGGTGGAACAACATCATGTGTCTTGGTGAGAGACATCATATCCAAACACAAGTCACGTTATATTGGCCACTGAGGCAGAAAATCTCTGAATTATTTCTTTCCTACCTGGTAATAACTGCAATAGTAACAAGTTAATAAACTTTGTTTTGCTCTTTGGTGATTTCAATATCTGCTTGCCTGAGGCACTTACCTCCCTGTGCCTACTGGTAGGATTGTCCCTGCTCTAAACCCAGCTCCACTGATGCTTGCAACCATATCTGTGCTGATCTCTTGGGATTCCAGTTGGTACTTCTGGGTGTTAGAGTTTGAAGGGTAATCCTATTATATCTTTCTTCCAAGGTAACAGGAAGGTAGCCTAGTCTCGAAACTGCTAAATTGCAGTTAATCATGCTATTCCCTCCTTTCTCCTTTGTCTGAAGGACAGGTCTCTGACTCCAGTGCCTTGAGGCGGGATTCTGAGTTGAACAGATCTGATGCAGTCGGAACACATCACTGCTCTTTATCCTTGATAGGAAACTTTTGGTTTTTCTGGGAACTGCACTCAGTAATCCCTAAGGGGCAGGCACAAGGGCTTGCAGTTTAAATAGCTCTGGGGACTTTGAGTAGCCATTGATCCACAAGGCACTTTACTATTTGGATTGTGTCATGACATGGTGACTTTCCAGGGATGGTTAGTTATAAATAGTTTTCTGGCCTCATCTCATCCATCTTCCCAAACTACCTGATTCATGTTATGATTATATTGGGGGAAATAACTATCTTGCATACTGCTAACACTGGCTGCCTGGGGTGCTTTTAAGCCCTAAGAAAATTCTCTCTTCCTGATAATAAATTAGCAAAGTTCTTTTTTTGTGTATCTGGTTTACCACCACTTCTCTCATTGTTTGTTCTACTTTCTTTGTCTCTGCTCCCAGCCTTCTGACCACTTAGCTAGATGCTGGCATATCTCTCCCATTAAACGAGAGCCTGCAATCTCTTTTATTCTTCTGAATGTAACTAAACGTTGTACTTGTAAATAAAGATACCTTTTTCCATTAGGAGTGAATTTTTTTTCTATACGAAGTTGCTAGTGACAGTGAGAACCGAAAGGAAGTTGGGTGGAAGCCGGGGTTTTGTTTATTCTCCATGTCATTTTCCCCTGTGCTGCAGCTAGTTCCTTTACTTTGTGCTATCCTAAACTAAAAGATTTAACCAAAGCTCCCTCTATAGATTCCACTCCCACAATCCTGCATATCTATACTACAAAAAACATGGAAAGAAGTATGGGAGATAACAAGATTCCGATTTCCCTTTTTCTTTTACTTTGCATAGGTCCTTCCAAGAATCGTCTGGAACCCATGGACACCATCTTTGTGAAAAGTGTGAAGGAAGATGGCCCAGCTTACCAAGCTGGCCTCAGGACAGGTGAGAAAAGCAGCTTCATTTCTTTTTTAAAAGTTACCCTGTTAATGATATTACCCTGTTAATGATATTGGAATTTATACCTCTGGTTGCCTTTTTTTGACCAGATGTTCTCATATCTGGATTATCTTTTGGTCTTCGTTTCTAAGTTCAGACATGTGTTGAGCACTGTGTATATGTAAGTGCTTGTGCATGTGATCTGCTGTTCTGTTGGTATGGAATGAAGCATGGCCGACAATTTCCTAGCTGTGCTCTAGAGATGTTGACCTGGATTATTTTATATATCCATGTGATTGCCAGCAAAGCTTCTCATTCCAAAGGAAGCTTTTAGTTGATCTGCTTCTAATCCAAATCATTCTGATTTGGATGTGAGCGTAGTCACACCTAAGTAGGATTTTCTGTTGAATGAGGGTGCACGCCAAGAAAGATACAGCCTCGAATAATGCCTAAAACTGTGAATTGTGAACCAGGGGGTCCTCAGTCCAAATTTCTGCTCTAACACCAGTTCACTAGAGAGCTTAAATAAACCCTTCTTTTCAAACCAGTACTCCTTCTCCACCTGCAATGTGGAATTAATAATACGTCTCTTACAGAAATGCTTTAAAAACACTTTATAAATACTAAGCACTAGCGGTATTGTGGTGTAGTAGTAGTATTTCTTCTGAATCATGAAGAATTGCTGTTTAGCATAGTTCTTTGCACGAGGAGAACCACCCAAATGAGACGAAAGGTCCAAACAGAAGACACCGGGCAAAAACACGAGGAAGTAGATTACAGTGTATTTTAATCCAAAACAGTTAGAATGTCCTCAGGAATCATGAACAAAAAATGGTTAATTCACCAATAAAAGTTCCTTAAGGCAACAATTTGCCGAAGCACTAGTAATGTCTTAAAGGGAAAAGTTCATGCAAATTGAGGCGAGTAGTTCCAAACAGCAAAAAGTTTCATTTGGTTACAAAGTACAAAATTTCTTTATCATTCCAAAAGGTAAGTAATCCAAAAAGTAAGGTATTCATTCCAAAAGATAGATAATCCAAAGAACAAGATATAATAACCTTCCGGTAATTGGATATTTCGAAGGTAATCTTCATCAGAAGTAAAGGATTATATCTGAAAATTATAAAAATACAATAAGAGAAGCTGCCCAGGTCGAAATACAATATCACATGTACAATATCACACAGAAAAATGATAACAAGTATCTCCTACCAAGATTAAAGATAAACGCGTTCAGTTGCCTCATGGTCAAAATTCATATTGGGCCAGAACATTAAAGCAAGTATACAATTTCTTTGGCTTTTCTTGAGCATAGTGGAGGGAAATTAAATTATAGATACAGCCATAAATCATATTTCTTCTTTCTTGTGCTATCCTTGTCTGTGTCTTTATTGAAAATATTAATTACTTTCCTCTACTTTCCCTCCCCTGAAAGATCTGAGGTAGCTTACAACATGAGTTAGCAAGTTGACAAACCTGAAAATACACAATACTTACAGTATTATATTACTAGTAAATAAATTATCACATTAAAATATGTGTTGTATTAACATAATTCAAGAGTCCTTTGAAAACACAGCCTATCTTATAAAATGGAATAGGTACAAGACCTTTCCTCGCCAGCCATTCAGCAGTGAAAGGCCTGCCTAAATAGGAGTGACTTTGCTCACCCAAGGAAAGACAGTAATGGGGTCCACCCTGGTCTTTTTTGAAAATGACTTCAATAGCCTGGGAAGTAGCCACTAAGAGGTCCTTCTCTACACCCCTACATGGTAGTGGGCCAGGATACCTAAGAGGCCGCATCGTCCCAAGAGTGTCTGTCCGTCCAACCAGAGTGGAACCGGAGGGGTTCTCTAATTGTTCTATCTGCCAGAGGGGCTCGCCTCTCTGGCACATGAAGGAGGTCCTTTTCTGTGTCCGCACCGGCCTTGTGGAACCTCCTGCCAGTAGAGTTGCGGGAGCAGACGGAGCTGCTGCCTTTCAGAAAATAATTAAAAACCTGGTTGGCGGGGCAGGTGTGGGGCTCAGATGGAAGAGTGGCCCCCGCCTGTTGGCTTATAAAATGAAGCCTCCCCATCTTTTTTAATGCGGGCAGTTTTAATGTGGTTAGTTTTTAATAGGTGGGTGGGTATGTTGGGGTTTTAATTGTTTTTAATATGTATGTTTTAATCCTGTTGTGAGCCGCCCTGAGTTGGGTTCGCCTGATTGGGCGGCATAGAAATTTGAGCTATAAATAAATAAATATAAATAATAAATAAATAAATGTCCTCACAAAACACGTCTTGAAAATGGTGGGACAGAAAAACAGGGCTCTCTCCTGAGGTTTTCAAGAGCAAAGAGACTCTTATGATATGATGCCTCAGACAGTCTTAATCTATATCTATAAAACAGAGGTGTGGGCTTGTATGTGCTCTAAAGGATCCCACACCCCTAGTCCAATGTCACTGAAATTCAGCACATACATACCTTGGGCTTGCAAGATCAGCACTGTGGGGGTCACAAAACCCATTTGCGGGTTTATGCCCCCCAAAGTGGGATGCAAAGGGGATACCCCCACCAACAGGAAAAAAAGCAATGAAACAGCAGTACTGTGCACGTGCACCACAGCCTCCGTTTTCCCTAGTTGATCCCAATGCAGCCAACGCTGCCATGCTTTTCCTTCAGGAGAACTTACTGGCAGGATGGTTTCCAGGCTTTCTTGACAGTACAACATAAAAGTGACAAAGGCCACAGAGGGCGACGTTTACAAGTAGGTAATGAAGGAAGGAGGATGCGGCTTGACAGCGGCTTGAATTTTCCGCCCAACGGCATCTCCGGCCTGTTAATTTAAATTTCTGTTAAACTGCGGCCTCCTTTCGCAGAAGGAAAGAGAACACGGCTTGACAACATTTGAAGTTTCCGCCAGGACACACCGCCGCTAAAGAAAGCTGTGGCGTTTCCGTGTCGTCGTCTCCGGCCCGTAAACTTAATGTTCTGTCAAGCCACGCACTACTTTTGCTGAAAGAAGGAAGACACAGCTTGATGGATGTTTGAATTTACCGCCGGGACATGCTGACAGTAAAGCTTTCTTCAGCAGTGGATTCTCAGGCCCGTAAATTTAAAGTTCTGTCCGGCCAGAAAATTCAAACCACGGCCAACTTTCTGCAGCGAAAGGAGGCTGTGGCTTGACAGAACTTTAAGTTTCCGGGCCAGAGACGACAACGCTGAAGAAACTATACTTCCTTTAAGGAAAAATAAAAACCCAAGCAAGACCACATAATCAGCTAGTCCAAAATAAAGGTAGAGGTCACCCTTGATGTCTGTGTCTACAGACATTTCCATGGACATGTGGCAGGCATGACTAGACATCAGAGTACACGGAACACCATTTACCTTCCCACCGAAGGGGTACCTATTTATCTACTTGCAATGTTTTGCTTTCAAACTACTAGGTTGGCTGGACCTGGGACAAACGAGAGCTGACTCCGTTGTGCAGCACTCGGGACCCAAACTGCTGACCTGCCAACCTTCCAGTCATCAAGTTCAGCATCTTAACCACTAAGCCATCACAGTCCCTTTTAATCTAATCAAAAGTACATATGGCTTTATAGGTTCTAACAAGCATTTCTTAAATATATTTAAATCCCTCATTAAAAACACATCTTCTTTCCCACATCCTGCTCTTTCAATACTGAGCGAGACCTAAGAAGCATGGTCCAGAATAATTTGCTCCCCATTTGTATTTGTGTTGGTTGTGTTCTCTCAACTTTTGTCTGTTTCTACAGGTGACCGTCTTGTCAAGGTGAATAGTGAAAGCATAATTGGGAAGACCTACTCACAGGTTATCGGTCTCATACAGAACTGGTGAGTTGTTCTTACTGACCATCTTGCTTCTCTTCGTCATTTCTGGGATACTTTCTGTGTACATTTCTGGTACACAGAATGAGCCTCCTCGAAGATTGTGATAATTCTGAACCACAATTGGGTGTATCCTGGTAACGGCAACCTTGTGTTGCCAGCTAATCTTTCTCACACTAGGTCAGGCAAAGGGAACTGCAGAATGATTTCACCAAAGGGTGCCTTTATTTTGGCAGTTTCATATCTGTGGGGGAGTGGGCCATTCCTTGAAGATTTTTGCACAACTTCAGAGGTGGCTTAGATAATATAGGTCAAGGTCAAGGTCGCCCTTGCTCGAAAGCCAGTCGTATCTGACTCTAGAGTTCAGTGCTCATCTCTGTTTATAGCCAGAGGACAAGCACTGTCTGCATCTGCAGATGTTTCTATGAACATGTGGCAGGCATGACTTGACACAGGACTGCGTGGAATGCTGTTTACTTTCCCACTGAAGTTGGTACCTATTTATCTAATTTCTTGCTTTCAAACTGCTACGATGGCAGGAGCTGGGACAGAGATGGAAGCTCACTCCATCATGCAGCACTTGGGTCTCAAACTGCTGACCTGCTGACCTTCCAATCGTCAAGTTCTGGTCTTAGCCATTAAGCCACTGCAATCCCTAGATAATATAACAGGCTGCCTAATTGGCACCTTTTTGCCAAAGTATCCTTCACAACTATATACAGTGGTACCTCGCTTAAAGAGAATAATGCATTCCATGTAATTGCTCTTTAAGCGAGTTTGCTCTTTAAGCAAAACACCATTATAAGTGACCAATTGTGACTTCTGGTGGGGTGCGGGATTGTGAACCCGATTTAGTTGTTAAGCGAGTTTTTGGTTGGTTTTAGTTGTTAAGTGAGGCAACCATTTCAGAGAAAATTCTGCTCTTTAAGCAAGTTTGTCTCTAAGCGAGGCGCTCTTTATGCGAGGTTTTACTGTATCTTATTTACTCCAGTTTGTAGTCTTGTTATGACTCCATCTGCCATGTTTGGTGCAACTTCTGCCTTTTCTGCCTCGTCCTTGCCTGAAGCTGTTTTGCTCATCAAGCTAATAGTGATAGGTTGAGAAAGTGCTCTTTGGTTTCTTCTGTCCTCAAATCATCTCTGTCTCTAGCCATTTCTATGTGAGAGAAGGCAGGCGAAAAAGCCCCTCCCCTCATTGGATCACCTGGACCAACTGCCATTTTGTTTCTTTCGTTCCCCTCTCCTTAGTGGCCGTTCCAGCTGTTCTCTGCCATTTCAGTTATAATGAATTAGTTCCACTCTTTGTTAGCGTTCCTCCTGTTACAGATCCAGAGTAGGATAAGCGGTTTCCCAAATGGCAGATCCATGCGTGTGATCCTCCAGAAGAATCATTTTGTTTACTTTTTTTTAGTAGAGTCTTGTTTCAGAACATATGCAGAATTCTTTCCAAAGAGGATGTAAAGACAACTAGAAGAGCTTGTCAGAAAATCCAGATAATTTGTCATGGAAGTGTATGTATGGCTGAATCAGTCTTGAGAGGAAAGAATAAGTTGCATTTTTCCACTCGAGGTAAAATTAAATAAAGAGTGAGTCATTGGCCCTGATTAGACCTTTCCAGGAAGACCAGTTTGAGAGTGAAATCTCATGGATTTGCAGAATTCTGAGCCCGAATGAAGGATGGTAATGGACTGCTAATGCTATTTTCTCCCAAAAGCAAGAAAAACTCACTTTCTGAAGTTGTTTAGATGCTGTTCCCACTAGTGCAACAGTTCTGGACTTATGACGATAAAAGAGTTAGGCAGAATAAAAGATTAATTTCAAGATGTTTATTTGGAGGGAAAGCTAGTGATTTCTCCTCATTCAGGGTCTTGTGAAATCTCAAACACTCTTCGTAGTCCTGTTGAACTGTAACAAAAAATATTGGTGTGTCACACCTATTTTTCCTGCCTTTCCCTTTTTTATTGTGTCTTTTTAAGACTGTAAGCCTATGATTTATTTTTTCCTCATCTCCATGAAGTACTTAAGAAAACTTCAGTCACTTTACAAATAATAGTAATTTGAACTGTATCCTTTTGCCTTGCATGTTCTTTTAAAAGGACTATGCTTTATGAGATTTCCAGAGCTACCATTGGAAACAACATCCCTATGTCAGCTTCTCTCTCATCCCAACTGTGGTTAATATTGTTAGCTTTTTTATGGGCTTTTGAGGGAGTGGACAAATGCAGAGTATGGTAATATTAAGACATGGAATACTTTTCTTTTTAAAACTACACATGGAAGAGAGAATAAGAAAATGTGTGGCTATTTTCCCCATAATGTATATTTTTGCCCCTCAACTGTAGATTCTGGTTCCTCAAATCTGCAACATGATTTTTTGTTCAATAAACAAAGACAGCCATGTGATCCATACATAAAATAAAATAAATGCAGGAGGAAGGTGATACCTTTATAGCAGGGGTTTTCAACCTTTTAAAGCCATGGGCCGGATCACGTTCCTTCAGACAGTTGAGTGGGCCAGACTGGTGGTTCTCCCTGCCATTAAAAATGCATCTGCGGCAGTCATAAACGTGTTTCAGACTGTTTTCTCTGCTTCCGGCAGTGAGTGGGGGGGGGGGGGGGGATGAGGACAGTGGACCACATGAAATGGTGTCATGGGCCAGATGTGGCCTATGGGCCGTAGGTTGAGAACCCCTGCTTTATAGGATCATTTAAAAAAGTCAAACATTGCCAGCTTTCGTGATTCAAGATCACTTCTTCAGGCATGCATCAATTTCTTGTGGATAGAGTAGGAAAGGTTCATGGCATGAGGTTCAGCCAGAGACTGTGTCTCTTAGATGTGTTGTGGGGGGAAATAGCAGGCTACATCTTTTTACAACCCCCATTCAATAAACAGGAAGCCATATTACCTTCCCAGATGGCCTTTCTCTTTTTTTGAAGCTAAAGCTCTCTTTGTGGGCCAGAGAGAGGGACAATCCAAACTGAGAGCCCTCCATCCAGGGAACTGGGGAGCACATTTGCTTTACCCATGAGATGAGCCAATTGTAGCCAAATGAAAGTCAATTAGGAATATTACCTGGTGGTTAGAAGTCTCTTAAATTTGTAGTGCTTCTGTGTGGATGTTAAAAGTTCACGTAGAATTCTTGATGGGCGGCTTTTTTGCGGTATCCTTGTTAGTTCAATAAACAAAGACATAAAATAAATGTAGGAGGAAAGCGATACCTTTATAGGATTACTTTAAAATGGTTTGGGCATATGCATGTACATGCCCTGAAGTGTTTATGAAAATGAATCTGTTCTTTAGCCCAGTAGTGGTCCTACAATCAATATTTTAAAACTTGGTGTGCCCTTGACCCAAAGAGAAAACGGCCTGATAAATGACATTGCCTTTTCCTGTTTCGTTATGTGGCAAGGAGCTACACATCTAATTAGCCTTCAAAATTGCATCAAGGACGTGGGGTAGCAAACGTGACCTGAGCAGGAGACCTAAATATAGCAAGTGGGGAACATGCAGAGTGAAATCAATCCAGCTAGGAACTATATATATAAATATAATGCCTAGCCCAGAAGTTTCGAAAGTGCTTGGGAAAAGACACACTAGCCAGAGGAAACAGAGCAAGAACAATTTACCAGACAGGCTGCAAAAATCAGCAAAAAATACTGCTCTTCAGCTATTTCTGGGACCAGAAAAAAGTTTGATATGGACTATATCCCTCCTTGTTTGTGGTCTTGTGTGCATTGCAGCGCCCCCCCCCCCCGGTGGCTTAGTGGTTGAGATGCTGAGCTGGAGACCGGAAGGTCGGGTTTCGATACACGAGAGCTGCACTTGGGGGCATGAAAGGAGCCTCATTCAGGCGTCCCCTTACTGGAGTTTCTCCAGCAAAAATCCTTTCAACCCAGAGTAATCTCTGACACTAAATTATTATAACTCATAGCTCATGAGGAAAATGGGAGCTGGTTAACATAAAATCCCAGAACTGCCTGCTGCGTTTTGGGAGGTGGAGATTTATCTTCGAAGGAAACAAGTGGTTGATTTCCCCCAGTTTGAAGTAAAACAAATAAATAGATGTGAAAAGAAGGTTTTGGGTAGGAGAAACCAGGATAGTATAGTCGGGCCCCAGGAAGAATACTTCAGTCAGTGGACCAAGTTTATTGAATTGCTGTTAACTATTTACAAGTGCTCCTCAAATGCATAGTTTAAATCAGTGTTTCCCAACGTGGGGCACATGCCCCATAGGGGGACTTCAATTCCCAAAAGCCTAAGTCAGTACATTGGCTGATCAGTGCTTTGGGGAATTGACTTAGGCTTCTGGGAATTAAAGTCCAAAAGCCAAAGGTTGGGAAACACTGGTTTATAGTATGTTGGCTGTGTGTGCATGGTGAGCCAGGATATCACTGGTTATAATTTCAACCTAGTCTAGGAGTCATGGAAGACAACAGGCTGCCCCTGACTCATGTCTAACTTATGCATCTCCTTGGTAACCTCTAGTAAACGCAGGATGTGATGTGGTGTCATTACATTTATTATGGCAAAGAGACTCAGTTTCTGGCATTTCCATTAAAAAAGGCTACTACTTGTAGAGCTTACTAGGAAAAATTTCTTGTGAGTTGAGAAGGCTGCTGCCAAATTTGAGCAGACAATACTGAAGTACATGGGATATCAACTATTTTAGTATGAAGCAGTTCCTATCTACCTCAGGATCTGGTATCTAAAGTCAGACATTTTCCCATAAGTGCTTGCTGGTTCATCTGAGTTAGATAGATAGCTAGATCAATCTTTTTTGTCATTGTCCTGCACAGAACAACGAGATTGAAAAACCACTTATCAACCCAACAAAACCTAAACAAAATACAAATATACAAAATTATCAACATACTCCCACCCCACATTATACACATTTAACCCCTAAAAAGCTCTAAGACTCTAAAACTGTTGTTGTGTCATTGTCCTTCTGTCACTGTTAATATATAAGAGGATTTTATTTATTTATTTATTTATTTTTCACGCTTATATACCGCCCACTCAGGTACAACCCAACTCAGGGCGGTTTACATAGCGGACAGTAAATACATAAAAGACACAAGATAAAACAAAGTTAAAAGTTAAAAAACCCACCCCTAAAAGGTGTGCAAGAACTGAAGGGACCTTGGGGGAAGGCACACTTCTCTATACCAACCACCCAACAGTACCCCCATCCCCACCCGCACCCCAAACTTGGCCCGCCAGCCAGGTCTTTAGTTCCTTCCTAAAGGGGAACAACAATTTTGGCCATTGTATACAGCAGGCGTTCTCAACTTTTTCAAGTTGGGAGCCAGGTCATGCTCCCTCAAACAGTTGAGAGGGCAGACTGGTTGTCCCTCCCCCCCGCCATTTAAAATGGCTGCAGACTGTTTTACGGCTATTGTAAACACGTTTAGGATGGCCGTATATGAGTCTGTGGCCGATTCCGCCAGCGGCGGCTGGAGTGAGGGCGGGAACTGTATTATTTGGCTCTATGTGCTGGATGTGAACCCTTGGTATATATAGAAACAGCACCAGTATGATTTTAGAACAGGAAAATGCCTGTGGCTATTTTTCATTAAACAAAACACACACACACATCCAAAAACCCATCATGTCCTTTAGGACAGGAATAGAAATTTAATAACCCTCAAGATGTTCAATTTCCATTCTCAGTACCAATGGCTGTTGGCTAATGTGAGTAGTCTGAAGGAAGAGACATTCTGTAGCTATCTGTCCATATATCCTGCCCTCCTCCTATAAGGACATTTTATCTGTTTGCTTGTGATATCTCCACTGACTTATGGTGAATTGAATGAAAGCCAGATGGGAAGAAGGCTCCATAGCAACAATGCCATTGAGTTGCTAGAGGAGATAGTATGGCTTGTTCATGGTGAGTACTTTGTCTCATCCAGAGCCCAGGTGCCCTTCTACTAGTTTTGAGAAAGGAAATGTGCCTGAATGGCATGCTGTAAGACCAGGTATGTGCTTAGATCACTTTGGACGCTGGAACTAAAGATTTTCTGGCAGGTAGAAGTGGAATGCTCTCCATAGATAGTACTGTGTGGCACTTTGATTACCGTACTATAAAATATGGGTAAAATATTTATAAAATATTTATGTTCCCTGTTTAGTACACTGAGTTACATCCCTGGATGTCCATTCCAAAATCTTCCCCTGATAGCACCACTCTTTGGGAAAGGTAACCTGCCCTAACCTCTCTTTGGGAATAGGGGTGCTTACCAAGAGGGTGCCCTACAAAAAGTTGTTGAATTCCAACACTTGCCTGCCCTGCGGTTATGGTTAAGGATCAAGGCATATAGGAGATACAAACAAATCATGCAGGGGCACAAGTCCTGCACCTCTAGGATACTGAGTAGTGAGCAGAGAGTTTCTTTTCACCTCTAATCTTTAAATTTCATTTTTCTTCTGCAGTGAAGATGCTTTGGAACTCTCCATCATGCCCAAAGATGAGGATATTTTGCAGCTGGTGAGTGCTATATTTGCTGAACTGGGTGACGTTTCATTGTGGAGCCTAGAGTGATTTCAGTGACTAGCTCAAGGTCTTTTGCTCACTATCTCAAACTTATTTGCAGTTGTAAAAAACAAACACCCTAATAGTTAGTTCTCTCTTTTTTTTGAAAGGAGAAACTGCTCTGAGCAAAAATAAGAAATTACAGGAAGAACATGATTTAAACCTTTATTGCTGTCTGTTCATTCTTTATTCTTTAATAGTTATGCTTGTTGCTTCCCTTCACCCTTGGTATGTTTGCAAACACATCTGGGCAGGAATTGGTGAAGCTAATTATATTTGTTTCTTTCTAAACCCTTTTCACATGTATGTGTATAAGTGTGCTTATAGCTGTAGATTCATTCATGTAGGAGTATGTATGTGTACATTTTAAAGTATGGTTCGAGTAGGCGTATCTGGGCTTCACAAATGGATCTATAATTATCAGACCTGATAGTGCACTATTCAGCAAGCTCTGAATAGTGAAACATTTGTGCCTATATGTGTGAACATTCCCCCATGATTCTTCCCCTCTCGTAATTTTCCATCATTAAGCTTCAATTTGCTTAATATTTAAGTGAACTTAATCGTGTAAATCTATCAATCTTTCTTCACCAGTAGATATTTTTGTTTCAATGTGTGACCTTTGTGGAGCTTTGTGTATCCATTTAAATGATGATAGTCCGCTCTCTACATGTAGCAGGAGCATGTAAGCTTTTCGTTCACATTGAAGCATATCTGCGTAACATGAGGGGCTAGAAACCTCTCTCCCTTTCTTTCAAAAATAAAATACAGTGGAACCTCATACAACAATCACCCCGCATAGCAATGAAATCACATAACAATTAGGTTTTTCTGGGGGGATGGCATCCCGCATAACAATTTTCCTTATGGAAAAAAATCGTACAAATTTTCAATGGGAAAAACCACTTAGGAAAAAAATGTTGTACGATGCATCCCATAGGGAAAATCACTATATGATGCATGTATCGTATAGCAATTATTTCATACAACAACGAGCTCCATGGAATGTATTAAAATCGTTGATTGAGGTACCACTGTATTTTCAAATGCTGAAATTTCTAAGGTAGTTTTCTCTGCACCCATTAAAACAATACAATACAAATGGAAGAGTGAAAAATGGAGGGATATACAGGTGAAACTCAGAAAATTAGAATATCGTGCAAATGTTCATTCATTTCACTTAAAAGGTGAAACCAATATATGAGATAGACTCACTACGTGCAAAACGAGATATGTCATGCCTTAATTCGTTATAATTGTGATGATCATGGCGTACAGCGTACATGAGATTATGTGATGATTATGGGGTACATGAGATTGGGGGGTTGGGGTTTTCATCAGCTGTAAACCATAAGCATCAATATTATAACAAAGTAAGGCTTGAACTATCTCGCTTTGTGTATAATGAGTCTGTCTCATATATTTGTTTCACCCTTTAAGTTGCATTACTGAACTGAATGAAGATTTGCACGATATTATAATTTTCCGAGTTTCACCTGTAGATGGAACTTGGCAGGCATATTGTATATCCCTGGTACCTCATCCCTGGAATCTTTTTGTAAATTTATAATGTTCCATGCTACCTGGATATGATAAGAGAGGTAGACCAGAAGAGAACACCAGATTGGGCAAGGCTGGCCTAAAGTATATAGGTTCCTATACATTTTGGGATGTATAGACTTAAATGAAGTCTGGCAGGGTACCTTGCTATGATAATAGAGTAAGCCATACTGCCAACAACTTAACGGCTATCACCAGGCAGCGGTTAACTAACCTGTCAACCCTGAGGACTAACAGCCTTGGGTGGTGAAGTCCACAGAGAAGGATGATGGTCCCCAAGTGGATTAAATCCCAATTGAATCTATCTATCTGTACCTCTGTATCTGATGTGTATAAATTGATGCCATGAAGCCTCACTCCCATATCTGATGAAGTGGACTTGATCCACGAAAGCTAACATTAAAATATAACAGTTAGTCTTCAAAATGCTATAGCATTTTTGTTTTGTTTATTCTCTGATATATCTTGATCGAGTGCATCAGCTTCATCAATACTGGCCTGGGGCTGAGGAGGACTTTGTGTGCCAAAAGGGCTCAGAACCTGAAAGTGAATCACAGAACTGGATCAGTGATATGGCTATGATTTTTTTAAAATTGTGTCAGAAGCACAAAAAGGTGCTTTCTGGGTTGAAAGGATTTTTGCTGGAGAAACTCCACTCAGGGAACACCTGAATGAGGCTCCTTTCAAGTCCCCAAGATCTTTTCCCCACTGAAGTGGTCCCTATTTAATAAAGGTAAAGGTAAAGGTTTCCCTTGCTTGAAAGCCAGCCGGATCCGACTCTAGGGTTCAGTGCTCATCTCTGTTTCAAAGCTGAAGAGCCAGCGCTGTCTGCTTCTGCAGACATTTCCATGGTCATGTGACAGGCATGACTAGACACCGGAGTGCACAGAACGCTGTTACCTTCCTACCAAAGTGGTCCCTATTTATCTACTTGCAATGTCTTGCTTTCGAACTGCTAGGTTGGCAGAAGCTTTCTTGCTTTCTAACTGCTAGGTTGGCAGGAGCCGGGATAGACGACTGGCGCTCAAAATGCTGTGTTGTGAAAGGCAAATGGAAAGCCACTGCATTTTACTGTTTCTAGGGCAGTTTTCATGGCTGATCCCCATGATGATAGCTAGTATTCAGTATCGGATATAGCTCTTGAAGAAGAAGAATAGATTCAAAGCAGCCGTTTGAATTATGCTGGGATGACAACGCAGACATGTGGATGCTAAAGACTCCCAAAAAGCTCCAGAGCAGCCCCATAAATCATTAAGAAACTGCCCTAAGTCATCCTGTGTAAGCAAATAAACTTTTGCAAAAGGGCTTGTAATTTCTAACGCAGCAACTCTTTTTCCGGGTGTAAGAAAACTGGTTACCAGAAGTTGCTTTTTTTGCTTTTTTATATCTCGCAAAGCAAAGAAACCTTTTGTGTGGGTTTTCCCCTGCTCCGGTGCCTCATAGGGGTGTGTCGACATTCCTGTGGTACGAAAGCCGGCTTGGCCAGCCAATGGGAGAAAGCCCTGGGTTAAAGACTGACTCTTGACGGGATGCGTGGAAAGGAATTCTCAGCTCTCTTCTATCCCTCCCACATTTGGGACGTCCCAGTTTAAAAATTTTTAAAACAAAAAAATCTTAAAAGGAAAGATTGAGAAAGATAGGAAATATTAGGGTTGGATGTCAGAGATTCCCCAGGGAGGAAAGAGTCTGTCTTTTTGGAGAGAGGAGGAAGAAAGAGTATGCCATAAAGATGCAGGAATACAAGCAGAGCAGCAAAGGAGACAAAGGTAATAAGCTTGTATTGTGAAGACTCCATCACTTTTGAAAAAGAACATTTTGATATCTGTGCTCAGGCATCCTACGCTAAGATGGCTTTTCCTGGGCAAATCAGAAATATGATAAGTAGCTGTAGAGAATGGCATCATACCACTGGGTCTGTTGTCTAGGATAGGTTTGCAAATATGATTTAATTTACTAACTGGTGCTGAGGATTTGGCAGGGATGATGCCTGAAACTTTAATTAGCATCCCAGAGGGTGTTCTCGAATAAGAAAAGCTACACCTAGATAGAATAAACTTTCCTTCCTTCCTCCTGCTTTTTTAACAGAGAGGTTTTCTCACTGCCTCTTTAAGCTGTGGCCTTGTTTCAAATATAGCTCCTTTTTTGGATCTTAGGATGTCTCCGGCCAAAAATGTGGTTTCGCCTAGCCGGGGAAGGTTTCCAGTGTGAGACATCAGGGCTGGGCCAGGAGCAGTCAGAGAACTTTTGGGTCTTCAATTTACTCTCCAGGCCTCATTACTCCTTTGCAAAGGTGTTCATCGGTTTGAGTGAGAGAACTGGGCACTCCTATTTCCTTGAGCTGGGATTTGGGTGAATTGAAGTTGTATCTGTGTCCTTCCAGCCTATTTCTGTGTTACTCTGGTTGCATCTGACTCAGGAGGAGCTTGCTTTTCTTTTGCGTATGCGTTGCATCCTGAGTTTTCAACACAGTGAATGTGTCCGTAAGTCAGAAAATTCTTCTTTTTCTAGTGCTCTCACAGACATATAACTTTGAGGTCTATTAATGCCTCAGATTTAAAATAAAAAAAACCAGAAGACCTAGCAAATATTCTCTGTTCCTCATGTGATGGAAATGCAAAGGATTCTAAGGAAATGAGGCATCATCTGTTTCTGTTAGTATTTCGGCTAGTACAGTACTGACTCACTGGAAAACCTCCAGTTTTATATTCCAATTTGCCTTAAAACTCACACTATTTAAGATCTGGAAGTTTAGAAGAAGTGAAGTTTGCTTTATTGTCAGGAGGCTAGTTAGTCATGGCACAATTTTTAACAAAAAGGTGGGGAGGGGAATGGAAATATGAGTTTGCAATCCTATACCTATTTACCTGGGAGTAAACTCCATTTAACAGTGGGACTGATTGCTTAACAAATATGCCTGAGTAGATGCTCTCTGTTGTAATTTACAATTTTTATAATTATAATTATAGTGTTTAATGTGTAATTTCATTTTTCTGAATAACTTATCCTTTTGGGAGCAAAGAAGAGATTGCCTAAGACAGATGTGACATCAAAATACATCTTATGTTTAAATATTATATGAGGTTAAACAAACAGCAACTTTCATAATTTTAGCCATTCATTAAATCAGGGGTTCTCAACCTTTTTACGTCACGGGCCTGACCATGCCCCACCGGACAACTGAGCAGGTCGGACCACCCCCCATAGAAGCGGTCACATTTACGGCTGTTGTAAATGCACCCACTTCCATGTTTATGACAGCTGTGTGCACATTTATGGCTTACATAATTGCATACGCTTCCACTTCCGGGTGCGGCAGCAGCAATGCAGGCCACATGAAATAGTTCCACAGGCCCATTGTGGCCCATGGGCCTTAGGTTTGGAACCCCTGCATTAAATTACTCTGGCCACTCAGAATCATGTGAATTTGCAAGGCAGTAAAGGACTGCAGTGTCTCAAGTGGCTAAGACGCTGACTGGGAGGCGGGAGGTCAGCAGTTCGATTCCTGAACACTGCAGGACAGAATGAGCTCCCGTCTTTGTCCCAGCTCCTGCCAACCTAGCAGTTTGAAAGCAAGAAATTGCAAGTAGATAAATAGGGACCACTTTGGTGGGAAGGTAAATATAGTTCCATGCACTCCGGTATCTAGTCACGCCTGCCACATGACCATGAAAACGTCTGCAGTAGTAGACAGCATTGGCTCTTCGGCTTTGAAACAGAGATGAGCACTGAACCCTAGAGTCAGATACGACTGGCTTTCGAGCAAGGGAAACCTTTACCTTTAAAGGAAACTGTATTGGGCACAAAATGTAGTTACATGCAAAGAAACTGGAATCTTTATGGCTGGATAAAGACTGCTAGTACAGACTAGATTGGAAGATGATTGCCTGGGAGCTGAAGACCAGTGAAGCCTGCCAAGGGAGAAGTTTGAGGAAATGAGAGAGAAGCTTGTGACAGGTATAATTTCTGGAGAATCTATGTAGTATTAGTGGAACGGGATGTGAAAAATTGCAGAAGGGGTGACTATCCCTCATTCCTTTCCCAACATATAGCAAACATTTTGTTGCCAGGCTCTAATTTACATTCATTTAAGTATAATTCATGACAACAGTTTGTTTTGCTTAAAACAACCCATATTGTTGGACTGGAATTGCCAGGAAATAGAGCCAGATCAGCCAATACTGGAAGCAGTTGCCCATACATGTGAGGAAGCACTGGGGATCAGATTTGGTCCAGTCACTATGGTTTGCTGTCCCCTGTCATATGATGGCAGCCTATATAGTGATGTACAATCATAATGTATGTTTTATAAGGAGAAGATCATCTCCTTGTCATTTACAACCTATCGTATATACTCAACTATAAGTCATCCTGAATATAAGTTGAGGTACCTAATTTAGATCTCTGAAACTAGGAAAATAGATTGACCCGAGTATAAGTTGGGGGTGGGAAAATGTGGCAGCTGCTAGTGAGTTTCAATTATTAAAGTAAATGAAAATACGGTAAAACTAATTAATTTAGACATTTGTGTGGGCATGTTTTTGAGTGTTTACATTGATTCAAGTATAAGTCGAGTCCCATTTTCAACCTCATTTTGGGGGCTAAAAACCTGACTTATACTCGAGTATATATGGTAGTTGCTTCTAAGAATAAAGAATTGCCTCTTGATAGCTCAATTTTAAATTGAATTCTTACTTTTTATTCCTCTCCCCTTTCTCCAGGCGTATTCTCAAGATGCCTACTTAAAGGGCAATGAACCATACTCTGGAGGGGCTCAGAGCATCCCTGAACCACCACCCATATGTTATCCTCGCAAAACCTACCCGTTCCAATCAAGGCCCTCCCCTCGGGATGTTCCAGCAACTGAGACCTACCAGGGACAGCAGGTGGACAATAGGCAGCCATACCATTCGGGATCTTCTGGTCTGTCTTCTCCCTTGAACACCACTGGATTCTATAGAGCCCCTTTGACTACCTGGGCTGAGTCCACACAGAACTTCAGTAGCAACCATTCCAGCCCAGCCCATTGCACAGAGCAGGTCCAATATGGAATGACTCACAGAGTTTCTGTACAGAAGCCCGTTCCAAGTTCCAGCTCCTTCTCCCGCTATTCCAACAGCAGTTGCCCAGGTTCTATAGCTTCCCCCTTGCCTGAGAGGTATTGTGTCCCTCCTGCTCCCTCTATGCCCAACCACGCCTGCTACGGACCCCCCAAACATCTCCCTGACCATGGTGGGTTAAAGGATGCTACCCGTGAGGGGCGGCCCTCTAGGGACTGCATTGGTGCTGGCCCCAAATCCATCAGCCGTCTAGAATGCCAACAGGCCTTGTCCAACTGGATCTCAAGTCAAGTGCCACGACGGAGCTCTTCAGAGGAGCGCCGTTGCGCCATGCCACCTCGCTACCGGAGCGTCTCACAGGACCGTCTGGGGGATGCCCCAGCTTCCCGGGGATGGCCTCACAGTGCTTCCCAGGACACCTTGATCCAGTCATCCAGTCATGATGGCTGGAATTACCGAGCAAGATCAGATAACTATCTGGTGAAATATGGGAGGTCTTTGGAAGCTCTTGAGCAGGGTGCCTTGGTTTCTCCTCGATATGAGAGGTCTATATGGCCACCAGACAGGTTTTACCAGCATGGGCAAATTAACCGAGCCCAACCCAGTAATCCAGGTTCTTACATTTCTTCTGCATCTTCCAGGGAGCCACCCTCTTCTGCACATGTACAAAAACACCCATCCCAACCCAACCTACAGAGCATTGATGATTCTGGATACATTGGTTATCGAAGCTACAGCCCCTCGTTTCAACGCCGGACTGGCTTGCTCCATGCCCTTTCTTTCCGGGATGCTACTTTTGGTGACCTTCCCACTTTTAATATTTCACAAAGGCAAGGAAACTACTCAACACCACCTTATGTTGAGAGGTCTTTGTCCACTGCCATTGTCTCCAGTGTCCCTCCCCCTTGCTCACATCCTACGCTGAGCAGTAGTTCAGACTTTCCAGTGGACCAAAAACTGGCCAAACAGGAGAATGACACCGAGCCTCTTGAGCATTCTTCTTCTCCACCTCAGCCTACTGAGGCTGATGAAAAGAGAGATGAGGTGATTCTCCGGCAGAAGCCCCCAACTGGACGCAAAATGCCTCCTCCTGCAAGACAGATGAACTTTGTTTTCCCAGATGAGATGAAGGAAACAGACATTTGTGATCCACCTCCACCAGTGCTGGCCACTGGTAAAGAGAACAAGCGAGGCGTAGCCCCATTGGCTACACCAGAGGATTCACTAGCGTCCATCCCATATATTGGTAGGTTGATAAAGCACGATGATGTGATTTGAAAAGTGTTGTTAGACTGATCAAGCCAGTGTTGAGTTTTGTCTAGGGAGGGGCCAGCAAACTTGGCTCTCCAGGTATTCTTGGACTTCAATTACTCAAAGACTTAATCAGCACTCTTGCTGATCAAGGCTTCTGGGAATTGAAGTCCCAAAACATTTGGAGAGCCGAGCTTCCTGACCCCTGGTCTAGGGCAAAATTTCAAGGCAATTTTGTAGAATTTAGGAGATATTTTGAATGTTTCTCAAAAAGATCTTTCATGCTTCTTGACTGGTGATTGTCCATTTGATCAGTCACTTTTTAAAATCCAGACTCTTTCAATTGCAAAGAGGCAAAGAAACAGCATTGGGAAGAATTAGAGAGCAGTGAATAATCCATACTGGGCAAGAGTCACAATATTTTCAAGTCTTTTTCAGTCCTGTTATTTGGAAATATGATTTCATCCCCTCACCAGAGCTGGGGAGTGATGGTCATATAGGCAACAAGGAAAAATCCACTGTCAGCAAATTAAAGGGGTTGACTGCATTGCCATATTGTGTAGCACAGCTGTTCAACAAGTTGGATTCAAGGCTTAGAAATATTATTTTTAAGAGTACAACTCTTAGAATTCCCACCTAGGGTACCTAGCCCTTTTGGTTGGAGATTCTGGGGGTTATAGTCCAGAAAGAACCTTTTCAAGCTCTGAACAAATCTGTAGGGTTTGTACTATCTTCATATTTTATTGTCTGATATTTCTGAAGCAGAGACAGAACCTGTACTCATACAATCATGAGCTGTCCTTGGACCAAAATAACCTGTCTTGGTGTTGGGAATTGATTTTCTCCTGCTATGAACATACTACAATGGAGTTTTGAAATTCTGCCATAAAATCTCTCCACAGACAACTTATGTTTACAAGTTGATGCTCATAAAATTTGTACATCAGCTAAACCGCCAAATACAGAGTGGAAACCAAAGAATACATGCCCAAATTTGAGTCTAGTCCATTGGTTGCCTGCCATTTGCATTTTTTGCAACTGCACAGTCAGGAGTAGACGGCTGATATCAGTGTCAAGAATGTTTTCCATCAGATCCTTGAAACCGGTATTTTTCTGCAAATTGACATGTTTTTGGTCCTAGGTATTTAACTTCAATAAAGCAGATCAAAATATAGGATGCAAATTAGAATCTTAATACAGGTGAAGGACTTGCTGTTTATGTTGTTGAGTATTGCTAGCAAGACACAGGGATGAAAGAGACACCCTTTCCCTCTTTTGCTCTAACCAAGCTTTGCATTGCTTTCTACATGTGATGGACTACAACGCCCATAATTTCTGAACAGTTTTGTCTGATATTGGTAGTCCATTACATCTATAGTTGTGAAAATAGAATTTAAATGTTCTATCTAGCTATAGTTCATCATGATGGCTCCATGGAGCCAGTGTTCTTTGCTAACATGATCACAAGGCCACACATTCCAAGGAGTTTATGTGGTGCTCATAGTACTGTGACAGAAGTGGTTTTTCTGAGTTGACAGGCAGAAATACCCAAGAGACCTTCTCCATGATGCAAACAAATGAGACTCAACAGCAAATACGCAGTGTTTGATTTCTCACAGAGATGCTTGTTTTACTGAGGCAAGATCTCCTTCTCTTTCCCTCTATGGCAAAGAATCATGGGCATTGTCAGTGAGATTTAAATGCTATACATATACAGTACTCTATATTTTGGTGAAGTAAATGTGCCATTAGACCACTGTTGCATGGAAGAATGTGTGGCAAGCATGTAACAAATGCAGTTCACCAAACGACGGGCACTACATTATAGAAAGGTCCCTAAAATGAGCAGAGCAGAGATCTCAATCCAGCAGACATCTGGCTGAAATTTGGCAGGAGGGAGGAGGGAGGGTTGTTGTTGTCTAAAGAGGCTTCTGCATTTGCCAGGGATAAAACAATGGGGAGGAAGTGAAAGGTGGTAGAAGGTTCATCCAAAAACAATTACCTAATCTGTGGAATATAGGTCCTCTCACACACTAGCACCTTGCAGGAACATGGCATTGCTGGACAGAGATTTCTCCAGGGGATCTAACTACACTCTTCATTGGCAAGCAACTCTCATAATTTTTCACTAGAAGCTATATTTGGACTGAACATTTTATGGGCTCCCCACAACTGATGAATGATTCCCCTATGAAAGAGTTGGGCCTCCCAAAGGTCCTATGCTTAACTGCCCTGCTCAGACCAAAAACATCAAGAAGGCCTCAGTTGCCTGCACTTGCTCTTCATGGTAATCCTCTAATCACTTAAGTGATTTGTACAATCGCAACCCATTCCAAGAAAAGCCATCTTTTCTAAGTAGTCAATTGGCTGCCTCTTGCTTTGACCTTGCTACCTTTTAGCTCAGATCTGAAACTCATTGTGCCATTATATGGATGAAGCTATGATGGATTGCCTCAGCGGTTAAGCTCGTGTCCTGTTTACTATGCAGCCTATGAAGTACATTAAAGCTTAACTGTACTTGTTGGGACCTGTTTTCTCCTATACAGCTGGGCTGATGTTTTGAAAAAGGTATTTATATGGGTCAGAATTAAGTATTGATTGATTGGTTGCATTTTTATACCACCCATCTTGGATATTTCCCACTCTGGATGGTGCACAGACAAGTAACAAAATATGAAACTACTGGTATGAAACAGTAGTGATTAAGTGCTGAACCCATTGTGTTGGACTGAGTCTTTGAGGGCTGACGTTCTTTGTGCTACTGAACCATCAACTTGACACGCATAGAGTGCCTGATCTACTTCACAGGGAAAAATGGGAAGTGCCTTGAACTATTGAAAGAAAAGATAACAGTGTAATTAACTATCTGATGAAGAAACAAATGCCACCGTCTCCTGGCAGATTGCTGGTTCTGTGATTTGAATCCTTGCTGATCCCCTCTTCTTTCCACGAACAACCTTTTCTCAAAGACCTGTGGCTTCTGTGTGGCTCATGTAATATGTAAAGGCACTGTGCCTAGTCCACATTGTATCCTGAGTAGTTCATTCCTCTTTGCAAGTGGAGAAGGAAGGGACTTGAGAAGGACTAAGGGAGAGCACAGCCTTGAGTTGGCAAGACCTGAGCATGGCTGTTAATCATAGGACCTTTGGGAGGTCAGACTCTTTCATATGGGTATCAAAATCGTTAGTGACTTGATGACATCTAAGAATAACAAGGAAGGGACTGAGTAATTCAGAAATGGGCAAAGAATGCACAGTGTTAAGAAGGAGAAGAGCTTCCTATTTCCTAACACTAAACAAGAAAAGCCAAGACATTTTGCTGCTTGAGCTGAAGGATAAGATTTAAACCCGTCTCCCATTTCATGTACTGAAGCTGACTGGGAGCCTTTCTTTAGCAGTGGTAATTGAGTTAAGGAAACGGTGTCTTCCACCACATGTAGGGTGGCAGGTTATCAGAGGGCAGTGTAAGGAAGCCTGCGTGAAAAATCAGTTCTCTGCACCAAAGCCTTGCTACAGCATGCTTTGCTAGACATTACTGCATAACTCTGGCTTACCACAGAGCTGGCCTTGAGTCTGGTCTCTCTTGGGCAAAGTTACTCAGGTGGGAGATAAATAAGGAGGGAAAAGATGAAGAATTGATAATAGTTTCTGTTTATTCTTGAAATGATCCTTCTAGTGGAAGATTTCTTAGATTTAGAGAACTCTGTCAAGAACTTTGACCTTCCCTCTACCTTTTCCATTATTTGAGGGTATTCTCTGTATTCCAGATGAACCAACAAGTCCCAGTATTGACCTGAAGGCAAAGCACATTCCTGCTTCTTCTGTTGTCTCCAGTGCCATGAACTCGGCTCCTGTACTCTCTGCAAGCCCTTCCTCACCTACGTTCACCTTTGCTGTCAACCGCCATTATTCCCAAGATTGCAGTAAGTACTTCTCCACTTGCCTTCCCTGAACACCAGCCTATTTGGGCTAAGAAATGGCAGAGAAAAGTAAAGGGAGATAAGAAGCCAACTTGAAATTTCTACCTAATAGAACTGATGGCAAACCTTTTAGAGACTGAGTGCACAAACAGAACTCTGTACTGGGGGAAGGGAGAAAGCGCTCCCATTCGGCAGAGGGGTGGGGCAAACTGAGCTGGATGGAAGGAGGAAGCGCTCCCATTGGGCTGCTTGGCAGAGGTGCGGGCAATGGTGCGCATACTGTACCAACAAGAGAGGACTATGACTGTCCCCTCTGGCATGCATGCCATAGGTTTGCCACCACTGTAATAGAAGGTGTCCAGCTTGTTATGTTAGGCTTAAAGGCACTGATTCAAACAAACAAACTATTTGTATGATATGTATATAGATATACTGGCTGTTTGCATGATGGAATGAATGGGTAAGAGGCAACAAGTAAGAGCTAGATGAGTATCAGGTAAGACTATTATGGTAGTTGAGAGGAGGAAAGAAAATGCCTCCATAGAGCCTTGTTTTCATTGGCTATTTTCCTGAATCCAAAGGGGAGGGACTAAAGTGTACATAAGGCTGGAAGAGTATTGATAATGTAGAGAAAGGAAGTGAGAGAAAAGTGAGAGAGAATGTGATTAGCAGTGTTACTATAAGATGGAAATACGAGTTTGGATTCGATCAGTTAGCATGTATGTTGAGAAGTTAGGATTAGTTAAAGGTTGTTTTCATTGTTTGTCATTCCAACCCTTTGTGTTTTAAAGCAAAGCAATCACACTTGTAGACCCGGGTACTGCATGATGGATTGAGTGCCCATCTCTGCCCCAGCTCTTGGGGACATGAAAGGAGCCTCATTCCCCTGAGCAGAGTTTCTCCGGCAAAAATCCTTTCAACCCTGAATAATTTCTAATGCAAAATAATAATAATAATAATAATAATAATAATAATAATAATAATAATAATAATAATAATAATAATAATAATAATAATAATAATAATAATTATTATTATTATTATTATTATTATTATTATTAAGAAAAATGCTATTTTACATATCAAACATCTCTGTTTTTCAGTGGTAGTTATCACTGATTGTTGCCCTTGCTCAGGAAGTTGATACTAAGATGTGGGACAAGATAGCACTTTCAAATACTTGAAAGATTGTCATACAAAGGAGAGGCAGGATCTGTTCTCAATCATCACAGAGGACAGGGCAGGTAAAAAAGGGCTCAAGTTACAGGAAGCTAGATTTCAGTTGAATATCAGGAAAAGCCTCCTAACAGTTAGAGCAGTACGACAATGGGACCAAATTACCTTGGGAAGTGGTGAGCGCTCCAATGCAGGAGGCATTCAAAAGCCCTTGTGGTGCAGTGGTTAAACTGTTGCAATGCAACCAGAACATTGTGAGTTCAATCCTGGCCAGGGATCAAGGCTGACTCAGCCTTCCAAGGTCAGTAAAAATGAGTACCCAGCAAGGTTTCCCTTGCTTGAAAGCCAGTCGTATCCGACTCTAGGGTTCAGTGCTCATCTCTGTTTCAAAGCCAAAGAACCAGTGCTGTCTGCTTCTGCAGACGTTTCCGTGGTCATGTGGCAGGCATGAATAGACACCGGAGCACACGGAACGCTGTTACCTTCTTGCTGAAGTGGTCCTTATTTATCTACTTGCAATTTCTTGCTTTCGAACTGCTAGGTTGGCAGGAGCTAGGACAACGACGGGAGCTCATTCTGTCCTGCAGTACTCTGGAATCAAACTGCTGACCTCCCACCTTCCAGTCAGTGTCTTAGCCACTTGAGCCACCGCAGTCCCGCATGTTGGGGGCAAAATGCTAATTAACTTGTGAACTGCCCAGAGGGCGATATATAAGTGTAATTCTTCTTCCTTGCTTCCTCTTTTACCTCACCGGGTTTCAAGGGTATAAATGTAGTTGCTATTGCTATTCAAAAGAAAATTAGACAACCATCAGTCAGATATACTTTGATTCAGATTCCTGCAATGAGCATGGGGTTGGATTTGGTAGCCTTACATTCTCCTTCTAGTTCTGTGATTCTATAACAAGAGAGAAAGGAAAGGGAAGAAAATGAAGTTTTAATAGGTGATGGCTGAATTACGTAAGGATTTGAGTATCAGCACAAGGTTTAGATAGAGTTCTTTTACATAATGAAGCACAGATTGAAGTACGAGCCCAGGGCCCCCAAGCATGTGGCCAGTACTGTTTTGTCTGATCAAATAGCAATAGGGTCTGATTTGGGGACAGGAGTCCCAATGAAAAGTGGCAACCTGGGGCCAAAACTACATTGTCAGGAAAAATTGGATTGAATCCTCAGCAACTCCTGTCGCTGCGTACAAAACAAGGCCTACTGTGGTTTAAAAATGGCACCAATCTGCTCTTTTTAAAGCTGCATTAGGACTTTCATTGCTGGCTTGAAAGTGCTGGAAGGTTTCCTTGCTACTGATGGAGACAGTAGAGTCCTCACCAGTTTGACATTAGGCAAAAATGGAGCTGCTAAAAGTGCCCCCCCCCCCCCCCACAAGCAAGAGGCTCATTGCTCCCTGGCCAGTGCTGGGAGGCTTTCCAGTTGCTCTCGGCAAAAGCTGGCTGGTGATAATGTTATTGCCCAGAGACAGAACTCTAGCAGTTCATTTTCCACCACATGTTGAGTGGATGAGATGCTGCCCAGTGCTGACAGTAACTCCTGTTGTTTTACTGTGTGGAATTCCTTTAAAATAGGACATGTGTTTTTCTTTCTCTGTGTCTAAGCCAGATGTGAAACTGCCAGAATGAACCCACCTTTTGGTAAATTCATTCCATAGTTCCTTTTGCCTGACCTAGTTTGAGAAAGATCAGCTGGCACAAGGTAGCTGTTGCCCAGGGTATGCCCGTTTGTGCTTCAGAAATACCACAATCTTTGCGGAGGCTCTTTCTTTGTACCCTGGGACATATTGTTGGAAGTGGGTAAAAAGCTTGGCTGGAGTTTATTACCAATGTTTAGTCCCTGCCACAGATAAGTAAGATGTGTAGGTGCTATGAACCCCTGAAGTAGTATGTGCAGAGACTTCTGTCTCAGGATTCTGGGAATTATTGTCCAAGAAAGTAACTTTTAGATCTCGACACCAGCATGCAGTTCATAGTTGTCTTTAGCAATGTGGTCAGTGCTTTTGTATAAGGCCGTTTATAAGCCAGAGCTTAGACAGAGTTTCATGTGCGCTAGCATTTCACATTTCAGAAAACATAGGTGTATATTCTGTCTATATACAGTATTTTGAAGCCACCATTTATCATTTGATAAACGGTGAAGCAAGGACAACATTGGTGGCAGCTTGTTTG
This sequence comes from Bradypodion ventrale, assembly GCA_035047345.1. NCBI lineage: Eukaryota > Metazoa > Chordata > Lepidosauria > Squamata > Chamaeleonidae > Bradypodion > Bradypodion ventrale. The sequence goes on from JAWDJE010000006.1 coordinate 26,719,109, forward strand.
TTTTATGACTTTTAATACTTTAGGGAGGATTTAGGAGTACATTAGAGAAGATGTGCGTGCTTCATTTCAGAAAATTGCAGATTTCAGTGGTTTGGGGCGATTGCAAGAAAATTTGAGTGGGGAGAATTTACTTGAATTCACTTGCACTCTCCTCAAACTAGTTTGCTATGTTAAAAGAAGAAGGGGAAACATAATCACAGTGGCCTGTTTTATAACAAATTCCACTGGAGCTGAATCATAAGGTAACAGGAGGGAAAAGACTTCGAAAGCCAAGAGTCTTAAGCCTTAGACTTGTAAGGCAGTCGTTCTCAAACTGAGTATTACAAGAGAATTGCTAGTATGGTACTGCCATTGGTGGTAGTGATGGAATAATTAAAGGCTTCCAAGAAAATAAAATTACTCACCTGTAAAGGAGGCTACTCTGTGTGTGCCTAGATTTACTCACCCATGCAAGCAGCAGGTGTGTGCAAGTGTGTGCATGTGTGTGCATGCATATTACCGCTGGAAAAGGAACTCATACAAGACACAAAAAGTGAACTTGTCAAACAGTAGACCATTTTAACTCTTCCACATTTGAGAAGTAAATCATCGGGTTATAAACATGAATTAAATGTTTGATTTTGATTTTACGGGCACTGAGGAAGAATACTTAAAAGATGCCATATGTTGGAGGATGACCTACTTCAGAGGGAAGTCAGTCTGCCAGCATTTCCTCCTTGCCAGATCATACCAAAATGACAGTATTTCTTTACCGGTTAATAGTTTTAGAATGTGTCTCGTTACATTTATCTCTTAACAGGTCATGGCAAAACTTAACACGATGACCTAGTTTTTGTAAGGAGATGTCACTTGACAATAGCATCCATTTGCAACCCTCTCATGCCTCTCCTTTCTTTCTGTCACTATGTAGTTAGAAGGAGAGGTATAATTTGCCAGGCTATGCTTTCGATTGAAAATTGTTTTGGGCCAGCAAGATGTAGTATTCTTTGCCTGGCCCATTGTAATTGGAGAAGATGCCTCTCGTCTAGAGCAGTGGTGGCAAACCTATGGCACACGTGCCAGAGGTGGCATTCGGAGCCCTCTCTGTGGGCACCTGTGCACTCACCCCAACACAGAGTTTGCCCTACCCCTCTGCCCAGCAGCCCAATAGGAGCGCTTCCTCCCTCCTCCAGCACAGAGTTCACCCCGCCCCTCTGCCCAGCAGCCCAATGGGAGCATTTTCTTCCTCTCCTGTTGCTGTGTTGGCACTTTGCAATAAATAAGTGGGTTTTGGGTTGCAGTTTGGGCACTCGGTCTCTAAAAGGTTCGCCATCACTGCCCTAGAACCTTGTTGTTGTCAGAGTTTCCCATGGCTAAAACCTGGACATTTGATGCTTTGGAGATGCAACCCATTACACGGGTTCCCTTGGAATGATTTAGTGGGACAATCTGCTTTGTATTTAGAATCATCTGACTCAGAGCCATACCTGGAGTCAATTTCCTTCCATTGGGTTATCTGTCTCATTTTACTGTACTTGGGTTACCATTCCCCTGCAACTACACAAAACCATTGTTTTACATGCAGCTCCATTTTTTACTTTGTGCTCCTGGTCCCTGCAATTAACTTACCTTGGTGGTCTCTGTGCAGATTGGTGGCTGTGAGGATGGGGCTACGGCAGAGGTTCCTAACCTTTTTACACCCTGGGCCTGACCACGCCCCCCGGAAGCGGAAGCATTTACGACAACTGTAAATGTGCCCACTTCCACATTTACGACAGCTGCAGATACATTTTACAGCTGATGTAAATGCTTCCGCTTCCACTGCCGGGAATGGCGAGGGAAGCCATGTGCTATGTGAAATAGTGTTACTGGCTGGTGTTTTGCCTGTGGGTCGTAGGTTGGGAACCCCTGGCCTTAGGAATTAGATTAAATCAGGAGTGAAGAAGCAATGATCCTTCAGATTATGTTGAACTAGGACTTCATGTCTGTAGGTGATGCTGTCTGGGGTTGGTGCAGACTGGAATCTAAAATAGACTGGAGGATCTGAAAATCCCAGTCCCTGAACTAAATAGTCCTTTCCTATCCCCTTCATTCATCTCTGGCAATGTTTTTGTCATCTCTTTCCCAGGCAACATCAAAGCTGGTCGCCGGTCTTCCTACCTCTTAGCCATAACCACAGAACGCTCCAAGTCATGTGATGATGGTCTGAACACATTTCGAGATGAGGGAAAGCTGCTCAGGTATTTATTGCTTCCCTCCCTTGCAGATCTTTACAATTTGCTTTTGGGATGGGGTTGGCAGAAGGAGGGTTGTGGATTCTTTCTGAATTATTCAGCTCTGCTTGGCTTTGGTAGCAAATTCCAAAAGAACAGCTGCCATAGGCTAATGGTAGGCAGTAATTTTTAAATGCATCAAGACAATGTTTTGCTTCCCACGATGTACATGCATACTTCATCTCTGAGCAAGCAGGTTTTTGGGACTGTATAAAAATCTTGCATAACCTGCTTATCAGAGATGAAATTTTATGTATGCTAGGAATGATGTGATCCTTCTTTCAGGCTGTTCTACTCTACCTTCTGACTTGTGGTACCCTAAAAATAAAATAAATAAAAAAGAACATATGAAGCAGTCTTTGGTCCAAATGAACAGTAGTTCTCCAAACTTTCTGAACCTCTTACTTGAGGTATTTTAATTGGAATAGCTAGGAGTGGAATCTTTTGTCTTCCCCATATAAAATGTGTTGTATACAGATATGTGTATATTGACTCTGGAGAATCATTGATACTAGATCCCTTCTTCCATGGACTATATCAGTGTTTCCCAAATGATATTCTGCAGAACACCACTGGACTTCAATTCCCAGAAGCCTCAGTCAGTACATTGGCTGATCGTGTTTTGGGGAATTGACTTAGGTTTCTGGGAATTGAAAAACCCAACGTTTGGGAAACACTGGACTACATCATGTAAAGCAAAGGTGAGGAATCTTCATTTTGATAGCCAAATTCCAGTTATGGAAGAATCTTGGATGCTTCATTTCAGTAGGGTCAAACTGAGATGGGTTGGACCAGATATAAGACATAGACATAAAACATTTGCACGCAGCTAGATCTGGCTACAAGACCTGTAGAATCTATACAGGCAGACCCATCTGGCTACAGATGTGAGTGATGAACATTTGTGAAAGCCATAGTCTACTACCACTCATCTGATAAAATATATTAGTCTATTTTGTCTTTGCATTTGCTAACAAAGTAGTTGTGTTCTGGTATTTGGCATTGAGGGGATGCGTGCAGTAAAGGAACCTGAAAGTGAGCGGAGCTTTATAGATCCCTTTTTATAATTTGCATTGCTTCTGCCAACAGTATTGATGCTTTCTTCCCAGGAGGTTGCCAAGCCGTGTCCCAAGCCTCCGTATGCTACGAAGCTTCTTCACCGATGGGGTAAATATTTGTGACTCTGTCATTCTCTCTTTTCCTTAACAAAAGTGAATTAGTAAGTTCTGCCTGCCCCTTTCAGACAATTTACATGTTTACCATAAATTTGAACATGGAATAGGGTTTAAAACAGGGATTCTCAATCTGCAGCCCATGGCACCATTTCATGTCGCCCACCACCACCTCCAACACAAGGAAGTACCATGTGGTGGAAGAAGGGCAAAATGGCCATCTGACCCCAGAAGCTGTCTGAGAACTCCTGGGTTAAAATGACTTGCTAACAAGACATCTGCTGCATCCAGAGAACTAATACATTTTTTCTTTTTCATACTTAAGCAATATATTTTCCTCCTTCATGCTTCAGGAGAGTTTCCTTTATCTATCTATCTGTCTGTCTGTCTGTCTGTCAGTCAGTCAATCATTACATTTTTATACCACCCATCTTGGATATTTCTCACTCTGGGCAGTGCACAGATGCTGTTTATCATCATCTCATGCATGAACAGACAGACAGACAGACAGAATCACTGAAATCTGAGTGTACAAAATTAGCATACATTGTCTTAAAACCTGGTTTGTACCACTAAAGGACTATTGGGCAATTGCCTCATACAATATCCATACAATAGCACATTAGCAGAGAAAGCAACAGGCCCAGCTGGAGAAAGTAGAAGATGTATCAGACATCTGGTGATATTTTATTTATTTATTTGATTTGATTTCTATTGCCGCCCCCTCGCCAAAGCGACTCTGGGCGGCTTACAATCAACTATAAAAAACACTCAAGTATAAAAATATCCATACAGCAATTAAAATCATAAAAACATTTAACATTTAAAAGCCATTAAAATGCCCTCCCAACATTCACAATAGATTAAAACTAAAACCTGAACAATATCACATTGCTGTTAGCATAATCAGATGCTGTCATGGAATGAACAAAATTCTTTCTGCCTCTACTCGTGTTCAGCAGCCATTGTATTCCTCAAGCCAGTTGTAGCTTCTGATCTCTATTGAGTAGTCTTTCTTTATCCTGCCCTTGTCCTTGAGCAACAGTGTTCTTGTTCCCTGATGGATCCCATCAAACCACCCTTGTATTCCCATTTCCTGTTCAGTCTTTGGACAGCCTTGGTACCTCTGAAGACACCCGATCAAAGCGGCATTCGACCTCTGATCTGCCGGATGTCACTTTCAGTGATGTGAGGAAAGAGGGTTGGCTCCACTACAAACAGATCCTTACCAAGAAAGGCAAGGTATGTATCTGATGTCTTGCCTCAGAGAGTTGCCACCAGGAAGAAGTAAAATTTTAGTGTGTGTGTCTGTGTGCAGTTGTGTGTGATGGGATGAAGATGGGGGGTGGGGGGTGGGGTGACAACTTCATGTGTATAGATAGAGATGGGATCTCAACTGGCAACAACTTAATTAGGAACAATAGGGGAGAAGGTGTCATGATGTTGTCATGATGTTGACGCTGGCTCAAGAAAAGAAACAACAACCTTGAGATATGGATCCAAGCACAAGTTAGTAGCTCTTGTACCCTGTTGGAATGAATGGAGCAAAACACGATTAACTTCCGTATTGTTGAATTCAATAGAAAAGAAAGAGCTAATATTCCACGCATTATTAAACCAGTTCTGTGCAGTTAAGCCTCATTTTCTTTCTCACTGCAAATAGGAGAGGCTTTTTGGCTTGGAACAAACAGGGGTGGGGGATGTATAGTCCTCCAGGAAATGATGGACTGCACAATTGACTGTGGTGGCTGTGTATGATGGTAAATGGAGTCCAACAACATATGTTGAGTCACAGGTTTTTCTAGGGGGAAAAGAAAGAGGATGCTTTGTTTGTTGTTGTTCAGTCGCACAGTCGATTACGACCCTTTGCGACCCTATGGACCATCGTTCTCCAGGCGCCTCTGTCCTCCACCATCCCTCTCAGTCCTCCCAGTTCTGTGCCCATTGTGTCTACAATACCATCTATCCATCTCATCCTTGGCCTCCCCCTTCTTCTTTTGCCCTCCACCTTTCCCAACATCACGGCCTTCTCAAGTGAATCCTCCCTTCTCATTTGATGCCCAAAGTACTTTAGCCTCATCTTTACTATTTGACCTTCCAATGAGCAGTCAGTGTTGATTTCTTCTAAGATTGACCTATTTGTTCTCCTTGCTGTCCAAGGTACCCTCAAAACTCTCCTCCAACACCACATTTCAAAGGCATCTATTCTTCTGCGTTCAGCTTTCCTAATTGTCCAGCTCTCACATCCGTACATTACCACTGGGAATACCATTGCTTTGACTATTCTAATTTTTGTTTTCAAGGTGATGTCTCTGCTTTTCACTATGTTCCCCAGGTTTCTCATGGCTTGTCTCCCTAGAATCAGCAGCCTCTTTATTTCATGGCTGCAATCTCCATCTGCAGTGATCTTAGATCCTAAGAAAGTAAAATCTGTCACTGCTTCTACTTCTTCCCCGTCTATTTTCCAGGAACTGATCGGGCCTGTTGCCATTATCTTGGTTTTCTTGATATTGAGTCTCAAGCCAGCTTTTGCACTCTCTTCCTTCAAACCGATCAAGAGATTCTTTAGGTCTTCCTCACTTTCTGCCATTAGGGTGGTGTCGTCTGCATATCTCAGATTGTTGATGTTTCTCCCAGCAATTTTGATCCCATATTGTGATTCCTCCATCCCTGCATTGCGCATTATGTGCTCTGTGTATAAGTTGAATAAGCAGGGTGACAGAATGCAGCCTTGTCTTACTCCTTTTCCTATTCCAAACCACTCTGTCATTCCGTGTTCTGTCCTAACTGTTGCTTCTTGGTTCATGTACAGATTTCTCAGGAGGCATATGAGGTGCTCTGGTATTCCCATCTCTTTAATCACTTGCCACATCTTGTTGTGATCCACACAATCAAATGCCTTAGTGTAGTCAATAAAGCAAAAATAAACTTGTTTCTGGTATTCCTTTGTTTTCTCCATGATCCAACGTATGTTGGCAATGTGGTCTCTAGTCCCCCTGCCTCTTCTGAAACCAGCCTGCACCTCTGGCAATTCTCTTTCCACATGCTGCTGAAGTCTATCCTGTATTATCTTGAGCATCACCTTGCTGGCGTGTGGGATGAGCGCAATTGTTCGATAATTTGAACATTCTTTGGCATCGCCCTTTTTTGGGATTGGAACATATACTGATCTTTTCCAGTCCTGTGGCCACTGTTTTGTTTTCCAAATCTGCTGGCATATTGAATGCAGTAATTTGATGCCATCATCTTTTAGAGCTTTGAAAAATTCAACTGGGATACCATCATCTCCACTAGCTTTGTTGTTTGCAGTGCTCTTTAGGGCCTTTCTGACTTCACTCTCCAGGATGTCTGGCTCAGGTTCAATTTCTTCATCATTGTGACTATCAGGAGTGTTGAGTTCCTTTTTGTAGAGTTCCTCTGTGTACTCTTTCCATCTTTTCTTAATCTCTTCTGCATCAGCTAGCTCCTTTCCGTCTTTGTCCCTTATCATGTTCATTTTTGCTTTAAATGTTCCCTTGATTTCCCGGATTTTTTTGAAAAGATCTCTGGTTCTGCCTCTTTTGTTGTTTTCTTCCATTTCTTTGCACTGTTCTTTTAGATAGTTTTCCTTATCTCTCCTTGCTTTTCTTTGAAATTCTGTGTTCAAATGATTGTATTTTTTCCTTTCTCCTTTGACTTTTGCGTTCCTTCTAGATGTTTATAAAATAATACACAATGTGGAGAAGAAAGTAAATGACCAGAGATATTTTCTTGCCTTCTCATGACACTGGAACTTGAATTTACCAAAAGGCACAGTAGTTGATTCAAATCATACATTATACTCTTTTCTACCATTAGCAGGGCTAGAGTTTGTTTTGTAAAATAAGTAGAGATGTTGGCGTAAATATATTTTATTGCTGAAACAATAACTTAAAATTAAAACATCCATGTCAAATTATTTTCTGCTGTTCTGTAAACTTTGTAGATGCACTGGCTTTCTCTTTGTAGCAAAGTCAGTTGGAAAATGAAACCCCTGAAGAATACATTAGTACAGGGGTTTTCAACCTACGGCCTGTGGGCCCGACCCAACTCATGGCACCATTTCATGTAGCCCGTGTTGCTGCTGCCACCACCGGAAAGCAGACACATTTACGACAGCCATAAATTCACCTGCGGCTATCATAAACACATTTACGACAGCCATGGATGCGTTTTACGGCAGCGTTTACATTGGGGGAATCAGTAGTCTAGCCCACTTATCTGTCTGAGGGGGCGTGGTCTGGGCCACAGCTTTAAAAGGTTGAGAACCCCTGAATTAGTATTAGTAGTTGTTAGGGCCAGACTAACATGGTGGCAACATTATAACCAGAGGTTAGAAAATTACTTTTGAATTATAATTCCAAATGCCACTCTACTGCTGGCTGTTCTGCCTCAGGCATTCTGGTGCAGAAGAGTAATTTGATTAAACTCTCATCCTGACCCAAACATTGGTCCTGCCAAGTACTTGCAAAGCAGGAGATCAAATATGTCAAGGGTCACAGTTAATTTGGATACTGACCCTTACTTGTGTACTCCTGCTAGTCCCACAATGCTTTTTTCCAGCTGTTCCCAAAAGGCTTCCAAGTTTAATGGTAACCCCTGCCATGAGAAACAATGGCTATGGAGGAGTAATTAAGAGGAGATGCATTACCTTTAATGCACACTGAAATTCAACATCTCTTTTCTATCCAGTTTGTAAGAGCTCAGTGTGGACACGTGAACCAGTTGCTATCTCATCTCTTTTGGTCTTTATTGGCATCTAACTCAAGTTTTATTTCAATGTGAAAACAGTCTGATAAAATTTGAAGAAAAAAACAATTTAAAGGCACACTAAATATTTTTCTTCTGGTGCATAACTATAATATATGGGATTCATGAAATCAAAACTTTAAATCAACTTTCTCTTCTAATAATGACTTTTAATTGTGTGCTGATGCCCCATCTCCTACACTGACACCAAGAGAAGTTCCATTAGAGTGAGAAAATGTAAATAATGCTTTTCAATGTTGTAGTTTATGGATATCTCATTTTACTTTTTATTTTAAACTTAATAAGCATTTTAAAAGTTACCCTTTACATGCAAAAGAGTTAATTTATAATCTCTTCAGGCAGGTTTGGGTTGTTCATTATTACAGTATATTATTGTTTTATTATTATAATTTATAATTTATATTTTTTATAATTTTATTATTGATTTTACAATTATAACTTTGTGTTTGGTTGTGGATCATAGTTAATGGCATAGAATAATTATTCAAGTTAGCTGTGTGGTGTTAAAATCCAATCAATCAAAAGAGTACTATCTGAAACTCCAGAGAGCCGCAGTCAGTCAACACTAGACAAAATGGACTCATGGCATGGCTCGGAGAAGGCTTCCTGTGTTCAACAGATTGGAAACTGAGGGCAAGAAACAGCGTATTGCCCAATGTTACATATTTAACTTCAGAGAGTACTGAGTTTGCAATAAGAATAAAGGTGGGAAATCTCAAGCCATGAACCCTCCTGTTTTTCTCAAAACCAAACGCCTGTTTCAAGATACCATCACCTTGTTTCTTCCTAGTCTAGAAGGATATAAATACCTCTCCTAAAACAAAATTACAAAAGTAAAATATGCTGATATTTTTGGTACATTCATTTGCCCTTGTCAACTCTCACCACTGGACCGCAGCATCCTATAGAATAGAATTGGGGTGAAAGAAGTTCTCCACCTTTGGTCTAGGTTTTAATGTGCCTCCATCCACTGATGTAGAAGTATTGATTGTCAGAATTTGCAAGTCTTGGTTGGCAAACCCTACAGCTTCACTCATAGCCATTATTGTTTCTGAAACACTTATGACTTGATATTTGGCACTGTAATTGTGATACTGTATTGTGTTTTTCTTTGTTAGCCACCCAGAGTCGTTCTGCGAGTGGGGCGGCATACAAATTGAAAAATTAGATTAGATTAAATTAGTTTTTTGCTGTAGTTTCACCATTGTTCTTCTTTCTTCCTTGCCACTCCATGTGCCCACTTCCTAATCAACCTCTCTCCTACTCTGTAGAAAGTTGGTGGAGGCATCCGGCAGTGGAAACGGGTCTTCGCCGTTCTGCGTGCCCACTCACTCTACTTATGCAAGGACCGTCGGGAGGCTGTGGCTATAGCCCCGCCCCCAGGTGAGGAAGAGCAACCGCCAATCAGCATCCGAGCGTGCCTGGTAGACATCTCCTACAGTGACACCAAGAGAAAGCACGTCTTCCGGCTGACGACCGCTGACTTCTGTGAATGTCTCTTTCAGGCCGAGGATCGGGATGATATGCTGGCCTGGATTAAAGTCATCCGGGAGAGTAGCAAAGCCGAGGGTGAGGTGAGAACAAGCAATGGCTAACGCTTGGGGAACTGTCTCTTCCTGTGCACCTTTGCTGTCAGTCTCCTTTGTGTTCTTTCTCTTTCACTTGCCTTTTCTCCTAGGAGAAAAGGTCAGATGATGGAAACATTGCTATTTGGAGAACCAAAGATAATCCAGAATCCCCCATCCAGCATGACTACTGGGCATACTGGGAGGTGTAATCCACAGCAGTATAACCTTTCAAAGTTCTAGTCCAAAACAGAACCTAGGAGGATTCTGGGAGTAACTGGCATTCCTGGCTGAGCGATTCTGGAAGTTGTAGCCCCAAATAACTTTTCAGAGCTCTAGGAAAGGCCCACTGCAAATTCTCAGAGTGACTGCCAGAAAGGTTAAGAGGAGCTTGTTGGCCCACTCTCTGAATTTGAGAGTTCTAGATTATAACCATAGTCATTTATTTAAGCACCAAAGTATATTCTTGCCTGGTTTTCCCTCTCCAGGTATGCTGCCTCCATTTTCTCATCAAGCAGTTCTTCTGCTTCATGTTTATATTGCTTGGATTGAGGAGCTAGGAAAAGTTGATTTGTCCAAAAATTGATCCTGTCTGAAGATGACTGAAATTTATAACCTTTCTTCTTCAGACAGTTGGAAGAGTTCTGTTCAGAATTAGAAACTTGCTTGGAAGCACCTTTTGGGTTACATGAACCCTGGTTGATGACCAAATCATTTTAGGGGCAATTTATGTGTTCTGCAGGATCGAATGGTAAAGGTTTTCTTAGACTGTATTACTAGACTCAGTCTGGCCAGGTTATCCTGCTATTGTTTGTAGAGTAGACCATACTGCCAGCAACTCAGCGCTGATAATCAGGCAGTGGTTAAATAACCTAAAAACCCTCAGGACTAACGGTCTTGGGTGCCTAAGTCCACAGGGAAGGATGATGGTCCCCAAGTGGATTAAATCACACTTGAATCCATCTTGATGGAGGGCAGCAGCTTCATGAATAATAGCCTGGGGCTGAGGAGGAATTTGCGTTTCAAAAGGGCTCAGGACTAGAAAGTGACTCATGGATCTGGAGCAGTGGTACAGGCGTCATGCTGCGATGTGGAAGGCAGATGAAAGGCCACTGCATTATATTCTCAGGACAGTCTTCGTAGCTAATCATCATGGTGATCATCAATATTCAGATTCAAATACGGCAGAAGAAGAAGTATTGCTAGAGTGAATGTGCTCTTTGCAAAGATATCCCTGGCTGTATATAGAAAAAAGATGATCCTTGCTTCAAATTCCCATCAGTGCAGAATTAGAGCATGGGCAGGTTGAGTTTTTGGACTACAACTTCCAGAATTCCGCAGCCAGTATTTTTAAAGTAAATTTTCCTGACTCAGCAAAGAACATACATCTTCATATGATTTCAGCTTCAAAATACAAACTGTACCTCTAGGCTTTACCAGGAAGGAAGGAAGGAAGTGCTGGAGCTATCAATAGTTTTTCACCAGTAACTTTTAAAACTTTATTGAGCAGGCATGTTATTCGAAGTATGTTTTACTGTATCTGCATTTCAATCTTGCTGAAAAGGGGTATTGATCAGTAGAATGGTGAGGCTGAGATTTTGTTGCTTTAGTATAGTAAGTTGAAATTAGAGTTGGCCCATTGAATCCAGAGAAGTTAACATACCAAATCCCCGTGGGTTCAATGAGCCTACTCTAATTGCAATTTACTATGCTAAAGCAACAGGATTTCAGCCCGTGTCATAAATATTGTTTGAATTTGTATATCTTTGAATTGACACTTAATTCTTTTCTTCTCTGCCCTATCCCATTATTTCTTTGTTATCTAAAGGATCCTGGATTTGCAAGCCAAGCACTGATAAATAAGAAGCTAAATGACTACAGAAAAATGAGGTAAATTTCTTATCATACTGGCTGCTTTTTCTGCCTGGCGTTTCCCCCTTTTAAATTAGGCTTGATGTGTAAACATATATAGAGAATATATGGATGATAAAACTGTATAGATAATTTCAGAATGTAGGTGAGAACACACATGACTGAATGGTTCTTCAGCTAAAATATTCTTTTCACATAGAAAACAGACCTGTTAGGAAGAAGATGGGGTAGAACCTTTCTCAGTTGTAGCATACTCATTTTCTAGGAAGATGGAGATTTTAACTATTAATTATTTGAGCCTTTGCTTAGAATCCTGAGGGATCTGGTATAAAGTTACCACCTCATGGCTAGGCCTTGGGCTCTCTTCATACAGAGTTCTTTATATCTATTCTGGAAAGAAAAATAAATTGTCCTGTGCCAAGAAAATAAAATGTAAAATGAGATACACCCTCAACCAGGGGGTTCCCAACCTAAGGCCTGTGGGCCGGATCCAGCTTGCAGCGCCATTTCATGTGCCCCCCCCCTATCCAAGGACATTCAAGAAACAAAATGGCCACCCCTTTGAAGCTGTTGGGACAAAATGACCACCTCCATCATGCAGCCAGGGCAAAATGGCCATCTGACCTTCGAAGCTGGCTGAGAGAGCATGACCCGGGCCCCGGCTTTAAAAGGTTGGGAACCCCTGTCCTAAACCTTAGGCTCACTTTTGTAACTTAGCTATATCAGTTTCAGTTTACAAGAATGTATTCTGTTGCCTGTTATCCAGGTTTAGAAATTTAAAAAAGGAAGAACCTAAGATAATTTGGAATATGAGTTGTTTACAAAATCAAAGCTGTTATTGTCCCGTTCAGCCCCTGGACAAGAGGCCATAGAGTTTAGACCAGAGAGAGATGATATAATGTGCTATAAGCATGCATGCTGATGTCATCTGATCCATGGGAAAGGACTCCCACCCTCTCATTAAAAAAAAAAAAACAACTTCATTATGCAATTGCTGTACCCTGTTGAGTATACAGTGATACCTCATACAACGCCCAAACTTGGTTCCAAAAGTTTGGACTTTATACGGATTTGGACTTTGTATGAGGCATGCAAAATCCTAGCCACGATGCCTCATACAACGTCCAAATCCTTGCCGCGATGCCTCATACAACGTCGTCTCCATAGAGATACATTGCACTGTAACAGCACAGACTTCAGGGCAAAGTCAAGGAAACAGACAGGAAACTGACAGAACTTTAAGAAATCATTGTCTAAAGGCTAAAAACATTACAAAAACATGTCAAACAACCCTGATTGTCCAAGAACCTGAAGAATGCTGCAAAAATCCCAGGAATGCTTCTAAAAATTCTGATGAAAAAATTCAAAAAAATCCAAAATCGTGCTCAAAACCACTCCTAAACACTCTTCGCTTCATGCAAAACCCACAAGAGCAATGCACGCATGTGTCCTGCCTTTTATACTGCTCAGGCACAATGCAACCTGAGAAAACCCCAATGCCTCATACAAAGTCGCACGACTTTGTATGAGGCAACTTTTTTCAAGGAATTATTTGATGTTGTATGAATCCGATGTTGTATGAGGTATTACTGTATAATGGCTGCTCTCACCATTGGCCTCTCGTGTTTTTCTCCGATAGGCTTATCTTAGTTTCTTTCTTATCCCATTGTCCAAGATGACAGACCTCCCCACCTCACTTCAAAATGCCTTCCAGCCTCCAATATTGCTGGTCACCTGGAGTTGAGCTGGTCTCACTGTTCTGTTTACTGTTCACAGCTTCCTCTGCTTTTTACCATATCCGAGGGGTTGCAATATCTGTCTTGGGTTTTACAGATTCCTAGAACTTTTAAGGGACTGTGATTTCTTAGTGGTTAAGACACTGAACTTGACGACTGGAAGGCCGGCAGGTCAGCTTCCCAGCTCCTGCCAACCTAGCAGTTCGAAAGCAAGAAATTGCAAGTAGATAAATAGGTACCACTTCAGTGGGAAGGTAAACAGTGTTCTTGTGTTGAGGCATGCTTGTCACATGACTACAGAAATGTCTGCAAAATGCAAACAGCTCAGGCTCTTTGGCTGTAAATGGAAATGAGCACCGAACCCTAGAGTCGGATATGACTGGCTTTCAAGCAAGGGTGACCTTTACCTGTATTTAGTATTTTTATTGCTCAGCTGTTCCACTTGCTGATCAACAGAATTTCCTCATAGAAAAGATCAGAACAAATCACCTTTAGGATGCTTTGAAATGGGTGGCCAAACTATGGCCCGTGGGCCAGATGCCAAATCATCCGGCCCACACCGCCCTCACCACTCCCAGAAGTGGGACATATTTTGTAAACATATTTACGACAGTTGCAGGTGCATTTACGTCAGTGTTTTTCACATGCATGGGTGCATTTTACTTCCACTTCCAGTGGGAGGAACCACATGATCGGCCCTTTGAACCACATGACTAGCCCATGGCCCAAAAGTTTGGCCACCCCTGTTTTAAAATGATAGTTGAAGCATGTTTTGGGGTTCAGACAGTGCAGTCAAAAACTGTGTCAGAGTTTCCCAATTGTGGGTGGGCTGACAGGATTGTGGATCAATCTCTCTCTCTCTCTCTCTGTGTGTATATATATATATATATATATATATATATATATATATATATATATATATATATATATATATATATATATATATATATATATATATATATATATATATATATATATATATATATATATATATATATATATATATATATATATATATATATATATATATATATATATATATATATTGTTGTGAGCTGCCCAGAGTGGTTATTAAATACAATTAATAAAATACAATAAAATACGTTGCTCGTGCTTCTTTTGCAGTTCTCTTGGAATCAAACCAGATTCTTCACCAAAGGGTTCTCGTGTGCCAGGATTGAAGTCTGAAATACAGAAACAAATCGGAGCAGGTCCTCCTCGTTCTCCTCGGCAGGATGCTGGAGCATTAAGAGGTACATAGAGTTTGACTGAGCCTCTCTTTCCCTCTCTCTCTCCTTGTGTATCTGTATGCATATTGTGTATTTAGGCATGGGTATGCAAGAAGCTAGTAGCAGGAGTGTTTTGAGTGTATCCTACAAATAAATGTCTGGAAGCATTACATTCTTAAACCAGCACCTGTCAGACCTGTGTTAGACTAAAGTGCCCATCTCCCCAAACCAGGTGGGTATTCCAAGATGATCTGGAGTGGTGGGAGTGGAAGTCCAGCACTTTGAAAGAATGCCAATTTAGGGAAATCTCATATTAACAAAGGTTCATATTGGTTAATCCTTTTACTAGGGTTGTCTAAAATGCATCGCATTTACCTAAGCTTTGAGTTTCTTGTACTGTATTTTTGTGGCATTACATGTTCTGAAAGCACATTATATGACAGAGTCCAAAGGATGAAGGACCTCCCAGAGAATTTCACCAAGTTAACTACCTTACAACTTTTGGTGCCAGCTGAGGATCTATTTCAGGGGTGCCCAAACTACGGTCTGGGGGTCAGATATGGCCCCTGGGCCATAGTGACCAGCCCCCTGAACCACGTGACCAGCCCATAGCCCAAAAAGTTTGGGCACCCATGATCTATTTAATCAGGCATTTTGAGAATATGTTAGTACTTTAGTCCTCTATGCTTTTTTATCTTTGTCAGCACTATTACTTTGCTTTTATCTTGTGGTATAATATTTTTATCCCCTGCTGCTAATGTTGGCGTGTGTTGTTTTATTGTAATATAATAGCCCTGCTTTTTAAAAATATGCTTGCAAATGACCCAGAGAGCTTTGGTTGTTAAGTGATCTAAAAATACACAAAGCAATCAAGCAGATGTGATTTGCTAGGTGGAAACCAGGACAACTTAGCAGATAAAGTGCAGACTCTCCAAGAAACTTCCAAAGATTCACTTGATAACCTAGACATGATGGTCTGGCCAGGTTATCTTGCTATGGTAATAAAGTAGACCATACTGCCAGCAACTCAACACCGAGTGTCAGGCAGCAGTTAACTAACCTGATAACCCTGAGGACTAATGGCCTTGGTTGGTGAAGTCCATAAGAAAGGGTGATAGTCCACAAATGGATTAAATCCCACTTGAATCCATCTTGATGGAAGGCAGCAGCTTCATCGATACAGGCCTGGGGCTTCATTTTGGCAGTTTCACGTCTGGCCTAGACACAGAAGAAGATAACCTAGACATCACTAGTTGTCATCAGTCTGGATTTTTTTTTAATCTACAAGTTAGTTGTGTTTACGTGTATACATGTCATTCCTTTCCAGATACCCAGGCTTTCCATGTGGAAGTTTTATTGAGAATATTTTCAGTACCGTAGACGTATTCACCTTCCCATGTGCAGTTTAAATTAGTACTATTCCAGGAAGGACTTTGTCACTTTCTGACCTTTTCAATGAACAGGCTGTGGATTAGTTCACATGCACATATGCCTATTGATCATATCAAGATTTGTGTGATTACAATGGCCATTCGAGACCAGGCTCAGGAGACAGAGAATTGTATAGCAAGTCTCTGATTTCACTGAGACCTTTCAGAGAGCTTCCCATAACCTGCACCTCCAGTACCAAACATTTAAATTTTAAGATGTTAAAACTTAGCAGTAGCATAAAAAATAAATAAAAAGAAGGATCTAGAACTATAAGCTGGAAAAGGAAGGTTTTCCTTTACCAGCTAAATATTACCAAGCAGTTCCCCCTTGAGAAGGCATTCCTCAGATGGTGAGAGGTATTTTCTAAAGAGGCATTTTCTATGGTACCCAGTTCCAGTTCCACCTGGCTCTAAAGCCAATTAGAGTTTAAAAATCAGCACCAGTAGTCTGACTTCAACCTGGAAAAGAATGTGTAAACCAGTTCTGGTTTGGTGTGTGGGGCTGAATTCAAAGCAACCAGTTTAACTGGGGACAGTGGTTTTGCTCTGGCCCAAAAGCTAGAGAGTGCCAAGTGATAGAAAAGTACATTTGCGTGAGGTTCTAAAGATTAAGAGATAATCCTGTTTCCAGCCGTAGCCCCTTAGCTGTGGGATTCCCATAGGAGTACTCCATGACCTCCTCTCCTTGTGTTGATTTCCTTCAAGTGACTTCTTCAAGTAGTTCCATCCTGTTTTGACTTCTAATAAAAGTTCTTCCTCCGTGCCAGTTTTGCTGCTACTTGTTTTTAAATTTTGTTACAATGCTAATATTGCATTTCAAAATTGTTATTTATATAGTGGCCTTCCCCGTTAGTTGTAGTGATCTTTGTGATCAAGAGTCTCGCCTAAAATTGGGATATAAAAATAGATGAATCCAGCCCCAGTTCTACTACATATATATGCTGTCAGCCTTCTTTCAATCTGTTCATGTTCTTCCATACCCATTCCATGTGTTACGCTATGCTGGACGCTTTTGCCTAGTACACCACAGAATACTGTATCCATATCCTGCCTAATGTATTTACACAAACCTAGTGGTTAAGATGCTGAACTTGACGTCTGGAAGGTTGGCAGGTCAGCAGTTCGAGACCCAAGTACTGCATGACAGATTGAGCTCCCATCTCTGTTCCAGCACCTGCCAACCTAGCAGTTCGAAAGCAAGAAATTTCAAGTGAATAAATAGCTACCACTTCGGTGGGAAGGTAAACAGCGTTCTGTGTACTCTGGCATCTAGTCATACCTGCCACATGTCCACGGAAACGTCTGAAAATGCAGACAGGACTGGTTCTGTGGCTATTAACAGAGATAAGCACTCAACCCTAGAATCGGATACGACTGGCTTTCGAGCAAGGGTGACCTTTACCTTTACTTATCTTTATACAAAACCTTGGCTGGTTTCTTTTGCCTGATTTGCCCAGCTTTTTATTATTATTATTATTATCATTATTATTATTACTACTACTACTACTAATTCATTCATTCATTCATTCATTCCATTTATATCCTACCCATCTAGGAGGTTTTCCTACTCTGGGTGGCTAATGAGACAAAACTCACATATTAAAAACACGATTTAAAAATACAAAAGCCCTATTTATGGTGGAGAGACATAGAATAGAAAACCTAGCACTGAGCCATTGTCAAAACATTTTCAATGGCCTCTTTAAAAAGAAATGATTTCAGCTGCTTTTTAAATATAGACAGGGATGGGACCTGGCGCAGTTCAACTGGGAGGGAGTTCCACAAAATTGGTGCTACCACTGAGAAGGCTCTTCTCCAAGTCATGGCCTTCCTTGCCAATCTCGAGGTCAGCACTTGGAACTGTGCTGTCTGGAGGAGCGAGTGATGCGGGCTTTATTTCTCCTCCTCCTCTACCTTCTCTTCTCGGCTAGTGAAACTCTCTTTATTTTATCTCCCTCCCCTTCCCAGATGACAATGTGCATCAGAAAACTCCCTGGGGTATCCACATAATGAAGAAGAACAAGAAACCTGCTCCGAGGGCCTTTGGTGTGAGGCTTGAAGACTGCCAGCCAGCTCCTGAAAATAAGGTCAGCCCTGGAGGAAATTCCCAGTCTGTAAAAATCTCATGCCTTAAGGCAGTGATGGGGAGCGTTGGCACTCCAGATGTTCTTGAACTTCAGTTCCCAGGAGTGCTGACTTGGGCCTCTGGGAATTGAAGTCCAAGATCACCTGGAGTGCGAAGGTTAGCCATCACTGCCTTAGGGATTTTTCTTAAAGAAGGAAACTATTGTGGGCTCCATTGAATTCTGTGGTTGGAAGGCCAACCTACCCATTGACACACAAAACATATTTCTTTAGAATAAAAAGCCAATGCAAACAAAAATATTAGATTCTCCACATGCAAACAGAAGAAAGTGTGCGGAGAGCAGAATTTGAGAAGATATTTTTAGGAAATAATTAGTGAAGATTATCATTCAAGTACTGCAAAAATAGTTAATTGCTCCTGTAGTTTCCATTATGGAAAGTAACAATGTTACTTTAGGTTATTTTTATTTACCTTCTTGTTATAAAAATCTGACTCCTGCAGTTTGCTGGTATACTCTGATTTTACCAATGATCCAGTTTGAAATGAACTCCCAAAATACATGAATTTTACACAAATGCCAAATTTAGCTTCTGAAAACATGAATTAATGTGCCAGCACTTAACAGTGGCCAACCTGGAGAGGGATATGACTTTGTGGTGCATATTATATATTTTTTTAGGATTGACAATAAAGGGAGATGAAGCTCTAGTCTCCTGTCTACTTGCTTGCACATCCCTCACTGCCTCCTCCCCCCATTAGTGAAGGGTGTTTTAAGAATATTTGAATCGATTGTCCACATCACCACTACATTTTTCTCTTTTGCAGAAGGTGCCCCTAATTGTGGAGGCCTGTTGCAAGGTGGTGGAAGACAAGGGCTTGGAATACATGGGCATCTATCGGGTTCCTGGAAACAATGCGGTGGTGTCAAGCCTTCAGGATCAGCTCAACAAAGGATCTGCAGAAATCAACCTGCAGGATGAGGTGAGAATAAGTCTTAATTGGTCCTTCCTGTCCCCTGTTGGTCTTTATCATCCTTCTGTCAGGCTTCCCCCTTTTCAGGCTTGGCCTTCAGCAAGGAAAGGAGGGAAAATCAGATTTTTGTTAGGCAGCAGTGACACCTAGCAGCGACTTGCTAGTAGTACAAATAATGTATTTGAATAAGGATAGGGATAGAGTATAGCCAGCAGCTGATGGGGCAAATAGCAGCTTGGAAAGGCAGGGGTGATTTCAGCATCACATGCTTTTGAAATGGTGCTCATCTGAGTCCCCTCAGTCTCCTCTTCATGTGAGATGACCTGAGGGGAAGTTCACACCAACCACTATGCTACTTTGTGTAAGAGAGAGTTTCTGGGAATGGGGGCTTGAGGTAAATTCTTCCTAGAATATGAAGGAGCTGCTGTGGGAGACAACATCTGGTGCTCTTCTTTAATCTATTTCCCAAGCAAAAAAATATAGCAGCACTGCTGCTGCCCAAGCTGACACTCTCAGTCTGAATGCTGATGCCATCCTTGTCTATTTCTGGCACACTGGCTCTTTGGGAGAAGCTGCCTTCTTCTGCATCTTGTTTGACCCCATGCCCTGGCTGCCCAGACCAGATTGCACAAAGATATAATTGGTCCATGACTGAGGTTTACCCATATCGGCCCAACCCCAAACCAGATATTTTTATGCCATCTCTATGGCAGAGACATACACACATTGTACTGCTGCCTGCTACTCTTTCATAGTGTTGATGCTTAACAAGGCAGCTGGGAAGCCGAGTTTGTTTGCGAAACTCATAATAGCAGCTGCAAACTGTCATCTTTCCCTCTCCCTCTCCTCTCAGTTGAAGCGGTTGTATTCTTGCAGCTTTCCCCAAGTCCCTACTTCTTCTACTACACCCACACTTCATACTATCTACATAGTCTACCCCAGGAGTTCTCAACAGAGTCTACCCCAGGAGTTCTCAACCTTTTAAAGCTGGGGGCCAGGTCACACTCCCTCAGACAGTTTGGGGGGCCGGACAGCCATTTTACCCTTTCTCCATCACATGGCACTTCCTGGTGTGGTGGAGGCAGGGGGGCACATGAAATGGTGATGCGGGCCACATGCAGCCTACGGGCCGCAGGTTGAGAATCCCTGGTCTATCCAAATAAAAACAAAATTTGATTTCCTACAGTAGAATACAGACTCTTCCTATGAAAATCACACAGGCACAAGTAAAGACACAAAATCTTAACTTAATGTATCTGTCTCTATAGAACAAAATCTTAGTCCTCTGTCTAATATACCCTGAAGAGGCCTGAACCTAATATATTATTTCTCTGTTGATTTGTAACATATTAATTTATTAATTATAAATGTAATTCATAACCATATTGAGTAAATAATATACAATGGGATGTAAAAATTGTGAATGTAAATTGAGGTTTCATAAAAGGACATAGAGAAAACTGCTTCAATGCAGGCTTGCAGCAAAGCATATCCTAACAGCGAATGCTTAGAGGACTTATAAACAGCTATGCCCACCTTTAAATTGAAAAGAACTATTGTTGGGGGGTGGGGAAAAATCTTTTGGTGTCTATATCTACTTCTAGATTTCATTGGTACAGACAGGTATCATTTATGGGTTTTGAACATTACTGACTCATGCCTCTGGCTTCTAGAATTTCCTAGTGGCTTTTAGCAATATTACTAGTTGAAAAAAGTTGATCTCATGGTTAGTGCATATTAGTGGTTCAGTTAAAAATCCAAAATAAAATACATTTCACTATCAACTGTAGACAATACAATGAAAAATGAAGAACAGTTAAAGCAGCAGGAAAGTCCTCCTCGATGCTGGTCTCTTACCTAATTTAAAAATAGCATAGAGATCTGAGGTGTATTTTTGCAACATCCCAACTTTGCAGTTGCTTCTCTCTTTCTCTTTGTGGGCAGAGGTGGCAAGACCTGAATGTCATCAGCAGCCTCTTGAAATCCTTCTTCCGGAAGCTCCCAGAACCACTGTTTACAGATGGTGAGTGTCTATGTCTTAATACTCCTTTTGTTCTACTTAAGCGGTAGAGACAGCAAAATGTTTCCTTCCCCAAAACCTATTTGAATCTTTTTTGGAAATGCAAAGGAGAAAGACAAAGTAGGTGGGATGGAGCACCTGCTGTATTTGTGCTTTATTGAAGTGGTTTAACACCTGACTCTTACAGCAGCAGGCGACAGCTACCAAATTAACTCTGCCTAAGTAAATACTTATAGACATTTTAAAAATGTTTTTAAATTTTTTAGATTTGTATCACCACCCCATTGCCGGGGCGACTCTGGGCGTCTTATTACAACAAGTATTACAAAACCCAGTATAAAAATAACCCCATAGAAATAAATCATAAAAACCTCAAGTTAAAATCATTAAAACCTTAAAAGTCCTGTACGTCCAGTTCCCCATTAAAACTAGCTAGAACTAGGGTAAAGAAGCTAAAAACCACCCTGGACGGCCCTCGTATCAACCAACATGGAGATAAACAGAGGGGAAGGTGTAATGACAACAGAGGAAGGATTGGAACCTTTGGCAAGTCAAATCACTGTATGGTATCTCACAGAAATGCTGTTCAAGATACCTCCAGCATTATATAGTCCAGTGATGGTGAACCTTGGCACTTCAGCTGTTCTTGAACTTCAATTCCCAGAAGCCCTGATCAGCAGGAGTTTGCCATCACAGATATAGTCCATGACTTCCCTTTTTAAAATATACTATATATACTCGAGTATAAGCTGAGCTTTTTAGCCTCCAAAATGAGCCCCCAAAAGGGGACATGGCTTATACTTGTGTCAACGACCACGAGGGTCCCAAGACCATGCTGGTTTGAGATGCACCAACAATTTAATTAATTTTACCTTATTTTCATGTGTTTTGATTATTGAAACTCACTAGCAACTGTTGCATTTCCCACCCTCGACCTATACTCGGGTCAATCTATTTTCCTGGGTTTTCATGTCAAAATTAGGTATCTCGGCTTATATTCGCGTCGGCTTATACTCGAGTATATGTGGTATCTTTGATATCTAAAATATAGCAGCTTCACCTCAGTTCTCCAGCATAAAAAAATACTTGCCTAGGAGGCTTTGTCTCCAGAAGTGGAAGAATAAGGCCATCCAGTCCAGAAATAATTGACAACTCTAAAGCATTAATTCAATGCATTCTCTCCTTCCTGGAGTCAAATCACAAGTCTCAACATTAGGTTTGTTCTAAACCAGGAAAGTAGAAACTGCAGTTTCCCAGATGTTGGACTGCATCTTCCACTAGCATAGCTGGTGATGAATGATGTTGGGAGCTGCCATCTAGCAGCCATTGGGAAATGATGTGTTTCCCATCCATCCTATAGATAAGGGGTCCACCTGACATCATTCACCTCTTCCATATACCTCATTTTTATTTCCCTCTAGGCTAGAGGTGCTTCCAGAAAGAGGTATTCTAGTGACTTGAGTCAAAAGACTTTTGCAGCTATTCTATCTGCCTCTTAAAATACCTGCTTTTTGTAAATTTTAGAAAAAAGAAAAAAAGATGGAATAAGAAGTGGAAAACACTGGAGGATTGCATATTGATGATGACATGGACTGAATTCTCACATTTTCCTAGGATGAGATCGTGGCTCTAGGACAGTGGTGGCGAACTTTGGCACTCCAGCTGTTCTTGGACTTCAGTTACCAGAGGCCCAAGTCAGTACTCCTGCTGGTCAGGGCTTCTGGGAATTGAAGCCGAAGAACAGCTGCAGTGCCAAGGTTTGTTACCGTGGCTCTAGGATGTCTTAGAGCTAAAATGCATGGGGATTTTTCTTTCTTGGCTTTTTTTTTTTTGCTAGAAAATGAAGACACTTTTTAAAAAAATTATTAGCTTTTTCTTTGCTTTTTTTGGCTAGAAAATGAGAAGTTTTTTATTTTGATAAGATTTAATGTGTAACATCTTTTGTACTTGCTTGTGTTAGGTAAAAAATTTAAAGTTACTTGTATTGTGCATTTTTGGTAAGTTTTTGCTTTATATAAAGGTCATAAAGTATGATTATGTTGTGCCCTACCCTGATGAGTACGTTTAGCTTGGGGCATTAGCATCATTATTATTCTGCAGAATTGGCTCTGATTCTCACCACCACTCTTTAGTTTATCCCCATCTAATTTTCATTTTACAAAGTCTCCCTTTTCTCATGTAGTATTGCTGAAATCTGCTGGAATTCCTCAAAATTGGCAAGCAACAGTTAATATAAATGGTTTGTAGGAATGTAGTAACAGCATAGGGCCGTGATGGCGAACCTTGGCACTCCAGATGTTCTTGGACTTCAATTCCCAGAAACCCAAGCACCCTGAGAATCCACACAAATGGGTTTACTGCGATTCATCCATACTGGCACATTTTACTTCCGCTTCCGGGAGCGTCGAGGGCAGCGCAGGCCGGATGAATCACAGTAAACCCATTTGTGTGGATTCACAGGGTGCTTGGGTTTCTGGGAATTGAAGTCCAAAAACATCTGGAGTGCCAAAGTTCATTATCACGGGTATAGGGCAATTTCCTTGTCAGTTTTCCAGCAACTCAAGTCCAGCATAAGAATCAAGTTTACAGGTCACCAAGATTTATTTATTTATTTTTAAAAATTGGCTGTATAGCATGGTCTAGGTCAGTGGTGGCAAACCTTGGCAGTCCAGGTGTTCATGGACTTCAATTCCCAGAAGCCCAAGTCTATGTGAATCTACACATATGGGTTTACTGTACACGTAGTAAACCCATTTGTGTGGATTCACAGAGACATGGGCTTTTGGGAATTGAAATCCAAGAACACCTGGAGTGCCAAGGTTCGCTGTCACAGGTCTAGATGTTATTTGAGAGTCAGCGCTTGAACCTTTTCCCATGTGACAAAATCAGGCATCCTTTTCCCCAGGGTTACATTCCTTTTTTAAAAGGATATTTTTATATTTGTCATTTTGATTGCTTTTTGTCCAGGATTTTCAGTTCAGATAAACCTTTATATGTGCATGGCTGTATTCTACCCAGGTCTTTGACTCACCTCTGTCTATGAATGTCTAGTACCATGGTGGTGAACCTTGGCACTCGAGGTGTTTTTGGACTTCAATTCCCAGAAGCCCAAGTCAGCACTCCTGCTGATCAGGGCTTCTGGGAATTGAAGTTTCAGAACAGATGGAGTGCCAAGGTTCGCCATCATTGGCCTAGTAAAAGAGGCAAAATGTGAAGTGATATCGTTGTATTCAGGGTTTTGTGGCTTCTGCCCTACCCCCAGAGGTTGCTGTTATAGAGATGATTGAACATGACAACATGCTATGTGTTGTCTTTTATTAAATGTTGCACAAAAGATGTGGATTTGTGGGAACTGTGAGTTCCCATAACATGTAGTTCTAGAGCTCGTGTCCTAGAAATAACTCATAACTCAGTCTTTCCAAAGGGGTTATTCCACCCAACTTTCTTTGATTGAAATAAGATTCACATTTAAGAATCCTTCATCTTGTTCTGTTGAAGGAAGGTAAAAGTAAAGGTTGCCCTTGCTTGAAAGCCAGTCGTATCCAACTCTAGGGTTGAGTGCTCATCTCTGTTTATAACCAAAGAGCCATCACTGTCTGCATCTGCAGACATTTCCGTGGACATGTGGCAGGCATGACTAGACACCGGAGTGCCCAAATTGCTGTTACCTTTCCCACTGAAGTGGTACCTATTTATCTACTTGCCATTTCTTGCTTTTGAACTGCTAGGTTGGCAGGAGCTGGGACAGAGATGGAAGCTCACTCGATCGTGTAGCACTCGGGTCTCGAACTGCTGATCTGCCTACCTTCCAGTCATCAAGTTCAGCATCTTAACCACTATGCTACCATCATGTCAGACAGGGGCTGCAGTGGGTCAGTGGTTAAGAAGCTCGCCTTGTTTGCTAGATGGCTGGCAAGTCAGCAGTTCGAGACCTGGATATTGCATGACGGATTAGTGCCTGTCTCTGTTCCAGCTCTTGGGGACATGAAAGGCGCCTCATTTGGTTGTTCTATGATTGGAGTTTCTTCCGCAAAATTCCTTTCAACGCAGAATAATTTCTGACATGAAATTCTTATTATTATCTTTGAAATCATTTCAGTTTAGCTGTCTGTGATCAGGCAGTAAATTCACACATTTTCTTCTGTTTTTGTTTTCAAGATAAGTACAACGACTTCATTGAAGCCAATCGGATTGAAGATGCTAGTGAAAGGATGAAGACCTTGCGCAAATTGGTATGCATTTGGAGCAGGAAACAATTCCACATGACTTAATACTTTCTTTATTTCACATGGTGTAGGAGAAATCCACACATTATCTTGCTTTGTGTGTCAAGCCTTTGAGTGGAAGGACAGGACTGTATAATAAATAGATTTCATTCTAAGACTCAGTAGGACATACACAATTTGTATTCCAGAATCCTCAAGTGGGTGATTGACTGTGGATGCATCAGGAATAAATACACAAGAACATTTGCAGTACATCCAAAGCACAGCTTAAGCATATTTAAATCAAGGGGGGAGGGAGGTGTTCTAACAATATGTCCAAATATACACACACTTGGGGGGGGGTTGAAAAAGAATATATGAATGGGTTATTGAATATATTCTTCAATAAGAGGGAATTGCCATATCTTAACCTATAAAACCAAAGGTTAACCGTTGGAACTTGCTATAGGTTCCTACAGCTGGCCCTACTTGCCTGCACTCACCCTTCGTGCACACGTGCGGACTGGGTCCGCAGGTCAACGAAGGATTGAGTAAAGCAGCAGTGGGGCAACAGCCCCACAAACGCAAAAAAAGGGAAACAACTTCATTTCCCAATGTTCTTTGCGCAGCGCTGCGCCACAACCAATCAGGCTGAGAGGCGGGAGCACAAAGAACCTGGGGAAACGCGGTGCGGCCAATCAAAAACGAGCCGCACGAAAAAAATGGAGCACAAAGGGAAAGCACAAATGGAAAAATACAATCCCCAGTGTCCTGCGCGCTGTGAGCGTGCAGAACTCTGGGAAAGCCGGTGTGGGCAAAATAAAAATAAAAAACGCACAGCCACACAGCCCCCGGTAACAAAAGCAAACCCCCCTGCCGCTGGGCTTCCTTACCGCGGGCTGCCCAGGGAAGCCAGCCCCCGGTAAGGAAAGCCCACCCACCCACCCCGCTGCTGGGCTTCCTTACCGCGGGCCGCAAGCCAGCCCCCGGTAAGGCTCACAGCCACACAGCCCTTGGTAACAAAAGCACACACACCCCGCCGCTGGGCTTCCTTACCGCGGGCCGCACAGGGAAGCCAGCCCCCGGTAAGGAAAGCCCACCACCACCCCCCGCCACTGGGCTTCCTTACTGCGGGCCGGAAGCCAGCCCCCGGGAAGGAAAGCCCACACACACCCCGACGCTGGGCTCCCCCCCAAACAAAAACAAAAATGGTGTGGGGATTTTCACAGTCCGGCCACCAAGGCCGAGCTGCGAACCCCCCACCCCCACCAAAACAAAACCAACAAACACAACGTGGGGATTCCCACGGGCCGGTGGCATGGATATTCCAACGGGGCCGGCCCGCGAAAATACCCCAACCCCAACCACGCATGAACCAGCGATGGTATTTCCATGGGCCAGCCATCGACACTGGCCCGCGGAAATACCCCCAACCCACCACCACATGGTATTTCAATGGGCCAGCCAGCCACCGAGGCCGGCCCACGGAAATATCCACACCAAAAACACAAACAAGAACATTCAACAAAAATCAAAAACAATAATAAACATAAAAATTAAAAAGAAAAACATCCAAAAACAACCAAAAATAAACAAGGACAAACACAACCCCCCCCCCACAAATCCCCACCCCTAACAAAAAAGAGCAGACACCTTACCACGACACGTCCAGCCTCATCGAGGTCCAGAACTGAAATGACAAAAGGACAGGAAGAATACACAGCCTAGGACACAGTCAAAATTAAAAAATTACGCAACAGCACCACCCAGTGACCACAGGAAAAATAACACTCAATAAATTCAAATTAATCTCCAAGATTTTTAAAAAAGGGAAATAAGTTTTAAAAACATTCAAAAATATCCAAACAAAAAAACTATTCAAAAATAAATAAATAAGAACACACTAAAAGAAAAACCAAACATCTAAACACAGTCAAAAACATTGAATTTAAAAAAACATACACTTACACATTTAAAAAAATTCTTATCCAAGGTACACCTATTAACAAAAAATAACATAGTAACACATTATTTTTAAAAATGCCATAATTGAAAAAAATTATATCAACCTTTCCTCTTTTTAAATCCCCCCCCAAAAAAATGATGACAGTTTAAAACACTACCTACGTATAAAAAACCATTATTTTTAAAAAAATAACATGCCTCATTTAAATACACATACAACAAAAACCATCCAACACCATTTAAAACAGCCCGGCAACGCCAGGCAACCTCTGCTAGTTAGTTATAAAGCAAGCAAAATGTTATCTTTGAGGGAGAAAACCTAGGTTAAAAGTTTGTAAGCTTTTGAGTTTTACAGAACTGTTATGTCTTCATGATGTAACAGTTAAGACCCAATTCTTCTTCTGGACTGCCAAAATGAAGCCACTTTCTTGGCTATGTCGTTGACCAAACTTAAGTCCTCATCGGCGCATGTTTCTGGCAGTAATTGGCAGACCAGTAAATGAGTTGGATTCTGTATCTCTCCACATTGACACAGTGTGTTGTTGACCACCAGCTGCCCCCACTTGAGCATGTTGGTCTTACATTTAGGGACTCCAACCCTCAGCCTATTCAGGGTCCTCCAAGTGATTTAGGGGAGGTTGAGTTCCCAATAAAAACCCAATAAAATGTGGGAAGATGGCAAGGAAAACTAGAACACAGGGAGCAGAGAGCCACTGGAGGAACCATCTTGCATGAAAAGCCAAACATCTAACCAGTTGTTACTGTGTTTTCTTCCACCTCTATTGCAGATTCGGGACTTGCCAGCCCATTATTTTGAGACCTTGAAATTCCTGGTGGGGCATTTAAAGACAATTGCAGATCATTCTGAGAAGAATAAGGTAAAGTTTACAGACCTCATAGAAATGAAAAAATATAATGCTGCCTATTTAGCCAAAATCCTATTGGGGAGAACTTCAGTCCTGGAAGCACTTACAGTGGTACCTCGCTTTACGAACGCTTTGTTTAACATAATTTTCACTTTACAAATGAAAATCCATTGAAAATAATGCCTTGCAATACGATTTTTTTCGCAATACAAAACAAGTTTCCCTATAAATTACTGTATTTGCTGGCATATAAGACCCAATTTCCTCCCTTAAAATACACTAGAAAAAAATGGAGTGCGTCTTGTATTGTACATAGTGACCTATAGTGGGCTATTTTGATAACAACGGTGTGTGTCTTATACTCTGATGCATCTTATAAGCCGGCAAATATGGCACATGGTATACAGTGGCCTCTAGTGGCCACTTCTGGTAATGTATCTTGTTCTGCATTGTGTTTCACTTTATGAATTTTTTGTAATACAAAACATCCCGGAGAATGCATTAAATTCGTAAAGTGAGGTACCACTGTATTCCTTTTCATTTGTCTATCATAGCGTTTTCCAAACTATGTTCTGTGAAACACTGGTGAACTTCAATTCCCAGAAGCCTAAGTCAACACATTGGCTGATCAGTGCTTTGGGGAGTTAATTTAAGCCTCTGGGAATTGAAGTCCAAAAACCAAACATTGAGAAACACTGCCCTAGATTACTATACTGGCCTGTATGCTTATGGGAATTGTAGTGTGGCATAGTAAATTTCTCCAACTCTGCAATTGGACAGAGCAGTCTGGTCCTCCTAACTCTTGCTCTGGGTGTTCACATCAAAATAGTTTTGTTTTTTACAAAACCTAAAACCAAGATAATAGTGAGAGAAGGTCTTTTAGTGTCTCTAACAACCCTGGTTCCACCTGAAATAAGGAGGGGGAAAACCCAGCTCAAAACACAATGGCTTGCTTTGCAGATGGAGCCTCGGAATCTTGCTCTGGTGTTTGGTCCCACCCTGGTTAGAACGTCAGAGGACAACATGACTGATATGGTGACACATATGCCTGACCGCTACAAAATCGTGGAGACCCTCATTCAGCATGTAAGTGTCAAGGAAAGACTAGTTGGGGAAATGGAGGTCTGGAAGGCAGTTGGCAAATGATCAGTCCAATGTCCACAATGGCAAACCTTGGCACACCAGTTATTCTTGGACTTCAATTCCCAGAAGCCCAAGTCTCTGTGGATCTACATGAATGGGTTTACTGCGTGTGTTCTTAGACTTCAATTCCCAGAAGCTCAAGTCCCTGTGAATCCACACGAGAGGGTAAACCCATTTGTGTGGATTCACAGGGACTTGGGCTTCTTGGAATTTTAATTTAATTTAATTTTCATATTTCTATAGCTGCCCTGCTCACAAGTACTCTGGGTGGCTTACAATACTAAAAAAACAACCCAACACAGTTAAAAACCCCATTAAAACACAAATACACCCCATTAAAATCCATTTAAAAAATTACCTGCACTTACTAGAAAAAGAAAGAATTACTGTATTCTATTACGTTAGACCAACCAGCAGGCGGGGGTCACTCCTCCATCAGCGCCCCACACCTGCCCCGCCAGCCAGGTTTTCAGTTCTTTCCTTAAGGGCAGCAATTCCATCTGTGGCCTTAGTTCCACTGGCAGGAGGTTCCAGAGGGCCGGAGCGGACACAGAGAAGGCCCTCCTTCTTGTGCTAGAGAAACGG
The DNA here is from genome assembly GCA_035047345.1 of Bradypodion ventrale. Taxonomy (NCBI): domain Eukaryota; kingdom Metazoa; phylum Chordata; class Lepidosauria; order Squamata; family Chamaeleonidae; genus Bradypodion; species Bradypodion ventrale. Next base: position 26,748,995 of record JAWDJE010000006.1, read on the forward strand.
GCCCCTCTAACAGATAGTACAAGTAGAGAGCCCCTCCGGTCCACTCTGGTTGGACGGACAGACGATCTTGGGACGACGCGGTCTCTTAGGTATCCTGGCCCTCTACTATGTAGGGCTTTAAAGGTAATGACCAGCACCTTGAATTGCACCTGGAGACAAATTGGTAGCCAGTGCAGCTCCCAAAGCAGTGGTTCTTGCAATTGAAGTCCAAGAACACCTGGAGTGCCAAGGTTCGCCATCACTGTCCTATGTGCTGAGAAATTTTAAGCTTAACTTCTGAGGTCTTATTCATGGGCCTTCACCCAGTGAGGTGAAGTCTGTAGGTAGAAGGGAGAGGGACGTTACAGCAATGGCACCTCAGCTTTAGAACATTCTGCCCAGAGAGATTTGCCCACTTGCCTACATTACTGTGTTTCGTTTTTGTTACTAGCGGCATGTGAAGACCTTCCTATTTAGTCCCTTGTTTTTAGAGAAATGAACCAGAGAGTTCTGTATACTGAGCAGTGTAGAACTGTAGCATATGGCATAAATTAACTAATAGTGTCCCAATTTTAATTTTGTTTTAAATTGATTATACAAATGGGAACTTAAAAAAATCAATCTAGGTATAAGATGGCATTTCTGAATTTAATAAGGTATGTCAATCTAATCGTGTATGAAGAAATATTTCTGATGTAGAGAACATTTCCATATTTAACCAAGAAGGCAGCAAGGGATATTCCAGCATATAATTCTTTGCAGTCTTGCAGCTCCAATCAATTTCAGACTTAATCTCTCCTTAATTACTTCTTTTTCTTATCTCCTTACAATCTTTCCAATAATTTGATAAAGCCCCCAAGGGAGCAAACATCAATGAGTTTAATACACAGCTATGATTGTTTCTGCACTGTGCTTCCAAACATAGGTTCCAAAAAATTGCCATACCTGTTAAGCTTTGTGATTAATTCACCTGCAGTAGAAGAAGAGAGAACGTTACTTTACTTTTACTGAAGTTCGTAAGACAATATTTAAGCCTTGAAAGTCAGAAATACATCAGATAGTTTGAAATGTAAAACTCAGTATCAGAGAAAAAATGGCAATAACTGAAAAAACTACAGATACTAGGACACCCTTTGGAGCTCATTTCTCTAAGCATATATGGTAGTTGCCAAACTCTTTTCACCTGGAACCGCAGTGGCACATCAATTACAAAGAGAAACTGAGTCTCGGGGGTGGGTGGGTGGGAATAATTTTTACAGAAAAAGTTCTAATAACCTCATAATTTCTTTTTGTGCATATTTGCATTGACTTGAGAACTCCAAGTTAGGGGAGGGAGATCTGTTGCCTAGGCAACTGTAAAGGTTGCTCTTGCTCAAAAGCCAGTCGTATCTGACTCTATGGTTCAGTGCTCATCTCAGTTTATAGCCAAAGAGCCAGTGCTGTCTGTGTCTGCAGATGTTTCCGTGGACATGTGACAAGCATGCCTAAACACCAGAGTGCATGGACGCTGTTTACCTTCCCACCAAAATGGTACCTATTTATCTACCTGCAATTTCTTGCTTTCGAACTGCTAGGTTGGCAGAACCTAGGACAGAAAAGGGAGCTTTCCGCTCTTTAAAATTTCTGTTAAGCAACCAGGCTTTTTAAACTATAAGGGAGGGTAGAAAAGTCTGGCCAGGTTATCCTCCTATGGTAATAGAGTACACCAGTGATGGCGAACCTTGGCACTCCAGCTGTTATTGAACTTGAATTCCCAGAAGCCCTGATCAGCAGGAGTGATGACTTGGGCTTGTGGGAGTGCCAAGGTTCGCCATCTCAGTTGTACACCATACTACCAGTGAATCAACACCGAGTTTCAGGCGGTGGTTAACTAACCTAGCATCCTTGAGGACTAATGGCCTTGGGTGGCGAAGCCCACAGGAAAGGGTGATGGAAAGGGTCCCCAAATGGATTAAATTGCACTTGAATCCATCTTGATGGAGGACAGCAGCTTCGTCATTAATGGCCTGGGACCAATGAGGACTTTGTGTGCCAAAAGGGCTCAGGACCAGAAAGTGATTCGCAGAGCTGGATCAATGATACGGGTGTCATGCTGCAATGCAGAAGACAGATGAAAGGCCACTGGATTATATTCTTAGGACAGTCTTTATGGCTAATCGCCATGATGATCACCAAGATTCGGATAGAAGAAGAAGAAGGCATGTCTGATAGTAAACCCAGTGCTCAGTATTATAAGTTGTACATCTTTCATGCAGAATGAAGAACTGGGAAGAAGTGAGGCTTGATGGCCAAAGAGCCTACCAGGATTTCCTCTGAGATGTCACGGCTATCTTCCTCCTTGAAATTTTTCAGAGTGTTTTTGTTGATGCAATTAGCGTTAGCAACACCTTTGCTCAGCTTTGATTCCTTTCCTCTGTCTTTTCCTTCCACAGTCAGACTGGTTTTTCAGTGACAATGAGGACAAAGGTGAAAAGGTGAGTAAACTGGTGAAAAGAAAATGCCCAGTTGGTGATAGTGTGAAGTATAAGGCACATTTTCTGCTGACTTCAGGAAAGCAAATTTGTGGGTAGGGTGTCATTACAACCTGACTATATAAATCATTTGCAAGTTTGAAATTCATTTAAATTATTTACTTCCCATTGTCTTTATCTGTACACGTTCACTCTAATTCTTAGTTTATTCTTTCATTGCCTCAGGATCAGACAGATTCTTTTTGCCATTGAAACTGTTTCATAATTCCAAGCTAATATATTTAACACACTGTAATAACCATTACTGAGAAAGGTTGCTTTTTTACACAGTTCTACAGCCTTGGTTAATAAAATTACCCAACCCCATTTTCACTTTATTCTTGTGCATTTGATTCTCCTCCTAAATGAAATGGTGTGGGCTTTTTCAATGCACCTAACCACCAGTGGTGGGCTCCAAAAAAATTTACTACCACACTGTGGGCGTGGTATGGTGGGCATGGCCAGGGGAAAGCCCTGCGTTGTACCCAAATTAGGACTACTTTATTTCAAAACTTGGATGGGCAGAGCCAGCCAGAATTTCTGCTACCGATTCTGGCGAACTGGTGCAAACCTGCTGATGCCCACCACTGCTAACCACCTACTCCTGCATTCTTTAGGGCTCCAAGATTTTCTTCAGCAGGGGACAGAATACTCAGTGGCATGGTGGGTGTCCATGAGTTGTCTCTATATCAGTGGTGGCAAACCTATTGCATGCATGCCAGAGGTGACACTTAGAGCCCTCTCTATGGGCACACATGCAGTCGCCCCAGCACAGTTTGTCCCACCCCTTTGCCCAGCAGCCCAATGAGAGCACCTCATCCTTCCCTCAGCACAGAGTTTATCCCCACCCCTCTGCCCAGCAGCCCAGTGGGAGCGTTTCCTTCCTCTCCTGTTGGTGTGTTGGCAGTTTGAGATAAATAAGTGGGTTTTAGGTTGCAGTTTGGGCACTCTGTCTCTAAAAGGTATGCCATCACTGCTCTAGAGAACAAAAAGGGGATGCTCACTTGAACTGACATATTTGAGCTTTGAAGGAGTTTTCTTCTTCCTTCAGTGAGATTGGCTAGCAGTGCCTCTCCTGCAACTTGACTTACTTGTTTCAGTGGCTTAGTTCCTTTTAGCATTACTGAGTCATCTCATGCAGGTGCTTCTGGAGTGGAAGAATCAGCTAACGGGTGCTGTCTTTTGCTTAAGGAATGCCCAAAATGGGTTCACATTCTTTGGGGAAGTTCTGCCCACATCTCCAGCCACATGGAGAACTGGGCTACTTGAAAGTCATTTAATAGGCTAAGTAGAGTTGGCAGAATCAAAGTGAAGCTAAGAAAATGGATTTCCACACTAACATAGTCCTTTAGGAGTGAAGAGAAGAACAGGAAACACTACACCTATGTCAGTGTACTCTTATGCGTCTCAACATGTACCATGGAAGATTTGATGTAAGCCACACCAATTGCTCTTGATGTTGCCTGTTATTGGGTGGAAATTATCTGATGTATTTATTGTACAGAGGTACTTCAGACATGAGCAAAGAAAGAAAGCATTATTCTTTCATGGAACTTAATGATATTGAGGGGATGGAATCTGTAGGAAGAAGTTCTGTTCCTTTCCCCCACACAACTGTAGCATTTTCCCTTAATGTGCAGAAAGAGAGGAAGAGAGAAACAGAATTGGGAAACTCCTAAGTTTCACACTATAGGATATTAAACTTCTGAGTAGTATCTGAACAGAAAATTGGTTGAACATTGAGAGAGAAACTGAAATCTTGTTGCACAACTCCATATTTGCAAATGGGGAGAAGCTGTGGACATTATTCTTTAAAGTTTCCTATCCCCCACCCCCTACTCCCATTACAAACTCCCTGTGCATCTTTTTTTTTACTTGGGCAGGATGTAGAGGGTCTGAGGATGGAGGGGAGGAAGCCTTTATTAATCCAAGATCACTGCCACCAGTCCCATTCCTGGGGGCAGGGCTGGCAGCACGGATTTTCTTCAGTTAAAATCTCCCCTCTTCCATCCCAAGGTAGCCAAAGACTTCTCCAGGCGAAAAGAGATAACTGGGGAGCTTCAGACCTTGAGAGGGGTGGGGGGGGGGGAGAGAAAAGCATTAAAGATTAATGTCCATGACTGATGATATCATCACCGTTTATGACTGCAGTTCCACCAACAGGATACCATCCAGAGGTCCATCGAAAGAGCACATGAAAAACTGCTTGCACCTTTTCTTTCTAATCACATGGGTGTCCTTTTCACAGACTCCTGTTGATGAGCAGGAGACCCAATCAGTTCCAAATATTGAATACCTTCTGCCCAACATTGGGAGGACAGCAGCACCGGGCGATGCTTCAGGTGAGTGGACAGGAATACTTGAACGGAATGGAGGCCGTGGGGAGTAAAGCAAAATTGTGCTTTTGGCATTTTATCCCTGTGTCAAGGTTCCCTTCCTCCTCAACTTTAGTTGCCCCATTATATGAGGGGAAGGGAAAACAATTGACTTGTCAAACTTTGCTTCTCTCTCTCTCAGATCTAACATAAACAACACTAGCTAGGGTTTTTATTAGCCTCTCTGTGGCTAGGAGAATTTTCTTCAGCTTCCACCAGACTGCAGAACAGGGACTCTGGCTACTTCTGAGCAATTTGGGTCACTCTTCATTGGGGGAGCCTGCCATATGTTGCACAGTAACCACCCATAATGTGTGAATGTCAGCTTGCCATAGTCCCTTCTGAAGCTGGCATTTTGCTGATTGTACCAATAGCTGCAAAGGACATTTCTCCCCTCCTCCCTGGCTGCTTCTTCCAATTAAACAGCACAGTCATAAATAAAGGCATATAAAGCCATCTGCATCTTTGCTAATGGCAAGCCTGAGCCCCCTTTGACTCACTAGAGGGGAGAAAAACCTAACACTGAAAGATACCTGAACTCCACACCAATTCTTCTTCTGCTGCTGTATCTGAATCCAAATATTGGTGATCATCGTGGTGATCAGCCATGAAGAGTATCCTGAGAATATAATGCTGTGACCTTTCATCTGCCTTCCGCATCGCAGCATGACCCCCATAACCACTGATCCAGTCCCGCGAGTCACTTTCTGGTCCTGAGCCCTTTTGGCATGCAAAGTCCTCATCAACCCCAGGCCAGTATTGATGAAGTTGCTGCCCTCCATCTAGATGGTTTCAAGTGGGATTTAATCCACTCGGGGACCATCACCCTTCCCTTTGGACTTTGGCACCCAAGGTCGCTAGTCCTCAGGGTTGTCAGGTTAGTTAACTGCTGCCTAACACTCCGTTGAGTCGCTGGCAGTATGGTCTACTCTATTACCATTGCAGGATAACCTGGCCATGCCAATTACAGTTGCTAAATATTAATGATAGGCATTGTTTAAGTGAGTTTTTTCTTCCTCTGCCATTTTTGGACTTCCTTAACTTTTTTGCTATCTTTCTTCTTCCTTCCTTCTCTCTCTTCAACTTTCTTCTCCCCATGTTCCTCCTCCTCTTCCCCTTTCCTCCTCCAGCGGATCTGCCGGAGCTCTAGAGCTGGTACAGTGTGGTTGTGCTCTGGTGTTTGCACACTAATTCCATTGGATGATCACGAGAGGTTGAGGTGGGCAGAGAGGGAAAGAGCAGGCAGGGCCTGGTTTATCTATGGGCCTCATATCTGTGCTGAGCAGTGACTTCTATGGCACATATAATGATGCAAACATTGAGTTGCATCTCTGCTCCAGGTGACCTTTTTGTTAAAAAAAAACTAGAAGCAAGTCATGAGTCTTCATGAGCATGTGACCTGCTTCTTAAAGTCAACCATTAGAACAAATATATATCTAAAGGCAGCTTTGACATCGAACACTGGTGAGTTGGCGATGCAAAGCAGTTTATAAACAAGTCATTTGGAATGGGTACTTCAATAGATGAGGATTTTTAAAATCAAGAAGTCCTCATTCAAAGAATTTACAAGAGCAGTTTGAAAGCAAGAAATTGCAAGTAGATAAATAGGTACCACTTCAGTGGGAAGGTAATAGAATTCTGTGCGTTCCGGTGTTTTAGTCATGCCTGTCACAAGTCCACAGAAATGTCTGCAAATGCAGACAGTGCTGCCTCTTTGGCTATAAACAGAGATGAGCACTGAACCCTAGAGTCAGATACGACTGGCTTTTAAGCAACAGTGACCTTTATCTATGCTTTGACATCTTCCATTGGTAATCCTTCTGAGATTTGCCACCACTTATTTCATTTCCTACCCTCCCTTACATCTAAAGACCGGTGAGAGAAAAGAGAGAAAGCTGGAATAACTACACAATGCCTTTTAATTGCAAACACAAGGAGCCCTCCGTTTGGAAGCACTCAAGCTTTCTGAATTAGTGAAGAACATTTCTTTGGGCAGAACAGAATGGTTCATTCTTATCTCTGGTAACTCTGAACACCCCCCCCCCCCCAAAATCTGGTAAGATAAATGATACCTTTACCTAACCTTTAAAAAGCATGCAATTGACTTAAAGTTACAGGGAATTTGGTTCCCCCCCCTGACTGTCAACGCAATTTTAGACAAATCACCCCCAAACGTTTTATTTTATCATTTCAGAAGAACTTTTTAATAAAATACATACATAACAATATGTGGTTATACCAATTAAAATATTTGTGAACCAACCCAATCTATATTTACCTGGCAGTGGAAGCTGCTAATTTCAATGGAATTTACTTTTTTTGCTTTGGACTAGTCAACGTATGTGACTATTGAATCCTGAAATGTAGTTGTCATCCTTCTCTGCCGGATGAGTTTTGTGTGAATATTGTCTTGAGAAAATAATCGCTTTAACTATTTTGTACCTCATTCCTCCACTGATGAGCAAACCCTCTATCTCAAAGTTTGAGGCCACTGCCTAGAGCAGTGATGGTGAATCTTGGCGCTCCAGGTGTTCTTGGACTTTAGTTCCCAGAAGCCCTGATCAATAAGAGTGCTGACTTGGGCTTCTGGGAATTAAAGTCCAAGAACACCTGGAGTGCCAAGGTTCGTCATCACTGTGTAAAGCCTTGAAGTCTTCCTACCTCTCCCACTCTTCAGGAGGGAGGGGGCATAGTTAGAGCAACCTTTCTGCCTTTCCTCACTCTCGTTATCGCCAGCCACTAATTCCATGTGGGCAGGTGGGGGGGGGGTGTTACAGGCTTTGGACACAGCAAACTTTGGGGGCCATCTGTGTATATTGTACACTGGTTTTGGTGTCACTGTCATTGCTGTGGCAATATCTGTGTTTGTCTTGTGTGTGGGCTGGGCGGGGTGGCTATTGTGCAAAATGCTTGGCTGGTGCCATACTCTTTTCTGCTATAAACATGAAATGTAAAGGTTAATGCCTGGCCTGTTTTGCCTGGTTTCTCAGTTGCTTCTGCCTCATGTGCTGTTGACCCTTTGGATTTGCTGGCACCCTTCTTTACTTTAAGCACCTACCCCTTTGTCCAGTACTTTCACTATGCTGGATGTGTCTGACCTAGCGTTGGATTTTATTAAGTTCAAGAAGTACATGAACTGAGATATCCAGATGGGTCCCTGCTGCCACTGCTTGGTTTTCACTGCCTCTCAAACATCTGAACAACATCTGTTAGCAGTTCTCCTTGGCATTGTGCTCTAAATCAGGGGTCCCAACCTTTTCAAGCCGGGGGCCTTCTCAGTCAGCTTCGAGGGCTGGATAGCCATTTTGCCCTGCCTGCATGATGAGGGTGGTCATTTTGTCCCAAGAGCTTTTATAGGGGTGGCCATTTTGTTTCTCAAATGCCCTTGGAGAGGTGGGGGTGGGGGCACATGAAATGGCACTGCAGGCCAGATTTGCCCCACGGACCTTAGGTTGGGAACCCCTGCTCTAAATGTTTTAGTAACTTAGTCCAGGTAGCCTCTATTTGGAGAGCATGTATCAAAACACCTCACCCCTTGAGCCCTCCTGTTTTCGTGAGCATATTATGGGATGCAATTTCAACAATGGCAGCTGCCCCTTAAGACTAAGGACTCAGACCCTAAAGCTACAGGTGAAGCTCGGAAAATTAGAATATCGTGCAAATGTTCATTCAGTTCAGTAATGCAACTTAAAAGGTGAAACAAATATATGAGATAGACTCATTACATGCAAAGCGAGAAAGTTCAAGCCTTACTTTGTTATAATATTGATGCTTATGGCTTACAGCTTATGAAAACCCCAACCCCCCATAATCATCACATAATCTCATGTACGCTGTATGCCATGATCATCACAATTATAACGAATTAAGGCATGACATCTCTCGCTTTGCATGTAGTGAGTCTATCTCATATATTTGTTTCACCTTTTAAGTGAAATGAATGAACATTTGCACGATATTCTAATTTTCCGAGTTTCACCTGTATGTTGCTGCTCTGTTAGCTGTTCTTCCGGTTTGTTTGCCTCTGTGACTCATTTCTGTTGTTGTTTCTATTCAGATACAGAACAGACCTATGTACAAACAATATTCACACACTACCCAGTAACTTACATGTCACTCAGTAACTGATGTTTCTGTGCCGTTTTCAGCAACAGTATCCTTATAAGACATAGAAATAATTGAAAGAGGTGGTTGGTAATGAGAACACAGAGGATTAAAGCCAGACTAGTCTGATAAAGGCTCTGTTTAGGTAATATTATTGCTTTTGCAGTGGCATGTGAACCATTTCTGAATGAAACCTATGCAACTGCATTAAACGTAGAGTTTGAAGGAAGATAGAAAGTAATTCTAAGCAACTAGTAGGCATTTCTGTGCTTCTTTATCCTATTATACGGAGATAATTTTAAGGCATCTTTTTTCCCCTTCTAGCCAGCCCATTCATACTCTACCATGAAGAGTAGAATTTAGCTTTTGTTGCATTAACCTTTCCTTATTTTTGGCATGGTCTCGTTGGATCTTAAAATACACCACTGCTGCTTAACATTCACTGTTCTTTGAAATAGCTCTCCTTATGTAGCCCTTTAAAGACCTGCTCAGCTTGTGACTGATGGAGCCAAATTCAGCTGACACAGCATTCTGCAAGGAACTTGACAATCCATACTCTTTCCCAGTCCTGTTTAGGCAGTCAACACAAACCTATGAAGCCATGCCTGTTCAAGACTGGCTTATGCTTTGGTATTTTGAACATAAACCTGGGGTCTTCCTTTCATGAACTATCAGTGCACATTTGTGCAGACACACTAAGAATCTTCCACTGAGCATGATGAGAGCTGCAGTCTAACATATAGAGAGAGTGCCAGGCTGGAGAAAGCAGCATTGGTGTTCTCTTCTGTGGCTCATTTAGAACATAGTGCTTTCCTGTTGTATTATTTGAGGGTCTGCAGACTACCTAACAGGAGGCATCCAGTGGTGATGATGATGATGATGAGATGAAACCAGATGTTGAACAGATATTCCATTGCAGTAATTCTTCCATCTGTTGCACTTATGCTAGTTCTGTCTGTCAACAATGCCTTCACTAATTTCTGCCGGCTTTCTTTCACTAAACTTCAGGGCAGCATTGCTATTGCTGCATGAGTAAATGTGCCAGGAGTTAGAAGGCATCACCACCACCATTACAGAGAGTTCTGTATTTTCATCCATTCACCAGTACTGTTTTTGTATCCTGGAATGCTTGATGTGTTTTCTGTTCTTGGCTTATTTGTTCAGTTACCCACTAGTGTGTGAATTTATCAAAACCTGCAAAACAATGCATTTATTCATTTCAGACCATCTCTTGTAGTCGAGGGTGATATGTTTCTGTTCAGCGATGGCAAATTTTTTTTTTGAGCTATTTAACAAGACCATCAATTTGTAAGCATTTTGATAATTCCTTTACTTGAATAGGAGTAAAATCTATCCTTTGCATTTTGCTTAGGGCTGCACTCTTACAAAGACTCTATATACATTCTGCCCATTTGTTTTAAAGCAGTCTCCTTCAATGAGAAATCAGGGGGAATCTATTTAAATTCACATAGAAGAAATAATTCTCATAGATAACTTTGTTTAGAAAGAGTCCCTGAATCAAATTGGGCATACCTTGCTGTAGCTCATTTTCAGAGCTTACAAACAATTTTATACATCACATTGGTCATAAAACTGTGAGTGGTCATGGGCAACCTCTTTGATGTCCAAAGGTAAGGTGGTGATTGTAATGGGGTTGGCAAAAATGAGGATCTGTAATTCTCTGGCTGCTGTCTCAATAAGAATAAATGAGAAATGAGGCAGGTGTATATGTATCTAAGGGCCAGTTTGATATAATGGACAAAGATGTAGTGCAATTTCATAAAACGTGTAAAGCAGCTGAGCTGATGAATAGGTACTCTGCAAGATCCACAGTTGACTTAGACAGAAATAGACACAGACTGAGCCAATTAAAGTTCTGGTTTTGATTATTTATTTATTTTTACTGTAGGAATCGGGAAGAAAGACCAAAAGCAAACAAACAAAAATTCAAATGTTAAGTTTCAATCAGAATGTCTCCTAGCTACCCAGTAGATGAAATCATGATCCTGACTTTTGGAAAGGAGGCATAATTAGGCCCCCACCCCACGTTTAGCATTTCCAATGTCCTCAGGGCCCCTGTAATTCCTTTGTATTGCACACACAATCAATACAAGAAAGCAAGTCGGGACAATTTCCACTGTGGTGCTTCCCCTTCCTTTTTTTAAAAAATAGCTCTTCCTGCCAGGTTAGCTCGGATGTGTTGGTTCAGGAGTGTGACAGGTAGAAGGTGATAGTCACCTACATAGTCATCTTTTGTAGCAGTTAGACAACATCACTACCTGTTTTCCCCACACTGCTACCATGTTAACAGATGTTTCCTTTTCTTTGTCCATCCATCCATGCAGATTCAACCAACAGTGGCTCAACTAAAGCAAAGGTAAGGGTCCCTCTGTCTCATACTGCTCTTTGGAAGTGGTTGGTAATGAGGTGGTTGAGTGTAGGAATGCTCTGATTTGACCTTTGCAAACTCATGGTCTACCTGCAGTTTCTCACCATCCAGATGTCTGTGACTGTGCACAGATGTGCAGAAATTTAAAAAGAGAGAGAGACTAGTATATGGACATACATCCAGTTTTCTGTAAAATTCAGCTTAAAAGAGAACTTCAGTCCCCCATAATAGGGTGGGCAAATTTGGCAGATTTGGAGACAATTATAAAAACACAATTCTTTTGGAGGGTGAGATGGCAATACAGTATCATTGCCTCTCACCAGGCCAGCAAAGACACCCAATGGAGGGAATGTAGAATAAATCAGCCAGAAGAGGAATTGGACCATTTTTAAAGGATGTATTTGTAGGCTTTCAGAGTTTTGTTTGAACAGTAGTACCCACCCAGCTGCCAGCTATTACTTTCTTCTGACTTTTTGACAGGGAGGTATTCATTTTTACACTGTGCATCCACAGTTTATTTAAGCAATGAGTTGTGCTTTCACCGCATGTTGCTGACGGGCATTCTCAGTAGCAAGCAACCCACTTCTGTCCCTGAGAGCAAGGCATTCTAGGGTGTTAAAGAATGACCTTTCTGTCTGCTGCTGAGAGGCAGTTCCAGGACCTCTGCTTAAGTTAACAGTCTTATTGTTCACATACCATATTATCCTGTAGTGAAAAGGAAAGGTTACACTCACCTCTTCCAACTCACCTTAGCTGCTGATGCTATAGGTCAGGGGTTCCCAGCCTTTTCAAGCCAGGGGCTGGGTCACACTCTCTCAGCCAGCTTCGAAGGCCAGATGGCCATTTTGCCCTGTCTGCATGACGGGGATGGCCATTTTGTCCCAACAGCTTCAAAGGGGTGGCCATTTTGGTTCTCCAATGCCCTTGGATGGGTAGGGGCCACATGAAATGGTGCTGGGGGACAGATACAGCCCATGAGCCTTATGATGGGAATCCCTGCTATAGGCATAAGATCACACCCTGTGTTAATCCATTTAAGAATACAGTAGAACCCCACATAACGAAAAAACTGTTCTGCGAGTTGCTTCGCTATGCGGTATTTTTTCGTTATGCGAAGCTAATGGGAGATGCCCCAAATAATGAACAAAAAATGTTCATTATCCAGGGTTCCCATTGACTGGGTAGACCCTGGCTACCGAAAACCCTGCATAATGAACAATTGGCTAACGAATGCTTTGTTATACGATTTTTTCATTATGCGAAGCGTTCGTTATGCAAGGTATTACTGTAGCTGCTAAATTCTGAGTTTACTTTAACTGATGAGCTGCAACCAAAGGAGAAACATCTTATCTGCTGGATAGGTTTTTTACTATGGGGCTAGTTAGTCTCGCATGAAAGATCTGAGTTATGATATTCTGTTTTGGCCTGTGAGCATGTGCAAAGGAGCCATTATGACAGAGTTAACTAATCCAAGCAATCACACTTACTTCCAACCCCATAGCCAGTGGTGGGCATCAGCAGGTTCGCACCAGTTTGCCAGTAGCAGAAATTCTGGCTGACTCCGCCCACAGAGTAGGTAGTAAAAATTTTTGGAGCCCACCACTGTCCATAGTACAATCTCTGGGTAGTTCACAAGTTAATTAGCATTTTGCCCCCAAGATGCTGGGTACTCATTTTACCGGCCTTGGAAGGATGGAAGGCTGAGTTAACCTTAATCCCTGGTCAGGATTGAACTCACAACCATTTAGTTGTAGTACAGTAGTTTAACCACTGTGCCACCAGGGCCATCAGGAAGGCCAACATTATGGAACACTTCCTTGGCATTCTCTCTTTGGTCCCTTCCTTCCCTGTCTAACTCTTGCCCCCTGTTTTCTGCTACTCTCCACAGGCTTCATGGGGCTCACGGAAGGAGCACTACCACAAGGAGATGCTTGCCATCTCCTTCATCTCAGCTGTCAACCGCAAGAGGAAGAAGCGGAAAGAGGCGAAGCGTTTTGGGAGCAGCACAGATGACGACTCTGAGCATGAGTTGGCTGCCAAGAGAGATGGGGAGGAAGAGGCAACCACTGAGGGGGAAGAAAGAGAGGCAGAAGGGCTTAGGAGCAGCAGCAGCAAGTGTCTGGCAACTGATGTGCAGAGTGGTCCAGAGTGTCCTGCAAAACTGGAAACCGAGTTGGAAGAGAGAAAAACCGTGTCATCTCAGGAGACCCCAGAACTGGCACTGGATGCCCGCTCTATTGTGTCCGGTTACTCTACCCTGTCCACTATTGATCACAGCCTGTGCTCTGAGGTGCAGTCAGTAGCAGAGAGCCGGGGGGAGGAGGCAGATGATGAGCGGAGTGAATTTAGCCATGTGGAGACTGACACAGAGAATGGGTTTGCACCAGGGAAGGCTGGGATGTTCCCCGTAGGAAGTGGGGTGGCAGTGTTGGGGGACGGGAGAACGGCTGCGTCCGACAAAGGCCCCCACAACCAAGCGTCCTTCACTTCCCACCATCTCATGTCGTGCGACACCCTGGCACGCCGTAAGCTCTCTCGACCCCGCCGCAATAGCGAGGCCTCTTCCAAGGGCAGCACTGATGCCTCCAGCTCGAGCTTGCCGGGCAGCCAGGAGTCCCTGCAGCCTGCAAGAACCCTTGAGGTCCAGGCCCGGCCTTCCCTCACGGAACAGCTGCGACTACGACTCCGCAGTTCAGCCGACGACATGCTGGCTGTCCGCTTGCGCAAACCGCACTCCCCTGAAACCCGGCGCAAAAAGAACAGCTGGCGTCGCCACACCGTGGTGGTACCTGGTGGCCTTAAGGACCTAAACTATAATGAGTGGAAAGAGCAGCACATGTTGAGGGCTAACGAGGCCTGCCCACTCGACTCCTCGACCAGAGATGCCCTGAGGGACAACAAGGACTCTGGGCTTAGCAGTTTAGAGTCCACAAAAGCTCGGCCTTCCTCATCCACAACTGGGAACATAGCAGCTGCTAGCCAGCATGACGGTGATGAGCCACAGCACAGTAAGGGCAGCTCTGCAGGGCGCTCAGCTCCCCGGCGTACAGCCTCCTTGCGCTTCCATCAGTGTCTCTAAGTAGCCTCCTGTAGAAGCCCTTGTTAGACTGACTGAGAAGGAACCTTGGCTTACTGCCATCCTTGTCGTCTTGACCGAGAATGGAGGTGGACAGCCGTAGATGCCACTCTTCACTTGCGCTCTGGCTACTAGCCCTATCTTGCCACCTTTGTAAAACCTCAGTCTTGAAGCAAGAGTCTTTCCCAACCTGCCCCCGTCCTGCCCTTGCTTTCTGAAACAACTCCTCCTGGTATTAATTTAATGAAATTCCTATTTTGTAACCTGTGAATTTATTTATTCCCCTTCCCCGCCTCATTCCCCCAGGATGGCCGTTAGAGAAAAGAAAGCTGAGGTAGGTGCAACATGGAGAGGGTGGTTTGCCCAGGCCTTAGGAAGGTTTTTGACACTGGGGAGATGCCTATTTGATGGGAAGTCCAACCCCATCTCTCCTCCCAGGTCCTGGTCTGCAGGAGAATTTCAAGGCATATTTTTTGAAAGTGAAGGCAAGCTGAGGAGCAGAAGTCAGAACTGTTCCATGTAACACAGCAAAAGCCTTTTAACAGCCACTTCTGCATAATTTCCAAAGGTTCCCTTCCTCCTTTCCATATTTAATTAAAGGAAGGAGGGGCAGCATGGAGGTGAGGAAATCATATTAGAGATGTTCATGGACGCAAGCACATGTTTCCCTTTTGACCACTGCCAAAGCTCAATTGTCCACTTAAGCCCCTGTTCCATGTCATCCTGCTGAGATTATTATTAAGTCATCCAAATTCCAATTTTCTCTTGGGGAGGATTCCTTTTTCGACCTCTTCACTGGTCAATATTCAAAAAGTAGCCGACAGTGTCAACATGGTTGGGCTTCGACTGCTTGCACTCCTTGTCCCCTTTGTGCCTTCCCCCCTCATTTCCCAAATGTGCTTCCAACCTTTTCTCAATTTTTGTACGGTTCCAACCAAGCGGCTGAATCCTCTCTTCCATTCCAGCACATGCAGTCAGCTTTCATGGCCTTGAGGTTGTCTCAGCTCACGCATCTGCAATTGCTCATGGACACCATCCCACAAGAAGCCAAACAAAGAACTATCAAGACGCTCCAGAGGATAACAGGCTGATCCTCCTGCAAAGTAATGCGCATCATATCTTGCTTTCCCCGAAGTATCCTGTGTCATCTTAAAAGCTAACCAGTTTATTGTGGCATATGATTCGACCAATGAACATGTATGCCATAAGAAACGTAATTAGACTTTTAAGAGGTTGCAGAACTCTTCATTTTGATAGACTTAACATGGCCACCAGAATGGGATGCTCTCCCCCCCAAAAAAGGAAAAGAAAAAAAGAAAAAATGCGTCTGCAGAACTCTAGAGTTAGGCTCCATGTTTCTGATGTTAACATTTTAGGATAATTGAGGCCAGTTAGGAATAAGCTGTGTCTGCTTCCTTGAGCATTTGAGAACCTTTGAAGAGTTTATATTTCTGTTCATCTGCTACGAAATTTGGAAGAGTTTCCTGTTACAGTTCTGTGTCATCTTGTAGCATTTTGCACAGCTTATGAGAAATAGAATAGCTTCAAAAAGTTATTGGTAACATTCCCTGCACACAGTCTTAGGGATACTGTATGTGGAGTAGACAATAAGGTTGTGCTAGAAATGGGAATGCTCGTGGTTGCCTCATAATTGTAATAACTTCCAATAACTTGTTGGTGCTAAAGGAGATCTGTAGGTTGAACCATCTCCATACCTGTCAAGCATCCTGTTTTGGCCGGGATTCCTGTAATTCACCGCTCTGTCACGCTCCTTCCTGCTGTCATCCTGTATTTGAAGGGCAGAAAAGGGGTTACTGCACATGTGCACCGCTGCCTCGTATGGGCACGCATGCGCAGTAACCCCTATCCTGGCCGAAGGGGTTTCTGCACACGCATGCAGGGGTTACTGCGCATGCGCATAGCTGCCTCCGATGTCAGAGGCAGTGGCGTGCATGTGCCGGCGCCCAGAAACCTTCCCATATTTGGACACCGGCAACTTGACAGGTATGACTATCTCACCCTGCTCAAGGTGGCACAGCATGAGAAGTTTTCTTGTGCTACCACCACTCCTTCCCATATAGTCTTTATCACCTTTTGTTTACTCATTGTTAGCCCGCATCTGCACTGCAGAGTGACAGTGACCAGTGTCAGACACGTGGAGTAAGTATAGGGTTATGTGATTTATGAGTGGGAGCGCGCAAGATGCAGAGAACAAGCAGCTCTGACTTCCAGCCCCCAGTGTGCAAATATGCCATATCAGCAGCTGAGAGATTTCCTAATGTCCTGAAGAGATTCCTATAATAATGGTTGTTTGGATTCCTTTCAAGCCTTTGTTCCAGCAACCACTTAAAGGTCGAACCATATCATCTTGTGCTATGCAGCTGCCCTTCAGAAGTCACTCAGAAAAATGCCCAACAAAATTGGGATTCTTACTGGTGCTACATTTGTTTTTAACACTTGTCTTCCATGCTTGGATTTCTCGGTTTGGTGGACAACAGCAAGGAAAGAGCTCTCTTCATTTCTGTGCCGTAAGTGGGTGGGTGGGGGGGGGAATAGAGGTCTTGTACTTCCTATTGACACCTTCTTGCCTGTCTTTTAAAATGAGAGACCTTATAAAAAATTTGTTTTCACTTTGTGAGCATAAAGCATTCTTGCCGCCTCTTGTCTTTACTGGACTCTCATAGGCTCAAAAAGAAGGCTCATGACAAAGCCAGGTGAATAAATATAGAAAGCATTCTTTAACTTGTGGACACAGTAAGTATTTGAATTGTATATGTTCCTACTCTACCCAAGGTGGCCTCTCTGCGAATTGCCTTCTCTTTAGGAGCAGCTGTGTGGCATCCCTGAAACTTCAGTGTTATGTATTTCTCCTCTGTTGCAGCCTCACGGAGAGCCGTTCTTCTAAAAGAAAACCCATCTGGTCATGTCAATAATTGACAAAACTCAATCCAAACATTCTTGCTTCATTCACTTTCTAGGAAACTCTAGTCCGTATTCTTAAATAGACATAAAGTTCAGTGCTCCCAATTTCATAGTACTGTACGCACCGTTTCTCAGGACTGTTGGGTGGTCAAGACGCAACTCTGAGCTCATTGGGAAAGGGCTGTGCAAGAGATAAAATATTGAAAATGCTGGATTTTGTCATTTGGGAATGCATTTAAAGACACATCCTTATTATTGAAAAATGAAAGGGAAACATCACCTTCATGATGATATATTCGGCTCCACAAGTCTTCATCTTTTCTGCACTCATACGTCAGAACTATGTCCAACTGGGATATCTAGAAGTCAATATGTGTCCAACTTTTCATATAAGCTCAGGGCATCTTGGGTATTCTCTCCCCCCCCCCTCTCCAAACCAGGCATAGATTAGATGGTTAGATTATCTTTCCAGGCATATTAAACCATGGTTTTTGAATGAGAGTCACTCATTTCTGCTTTTTATTAAGATGCTATATCCCCTGTTACGTCTCAAATAGGAAGTTCTGGCTTAATGTTGATTAACCAGCAAAAGTGTCTTTTAATTGTAGGCTAGGTCCTTTAATGTGTAGATTATCACAGCATTATTTAAACGAGTGCAGTAATGCTGTAGTTGCATATTAGCATTCTCAGAAGAAATACCGAAATACAAATAATCTAATGCCAATCCAAGCTCACTGTATTTCAGTGGAGTTTGTTTAGTGATACAACTGTGAGTCAAAAAGTGCTAAAATGAAGAAATAAATAAACACGATAGACATGTATGCATACAGTGAGCGTAATCTCAACAGGCTACCCACATTTTAATCTGTGGTTATTGTAGGTTATCCAAAACAAAACATGGAATTCTGCTATAAATATGGGTTATTAATTTGACAGCAGGACTTGACTGTCTGACTTGTATCCTGGTTAGTGCACTCTGTATTAGAACTGTGGCACTTAGTGTCATACAGTCCCCACATGGCCTACACCCATGATGGCGAACCTCAGCACTCTAGATGTTCTTGGACTTCAATTCCCAGAAACCCAAGCCCCCATGAATCTGCATTAATGGGTTTACTGCAATTCATCCAGCCCACGCTGCTCTCGTCGCTCCTGGATGCGGAAGTAAAACACGCCCATAAGGTTCGCCATCACGGGCCTACACTATGCAGAAGAATGATGATGCAACATAAATAAACACATTCACAAAGACACTTTGTGGTTGTCTAATGTTAAACATTATTGCCGAGAAGCCATGTAGACCCCATAATTCCTCATTTAAGGTCAGTTAATTTATTAATGAATATCTCTATTTTTACCCCAGTTCCATTCAAGGTAGAATTTGGCTGCAAAATGAAGTGATATGTTGTATGCCAAGAGTGACAGGTTTGGATAAGTATAGGAGCATATTGTACTTGATAGAATAGCAGTTTTTATCTCTTGTTTCACTCTTGTCGTGAGGATATTTTGTACCTTAGACACCTTGGCCGCCTGGTCTGAGAATAGCTGGCTTCAAAGGCTGCATGCAGAAATGATGTCCTTCACAAGTAAAAAGTGTTTACAAGTTTTCAAGTCTTCAAAAATATATCAGGAACTTTCATGATCACTTCTGCCTGGGGAAGGAAACTTGGGAACTTACACTGTTCTACTTTTTGTCAGATGAAATTAGATGCGAGCATGAATACCCCACACCCTTGCCAGTATTAACACAGTAATTTATTCAGCACTGTTTGAAATGGGGCATTTTTATAAATTAAATCCTGAAAAAGGATGTTGTGTATGCAAAGTCTATCCATACTACTAGAGACATACAACAAATGTCTGAACACAAACCATGAGCAATTTAGAATTTCTATAAATTGTGTATAATGTGTGCTGTGGTCAGCTTTACAACAAATGTGCTATAGTTCACACTCCATACTTTTTAGTGCGCGTTTAACAGCCATTCCACTGAGGCCTTGAGAAAGGGGTGCACAGTGGTGAAGGTGTGACACTGAAAACTGAGAAAAACTAAAGTTATTTACTGTTATGCATTGTTCTTATCCTTTTTATGCAAATATTTGCTGTAGAAGTCTTATTTTTCACTTCATTTTGTAAATATCCTTTAAATGTGTAACATATGGTAAAGAGTTTATAAGGATTTTTTTTAAAAAAACAAAAACAAAGACTTTTTGTTTGACTCCTTTTAAAAGTTCAAGTTATACAACAGCGTTGATTTTTTTTAAAAAAAAAATCTACTGCCTGCATGGTTTGTCCTTCCCACCTTTCATGTGTTGGTTCAGTGTCAGGCTTATATATCTGGTCAAACAAAACAAATGAAACCCAAATTCTGTTTTGAAAATAGTCTGAGAATTATATATATATATATATATTGGAAATAAACTGGCTTATTCAGAATGTGTGTTTGCTTGCTTTTTCAATATATAGCCTTCAGTTATCAAGATACATTATAAGTTTTGCAGATACAGTGGAACCTCATATAACAATAGCCCCGTATAGCAATGAAATCGCATAACATTTAGGTTTTTTTTGCGGGGGGAATGGAATCCCCCGCATAACAATTTTCCCTATGGAAAAAAATCATACAACAATTAAAACCACTTAGCAAAAAAAATCATTGTACGATGCATCCCATAGGGAAAATCGCTATACGATACATGTATATCAATTGTTTCATGCAACAACGAGCCCCGTGGAACGGATTAAAATCGTTGCATGAGGTACCACTGTATATTTGATTCTAGGAGCTCATCCGGTGGCTTAGTGGTTAAGGTGCTGAGCTGGAGACTGGAAGGTTGGGTTTTGATACCTGAGAGCTGCACTTGGGGACTTGAAAGGAGCCTCATTTGGGCATCCCCTAAAAATCCTTTCAACCCAGAGTAATATCTGACACAAAATTATTATTATTATTCTATTCTTATTTCTATCACCTCCTATGCATGTCTATTACCATGGTAAATAACAGGACTGGGAATATTCTCTGTTAGACTGCTAGCCACTCAAAGTAGATGCGTCACTCTATCCCCCACTCAGGTCAAAAGTTTTACATTAAAATTGCGTGCCCCATTTTATACAGAAAGATGTACCTTTGGAAGTTGATATTATAGAAATACAAACCATTTCACTATAACAGGACAATACTGTAAACCTGTTCCCTGAATGGCTGCTTAATCTTCCACTGAAGTGTTGTCTGTCAGTTGACAAGCAACATCCGATCCCTTGGTCTGCTTCTTTATAGTTCTTTACTGTTAAATGAGACTCGGACAGCCATCCTGTCAAAACAGAAGGCTGTTGTCCATAGAGCAAAATACAATAATCCAGAGCAAGGGTTCCCAACCTTTTCAAGTCAGAGGCCGGGTCACACTCTCTCATTCAGCTTCGAGGGCCAGATAACCATTTTGTCCTGCCTGCACGATGGGGTGGCCGTTTTGTCCCAACAGCTTCAAAGGGACATCCATTTTGTTTCTCAAATGCCCTTGGAGGAGTGAGGGGCCACATGAAATGGTGCCGGGGGTGCAGATCCGGCCTACGGGCCTTAGGTTGGGAACCCATGATCCAGAAGACTCTAGATCCAACCCTTAAGATACAAAATAATACAATGGATCTCCACATCTTCCATTTTCAAGGAACAGTGTAAAATAAGGCCTTAGGAAAAGAAATGTCACCGAGCAGGGAAAGAGTATTTTATTAAATTCAGACACTCTGATAGGAAACAAAAAAAGGGATAGAAAATTAAAGGAAAAAGCAACCTTTCTTCAGTTGGAGCTTGAATAACAATGATCACATTTGTCACAGAAGAAAACATGGCATCTATGGAATTTATACATAGAATTCTACCTACAGATAGCAGCAGAAAGATTTACAAAAGTTTTACAGTTCTTTGTAAAATAACTGTTGTTCTTATAACCAGTTTTGGTATGATGTCATTGTTATAGTTGGTTTCTGTTGGGGGGGGGGTTCCCCTCCTTTTAAAAAAACAAAACAATTCACAAGAAAACCCATGCGAAAGAGACATACGACATTATCAGTCCTCCCTACACAGTGTCTACAGGTTTCTCTCTCCCTCTCATATATTTTTAAAAAAACTTTTTAAAACAGTTTCAACTTTTCCTAAAATAACATCCAGACAAGTAAAGCGAGGCTCGTGGCATGCGGTGGTGATTTTCTTTCTCTCTCTTTTAACACATACATACACACAGCAGAAATTCATGCATAGCTTGGCAATTTGTAAATTACATCCTTTTTTGTCCTTTTTTTAAATAAAACTTTTTAGTGTGCACACACACACACATATAGATATGTATACATGTGGTAAATGTATATATATCTTCTACATATTCTTTCTGATTGTTCCTCACAAAGCATTTAATGATGCCATGACAGTGACACAGTCTCTCCTACATACACACATACACTCCAAATCGTGTACAATGACACATACTTAAAGGACAAATGTGTTCTAGACAAGAAGATTGGAAGGAACTAAAAGAGAAAACCCACTATCTTCCCAGCTAGTTCTTTCCTAAGGCTGCATTAGCAAATGCTGAGAATGTTACTTTTTCTACAAGCAAGGCACCCAACATCCAATAAGTTCAAATTGGCATGGGGCTTGCACATCTCTTAAAAGACATTTTCTTCGCTCAGGTAGAAAATCTTGACCGCATCCTCTCCATATATTTAATCAAGTTGGTATATATTCCAGTGGGACATACTCCTGCACCAGGTTTCTGAAAACCCAACAACAATTGCGCTTACAAATATCCTTTCCAGCTAATTTGAAAAACAAACATCCTACCGAATCTCTGACATTCTTTATCTCCCACTATCCCGCTCTTACCAGCATACAGAGATTTATTTCAGCTTGCATTTGGTCATGCACCGTTCTTTAAAGCAGTTTTACTCAACTAATGATTTCCCGTATAGGCTATATTGTCCAAAATTCTGATGCTTAGTGTAGTAATTTACAGTAGAATAGGTCCACTGAATGAACAGGGATTTGATGACTCAGCTACTTCATAACCTCCATTGATTCAAATGGGCCTACTCTAACTGTGACCTACTGTGGTATATCAGAGAATAAACAAAAATGTAGCACTGTTTTGTTTTGTTTATTGTCTGATATTCTTGAAACACAGACTAACACAACTACCATCACAAAAAATTACCATGGTAAAGTTGCAGTAGTAGACCCATTTGAATCAATGGAACTTATGGAGGAGTTAATTCATCTATTCACCCTTGATTCAATGGGCCTACTCCAGTGCAATTTATTACATTATGCAACAGGACCACTGCCAGGCTGAAGGTTTCTGGAAATTATTAGTTATGTGCCAGCAAGTTAGAACTTAATTACAGTGACCCTAGTAGGGTGTTTAAGGTAAGGAGTGTTTTACTAGTTACATTCTCCCAGTGAGTAAAATAATCCTGCTGGATGTGATTTTTGGAAATTAAAGACTTCTTCATCCCACAGCCCTCAACAGCTTCACAGGACAAAAGGGGTCCCAAAAGAGTTTCAGAAACTAGAGGGGGTGCTGGAACATTTTATAAATATTCCTCATAGTGTTATGCAGCATTTTACAAAAAAACTGTGTGGCTTTTAGATAAAAGATTTAACTTTGGTACAGTATTTTTTTTAAAAAAAATATTAATGGAAAAAAACAATCAAGTAGAAGCCACAATGTCATTTGAAATCCCACAACAGAGCCCAAACTGGAATTTGAATTTTGTGTTGTTTTTTCATTCATCACTTAGGGTGCCTGTATACGGTGTAACAATAACACTAAATTTCTGAGTCACACCACAAAAGGTATTAAATTATCCCTCGTTAATTTACAAGTGCAATGTTTTGGAAAGGAGTTGATTACAATAAACTAGTTACTTGCAAATATTACTTTCAAACTCTGCCTTTTGTTCTGATTGAAAACAATTAACAAAGTTCTTTATTAAGTATGTACTTGCCCTTTAAAATTTGCTATAGCAGCTCAAAAGGTTCATTACTAACCACCTCTATCCCTTTCTCTTCTACTACACCAGGTGTCAGCAAACTTGGCTCTCCAGATGTTCTTGGACTTCAATTCCCAGAAGCCCTGATCAGCAAGAGTGCTTGGCTTGGGCTTCTGGGAATTGAAGTCCAAGAACACCAGAAGAGAGGCATTTGAGGGACCCTGGAGTAGACCTTTGATCCCTCGCTGTTGCAAAACAGGAAAGTTGCAAGAAAAAGACCAATAATGCAGTGGGACATTGTCAGAGTTGTAGATTAAAAAATAATATGAAAGTAACAGACAATGGGAAACAGACAGTGAAAGCCACACAGACAGAATGTTAGCGTAGCAGAAGGGTTTCTGAACTCTTCAGGGCACAAGCCAGCAGGACAAAGAGCCAGTGCAAGCCCTACCCAAAGGTATGGGAACTATCCGAAAGCAAAGAAATAGTTGGCAGATTGTACTCTCTATCTCTATTTGCACCACCACTACCATCACCATGATAGTTTCTAAAGCACAAAAGACCACATACATAATTTAATCAGGGGGAAAACACACATACCATTCTCCTCCCCCCTCCCCCTAAATATACTAGACACAACAAGAATTTCATTTCCATTTTTCTTCAATATTTATATATATATATTTATATTACGTATATTATATATATATAATATGTAAATATATTTCTTAAAACAAATATATAAAATGTTAAGACACTTCACTTAAATGTAAAGAGGTTGCTTTTTATTTCACGTTTGCTTGTTTTGCAATCCCAAGTAATTGCAGTACGGATTGTTGTTAAATATTTAATTTTTTTTACTTTTTAAAAAACTTTGTTATTAAAAAAAAAGGCTCTCTTAAATTTTTTATACAAAAATGATTGATTTACAAAAAGAGGAAAAGAAGAAAAACCATTTTAAAAAAAAAAGCCAAACACCCACATTCTTCCCACCCGCCCACCCCAAAAAAAGAAAATAGAAAGAAAATCCCAATAATAAAATTAGGAAGGACAAACCGGTCAACAAAACAAGGAATAATTACAT
The DNA here is from genome assembly GCA_035047345.1 of Bradypodion ventrale. Lineage (NCBI taxonomy): Eukaryota > Metazoa > Chordata > Lepidosauria > Squamata > Chamaeleonidae > Bradypodion > Bradypodion ventrale. The sequence continues at coordinate 26,773,416 of JAWDJE010000006.1, forward strand.
CTTGTTGTTATGTTGCATACAGACACTTCATTTCTTTCTTTTTTGCTTTGATCTACAGTGCCATTTTGCTAAGCATAAAGGCACACACACACACTCGTATGTGTCTTCATGCCACATCATATTCTTTTCACTGTCTGTGCTTAACTTTTCAAGGTGAGCTGTTGGGGTAAGGGCTCCTTTGCCAACATAACTGAAAAGAATGGGAACTTTGCAAGAACATGGCCTTGCGTTGTGCAGTTCTCACTCTTTCCATGATATTTGTGCAGGATAAACCCTACCCCAGGGCTGCACCTTTAGTTTTCTCTCTTTTTAAAAAAATTACCTATCCACCCTGAAATGAATACACATATGCATTTGGTACTTTTATTCTAAGAAATCTTCCATAACTACAAATGTGCTCACTCGGTCCACCCGCTTTTCAGAGTTCTACATCTGACTCAGCCGTTAATGTACCACATTCTTCTCATCCTCCAAATTTTGTCTTGTACCTGTACATATCTCTCCCTCACTGTGCGGTGTTTATTTTAAAATTTGCAATTTCCTGCTGTGCTTTTTGCAAACCCAAATGTTATGCGGAATCTTTAAGGGAAATGCAAACGTTTTCGCATCTCATAGGTCAAAAGGGTAAAAAAAAACCACCAACCCATAACCTTGATTGTAATTATGTGCCCAAAATTGATTTTTTTTCTTATCAGTCCAAGGTGTAGATTCGCAAAGGTATGGAAATAAATTTCAACATTTCCCTAATCACTTGTAAATTGTAAAAATCCACCCAGCTGGGCTAAGCCTTCCAAAACCTGCTGCTTCAAGACATCATCTTGTTTGGAAACACAGTCCAATTCTCTTATAGACACCCCAATGAAATGAAAGACTTGACCAGCGGTTCTTGGCTTCTCTCCAGTACCCTGTCATTTTCTTCTAGCTGACACCTGCATAGGCAAGAGGTCAGATCTCCAATAATACCACCTCTTAAGCCAGAATGGGTTTGCTTTTCACAAGGCTCTCCACATGAGACTTATTTCCATGAAGGGAACTCACCTCAGTGTAACTGAGCAAAGGAGAGTTGCCTGTTCATGGTCTGGACCAGCTTCATGCCAGAGCTTGTAAAAGTTACTTTCTTGGGCTACAACTCTGAGCCTCTTCTCACTAGTATGACAACTGGCTGCCAAAAAGCTATCAAACAGTAACTTTTATATGCTTTGCTCATTTCCCGCCCCTTAAAAACATATGCTCAGAAGTGGCAGAACATTATTTCCTCACCATCATCCTTCTGCAGATCCTCCCCAAACTCTCCTTTCCCCTCGCTACCAGCTTCTTTAATACCCTGACACCCTCATCGCCCTGACTTTTGCCTCCTATTTGGTATTCCACACATTTTGAGGGCTCCTTCCCCTTCACATAAATGGCAATTAAATTTAAAGTGCTACATTGTGGATTAGTTTCATAGGAAGCATGACTTTCTTTCTGTGGACCCTGTTCTGAACATCACTTGGGTAAACTGTCAGCTACCTGTTTTGGCTGTATCCCTTCATGTAACAGTCTCCTCCCTATTTCTTTTTAAATTAATAATTGGTTGCTCTGCCTGGTTGAGAAGATTGAATGGGGGGAAAAGGGTGTGTGTGTGATTATTACAGGTTGAAAATCCAGTGCTTTTTTCCAAGTCTTTGCTCTTCTTCCAAATTTAATCCAATGACTTGGAAGAAAAAAAAACACACAGAGATATATCATTTTTAAAATACACTCATACACAAGCAAACCCCCTCCCTCCAAAAACAGTCTTTAATATAACAAGAAAACAACATAAACCCACAAAATGGAAGCGCGCACATGCCCCAAAGTCAAAACACCACTGAATGACTCAGCACACATCTATGAAGATCCATGTTGCCCAATTAATTACAAGTGATTTTCTTCCAAACATAAGTGAAGGTGAATAGCAGCAAATATCCACAGGATTCTGAGGCATCTTCAGAAATGGGTTCCTCCCTCCCTTTCCTAAATGCTTCTGCAGTGACTCCACTCCATCCCCAAACTCCCTTAGAGAAGACTACCATTGACCAACAACCATTTAACTTAGAGTCTATGAAACTGGCAAAAATTCTTAATCTTCTTTTACATTAACAACATAATTTGCCAGAGTAGAAAAGTAAGGTTGAGATTGGTGGGGACCAAGGGGAGAGGAAAGGAAATTCTGAGGAAAAACGGAAAATACCATGTCGGCCATACTGTAGAAAGGAAAAGAAATGAACAGGTTGGCCAGTTTGGAGACGGATGTGAGCTAGCCAATTTGGCCATTTTGGAGTGCACTGTGATTTGGAAAGTGACCATTTGACAAACAGGAAACAAGTCTGTAACTAAGTAATTTTGGAGGAGGAAGTGAGACGGCAGGTTGGCTGTTTTATAGGACCTTGAAAATATCTAAGACAGGAGTTCTCAACCTTTTTGAGCTGGGGGCCAGGTCACGCTCTCTCAGACAGCTTCAGGTCCAGGTGGCCATTTTGCCCTTCCTTCACCACATGGCACTTCCTGGTGTGGTGGAGGTGGGCCACATGAAATGGTGCCGTGGGCCAGATCCAGCCCACAGGTCGCAGGTTGAGAATCCCTGATCTAAGGGAAATGACCTTGCTAGGTGGTTCAGGAGGGAGGAGAAAATCAGGAAAAGTAAAATGCAGTTACCCCAGTAGTGATAGGTAGGAAAACAGCTGAATGAGAAATTGGCAAAGGAGCTTTTAGAATGAAATAGAGGAGTTCCGTGACCCAAAAGAAGTCAGTACTGGAATGGAGGTCCTGCCCGAAGTAGGTTTCTCTGAAATTGGGCTTGAAGTCTCACTCCCAGTGGTAGGATCCTTGGTTGCTCTAGTGGCCTAGAAAGAAAAGCAAGATTCAGGGAAAAGAAGAAGGACAAGGGAGGAAAAGGAGAGCGGGAAGGGGAAAAACATTTTCTTCTCAAAAGTGAGAAAGAAAGAGAGAGAGAGAGAGAAAGACGTGAGAGAGAAAGAGTGGGACTAGTTAGGAAAATTTTCTGTTATAAGCAGTAGCATTGGCTAGGCCTGAAGCAAAAGGTCCATTTGATAAAAATGTACAAGATGAGTTGGTTTCTATAGGTTTACTGGACAGGGTGAAGGAGTGATCATTAGAGGAGACAAGGCAAAAGAAAGAAAGAAAAAGAGAGAAAGAGAGATACAAAGGGGAAATGGACAAACATGTAGACAGGCAATAGAAGGAGGAGAAGGAGGACGACAAAGGAATGGGGAGGGACAAGAATTGAAATGTTAGTTTGTGGCCATGGATACCATGTTAAAACAATAACTATCATCATTTATTTGGGATTGAAGGGGAAACTAGCAAGGAAAAGTAGAGGGATAGAAGGAGGAAAGACTGAATGCAGGTTACCACAGAGATGCTGTTTATCAGAGGTAGCCTCATAAGGACTGTAATTTATTGCCACCTTGTATGGGGGTGGGAGTTGGAGTGGGTTTCCCTCAATTTGCAGTCTGGAATTTGGATTTGGGCACTCTTCAGGTTTAATGACAAATCTTAAGATTTTTTTAGTTCTTATGGTTAACAGGGTTGGAAGAGAAAGGGAAAAATAGATGGCAAAAGATATAGGAATATAAAGCTAAAGCAATTATGAGTGAGAAGACTTTCTTTTTGTAATTATTATCTTAAGAAAATGTTAGATTAAATTTGAGAATCTGGCTGTCTTTTAGTCTACAGTAGGTTGTTGTTTTGAAGGATTTGTTTCAAGTTAACTCCCCTCTCCCCTTCTAGAGCAGAGTGTATATGAAAACAGGGTGCAGCAAAAAGTATGCATGGTTCTCCTTCGTATAGTTTGTGAATCCACACTCATGGGTTATGCGCCTGCGCAGAACGGCCGATCGGAGGCTTGAAAAGCTATTGGTCAAAAGTTTTGGCGGTAAGACCGCCCACCGTACCGCCCACCCTGAGGCGCCCGTGTGCCATTTTACCTCAGTTCTCTTCTTTCCGCCGTAGCAGCAGGACGATCGTTGAGAGCTTCCTCAATTTTTTCGCCCTTCTGAGGGAAAGTCTTTTGGCAAACCTTTCAAATTTTTCGGTGATCTTGTCCTCTGGGCAGGATCGCTACCCCGGTGCTGTTTCTTCCTTCTGGTGGACTCAGTTACCTACTCGCTTCGGTCACCGTTTCCCCCCTCAAGGGGGTGGCGGCTGGCCAGCCCTTCGGGGTATCCGCGTTCCAGAAACTTCCGTTGGAAGAATTTTTCTTTGATGGCCGCGGCCTTCAAACAGTGTTCGGCTTGCCTGAAAAAGTTTCCGGCTTCCGACGGGCATAGCCTCTGCCTTTTCTGCCTCGGAGAGTCTCATCAGAGCCAGTCTTGCCCTCACTGCAAGAAATTCACTTGTCTGGCCGTGCAAAACCGGAGCTACCGGCTTAAGGCCCACCTGATGGAACTCTCCCTGGCTCCTGTTGCGGCCGCTTCTACTTCGGCTGGTGTCTCTCAGCCTCCTCCGCCTTCGACCTCTTCTTCCACTACCATCAAGAAGAAGAAGAAGAGAGACAAGAACGGGGAGAAGAAAAAGAAGCACGGTCCGGAGAAGAGGCGATCACTCCCGCCTACTCCGCGCACCCCTGTTTCCCCAGGACATTCGCCACCATACTCGGTCGTGAGATGCCCGTCTCCTGGGTCTTCCATCTGGGGAGGACGGTCCTCCTCGGGATCGCCTGAAAAAGGACGCAGGGCTGGGGCTCCAGCTCGCCCACTTCAGGTACTCCCATCGCCGCCTCGTGGAAGGGCCCGTTCGCCTACGAGACAGGCCTCCATCTCCCCAAGGCCCAGGACCCCGACGCTCGACGACGCGGTAATTACCATGCCGGCCACCGTTTCGTCGCCGATTCTACCAGCCACCGTTTCGTCGCCAGCCCCACCAGCCACCGTTTCGTCGGCCACCGTTTCGTCACTCCCGACGATGCCGGACCCAGCCCAGATGGAGCTCCTGAGAGGGATGTTTGAGGTCATGGCTCAGACTTTTGCCAACCAGTTTAAGACCTCCATGCCTGCGGCCTCTGCGGCTCCGGTCCCGACCACCGCAAGCCCCAGGGATGCTGGCCCTGCTGTGGCCCCTCCGACCTCCCGAGGGTCGAGTATCCGCTCCGCTGGCCCACCCACATCGTCGCGGGTTGGTCCAGACGTCGATGCGGTGGACTCCCATCCCGCCGGCCCGCCCAGGCCGTACTGGCGCGGTCCCGACGTGGATGTAAGAGTTCCTCCCTCGTCCTCCGATGACTCCAGCGCCTCTTCGGAGGAGGACGAGGGAGACGTCGACGCCGAGAGGACGCCAGACCAGGCCATCGGCGCGGTTGACCCACCGCGTGGTGAGGATCAACGCTCGCTTACGGCCATGCTGACACGGCTCGGCACTGCTCTGAACCTGAAGGTGGACCAGCCCCCACTGGAAGGTGAAGACCAAATGACCGCCAAGCTGGACAGAAAGGCGGTACGGCCGGTGCACATCACCATGCTGCCGTCCATGTTGACGTCGGCGAAGGCGACATGGAGGAAGCCGGTGTCAGCACACTCCGTTTCGTCCAGACTCGACGGCATGTATAGAGTCCTGGACGAGAACGTCGAGTTCCTGCAGGCGCACCCCCTGCCAAATTCCCTGGTGGTCAAGGCCTTCCAGCACAGGACGGCCACCAGCGGGTTCCCGGTGCCTTCGACCCCGGAAGGGAAGAAGCTGGACGCGGTGGGCCGAAAATTCTACGCCACCAGTTCCCTCTTCCTCCGCGCCGCCAACTACTCGGCCGCCATGGGCCTGTACCAGTCTCACCTCTGGGAGCAAGTGAGGGCCGAAACGGCGAAGCTACCTGCCGACGCCCAGAAACGGATCGACGCGCTGGCATCCGAGGGCGATTTCCTGGCGGAGCAACAAATGCGCACAGCCAGGCATATAAACGACTATGCGGCGAAGGACATGTCATCTGCGATCCTGCTCCGTCGCCACGCCTGGCTTAGGGGCACCTCCCTCGATGATGCTATGAAGAAGCTCATCGAGGAGTTCCCCTTCGACGGACAGGGCCTTTTCGGGCAGGACACGGACAAGGTCCTCAATGAGATGCGGCAGACCAGCTCCACCGCCAAGTTCCTAGGGCTCACCACGCCGGCTCCTGCCGCCAGGCCGAGGTTCCAGCCCTTCACGCGGCGCTACCAAGGAAACCCCCAACAACAGGGTGGTCCCGCGGAACAGCCCAGGTCTGGCTCCTACAAGCAACGACGCCAGCACAAGCCTCGCTACCAGCCCTACGGGCAGGGTAAGCGTTCGGACGCCAAGTCCAAGTCGCGCATTTGAAGCTGCGACGGCCGAGTCTCTCTCGCTCCACATCCCGTACCTTCCCCTCCGGAACTTCCTCCAGGTATGGTCAGGCATCACGGATGACCAGTTGGTCTTAAAGATCTTGTCCTCTGGCTACGCCATCGAGTTCGTGCAAGCGCCTCGAGTAGGACGACATCGTCTCACCACCTCATCTCCCCATTTGGAGGAAGAAATATCAACTCTTCTGTCCAAGGGAGCCATCGAGCGGGTGGCACCGCCCGACTGGGACAACGGCTTCTACTCGAGGTACTTCGTGGTTCAGAAGAAGGACGGAGGACTCCGCCCGATTCTAGACCTGCGCCTCCTCAACAAATGCATCCACACCAGGAAGTTCCGGATGGTGACTCTGCAGACCGTCCTTCCCCTCATCAACAAGGGGGACTGGTTCACAGTCATAGACCTCAAGGACGCGTACTTCCACGTCTCCATCCTCGAGGAGCACCGAAAATTCCTCCGGTTCCGCATCGGCGACTCAGTGTACCAGTACCGATGCCTACCGTTCGGTCTGGCCACGGCACCACGAGTCTTCACCAAATGCATGGCTCTGGTGGCTGCCTTCCTTCGCCAGCGGGGAATCAGGGTCTTCCCATACATCGACGACTGGCTGATCGTATCCCCCTCCAGCTCGTCGGCCATTCGGGACACGCAATTCACGGTCCACCTCATGGAGAGTCTCGGCCTCAGGATCAACTTCACCAAGTCGAAGTTGGTTCCCTCTCAACGCGTCGAGTACATCGGAGCGATACTCGACTCGCTTGCAACCAGAGCCTTTGCACCCCAGAAGCGCTTGCAGGACATCACGCAGGGGGTGAACGATTTTCGCACCAAACCGTGCGTCCGAGCGGAGAAGGCTCAAAGACTGCTAGGCCTTATGGCCTCAACGACGGCCGTGGTTCCCCACGCCAAGTTAAAGTTCCGGTCCCTACAGTCGTGGCTTCTACACGAATTCGACGCACTCCGGGAGAGTCAGTCCAAACGGCTAACCCCGTCTCCGGAGCTGAGGGACCAGCTGCTCTGGTGGACAATGCCACTCAACGTTACAATGGGGAAGAGCTTTTACCCCCCACAACCCTCGCTGCAAATATTGACCGACGCAAGCAACCTCGGCTGGGGGGCTGCCTGCGGGACTCTCACGGTCAACAACCCTTGGTCGCCTCAGGAGATGGTGCACCACATCAACTACTTGGAGCTACTGGCCATTTGGAAGGCCCTCCGTTCCTTCGAGAGCCTACTCTTGGGCAAGGCGATCCAAGTGGCATCGGACAACACCACGGCTGTGGCGTATTTGAACAAGCAGGGAGGAACACGGTCCACCACCCTTCTGTACCTCGCTGTGCAACTCTGGGAATGGTGCCTGGAGAGGCACATTTTCCCGATTGGAGTGCACATTCAGGGCAAGCTGAATGTCCTGGCCGACCACCTCAGCCGCCTCACCTCGACGACCCACGAATGGGAACTGAACGACGAGGTCTTCCAGTCGCTCTGCGAGGCCTGGGGGACTCCGAACATCGACCTCTTCGCATCGGAGTCCAACACGAAATGCCACAGGTACTGCTCCAGGGCGGGCATCGGTGCGAACTCCGAGGGCGATGCCTTCATGAAACGGTGGGATCAGGACTATTTCTACGCTTTTCCTCCGTTTCCACTGGTCCAGAAGGTCCTCACCAGAATGTACCAACACAGGACCAACACAATCCTTGTGGCCCCAGCTTGGCCTCGTCAACCATGGTTTCCGCTGCTGTTGCGCATGTCATCTCAGCATCGCACGCTACCGGAGTCACCGACGCTTCTTCAAATGGAGCAGGGCCAGCATCACCATTCGGACCTGCCCAGCCTCCACCTCACCGCGTGGAGGATAACCCCAGACTATCCAGGATCCTGGAACTAGCCAGGCGTCCCTCCACAAGGAAGTCCTACGCTTCTAAATACAGACGTTTCTGTGCTTTCCTGGCATCCCAGCAGACGCCCGTCTCCCAGGTGGGACTGCAGGACGTCTTGACCTACCTCCTCCACCTGGCGGAGTCTGGCCTCAGCATCACCTCCATTCGGGTACACCTCGCTGCGGTGGTGGCTCACTCGCCGGCTGGCTCGCCCGCTTCTGGCGCTTTCTGCGACCAAACAGTGAAACGTTTCCTCAAGGGGCTACGCAACGCCTTCCCTCCGGTCAGGACTCCGACGGCCCAATGGTCACTCTCTACCGTCCTCAACACACTCACCAGGACTCCCTTCGAGCCCATGGCTACCGCGGATGCTCGTCTCCTCACTTGGAAGACGGCTTTTCTTGTGGCCATCACGTCTGCTCGACGAGCTGGTGAACTGGTTGCTCTGCGGGCAGACGCACCTTTCCTTCAATTCTTCAATGACCGTGTGGTACTCCAAGCGGACATCACCTTCCTCCCCAAGGTGGTCTCCCAGTTTCATATGGCACAGACTATCTCCTTGCCAACATTCTTCCAGAACCCCACTAACGCCCAAGAAAGGACTTGGCACACGCTGGATGTCAAACGAGCTTTATTGTTTTACACCAGCAGGACAAGGGAGTTCAGGAAGTCACAACGCCTTTTCGTGGCGTATGGGGGCAAATCCAAAGGTGAACCCATATCTGCACAACGGTTCTCCAAATGGATCACCTCTACCATCTACTTGGCCTACGAGTCAGCATCGCTGCCCCCTCCACCGCATGTCAGGGCACACTCTACCAGAGCGGTTGCAACATCCACGGCTTTTCTGGAGGGCACACCGCTAGAGGACATCTGTAAGGCTGCCACCTGGTCCAGACCTTCTACATTTGTCCAGCATTACAGGGTGGACACCAGAGCCACTGCGGACGCCAGGCTTGGCCATGTCGTCCTCGCTCGGGGGCTCCGGGCCCATCGCCCTTGACAGCTCACCCTGCCTGACCGTCATCATCTTCATCGTGGGATCATTTCATCCGACTGCCCACCGACCAAGTAAGTGTGAGCTTGCTAATCTCCCATGAGTGTGGATTCACAAACTATACGAAGGAGAAAGTTCGGTTTCACTTACCAGTGATAACTTTCGTTCTTCGAGTATATAGTTTGTGAATACACACTACCCACCCTGCCTCCCCTCTTGAGCTGCACGGATGAGATCAATTGGTTTATCCTGTGCTTGGCTTAAGTATGGAACAGAGGTAAAATGGCGCGCGGGCGCCTCAGGGTGGGCGGTCTTACCGCCAAAACTTTTGACCAATAGCTTTTCAAGCCTCCGATCGGCCGTTCTGCGCAGGCGCATAACCCATGAGTGTGTATTCACAAACTATATACTCGAAGAACGAAAGTTATCACTGGTAAGTGAAACCGAACTATTTTGCACATAGCATCTATGAGCAAGAACACACTGGAATCTAATCACATGCTACTGTTTGTTAAAGATTCAAAGACTGGCAACCAAGATGGGAGCTAAAGGGTAAAAGCATTACGCGTGAGCAGTGTTTCTTTTTTGTAACCCCCTAGCAGCACCTTAGACTGAAGGTGTCTAAGATGCACTCCTATCCCATAGTTACTGTTACTGGGCACACTGCTGGCATCAGCATGAATACAGAATTGTGTCAACCCAGCTGAACCATATTGGCCAAACCCTTAAGCCCCCGAGTCCCAACCAATTAATTAATTCAAGTATTTTTTACTTCAACCTGTTTTACAAGATTTCCAGGCATTGTTAGTTCCACAGTCCTTCATGTCTGCTCCTCCAAAGCCATTTCATAATGGGGAGGAAACTTTTACATCAGAATTGGCTCCTGGTCTATAGTTTCTAAAAATGTCAGCCATCTCAACTGTACCTTCACCTTCCATTGCTGCCATTTTGATACACAAAGAATTTAGACTGACCTGATGCTTTCAAAAAAGCCATGTGTCTGGAGGCCAAATCAGGTCACTCTTTCCCAGTCTGTAGCTGAAGATATGAGTTCGAATCAGAGTTTTCCAACCTTTGGTTTGTGGACTTAAATTCCCAGAAGCCTAAGCCAATTCCCCCACAAACACTGATCAGCCGATGTACTGATGTTCTGGGAATTGAGGTCCCACTGTGGTCCTGGGCCCCACTTTGGAAACTACTGAGTTAGGTACTGCAGGGTAGCTGCATGGAGACAAAAGTAACTACAGATCCAATCTGTGGCAGTAGTAGGGAAGGTGTACCCTTAGAAATGTTCTATTGCTACCACTTAGCCAAACAGCACCTGTGTTTTGTGGCAAAGCATTCAGGCTGTGGTTAGTATGGGGATGCAGGAGTTGCAAGGGTGAAAGAAGCTGTGCAGGTTGCATTTCTTGGTGACAGCCACATTTTGTTCACAAAACTTGTCTCAAAATAGACTGAAAAGCCAAAGGAAGGAAGTCAAACTCATTTGGGCAAGAGGGCATGGCATTCTGTTGCATATGCGCTACAGGATGAGCAAAGGTAAGGGTCTTACAGAGCAACAGACTGGGAACACAGGAAAGGAGGCATCCATGGTCATTGTCTACTAAAGAGATCCAGCAGGACAAAAGGGGTGGGAAAACATGGGGGGGGGGGGGAGAGCAGGAAGAAATTCTTAAAAAATATGAGCTAGTGTGTCAAATGTGCCAAGGGAAGGGAAAGGGAGGGGGAGAAACACAAGGGTTGCAGTGAGTGAGAACAAATCACGTCTTGGGGAATAAAGCAGGGAGGAACAGGTAGAAATGTGTTTTAAAGGATGAAAAACTGCTGGTTGTTACCTTGCTTTGCGGCCTGAGAATGTTGGCCAGCCATTGGGCACACTGTTAGCATCAGCAAGAATACAGAATTGTGTGAACCCAGCTGAACCATACTGGCCAAACCCTTAAGCCCCCGACCAATGCTAACACACGTGGGCCAAACTTTGAGGGCCTGGGATGGGGCTAAACTGTGAACAAGGTTCCCATAGGGAACAGAGAAACATCTTTTCTCAGGGCACAGCTAGATATAGTTATTCCCTATATTAAAGAGGCAGTACCCAAATGCTAAGAGGCATGTTAATGTCGAGGTAAAGAGATTGGGCTTTAAAGCGCATTAAGGGCCTAAATACACATTTCCTTTTGTGTAGTTTACAGCCACTGCTGGAGATTTTAAAAATGTAATCCTAGATCTGTAAGGATGAACCTTGGCACTCCAGGTGTTCTTGGACTTCAATTCCCAGAAGCCCAAGTCAGCACTCCTGCTGACCAGAGCTTCTGGGAATTGAAGTTCAAGAACAGCTAGAGTGTCAAGTTTCTCCATCACTGTCCTAGATGAAGGAGACCACCATGATGATAGTATTTCTTTCCCAGCTACAATCCCCCCTTCCATGTTGCCATTACTAGCAGAGGAAAAAAATATTGTTACTGGTGAATTTGTCCCGATTGTTGACTGTAGTGCAGGGAATAACTTTCATTGGGATCATGGTGAGGGTGGAAGTGTTTCATTGCATACTGTGATCCTGACTCAAACAGAGTAGAGATACTTAGGTTCACATTTTTAAAAAAACTGTCAAGACACACTTACAAGCCATGCAGTTATAACATAACATCCTCTTAGACCCTCAGTCTGATAAAACTGACCATGAACCTTGTGGCACCTTAAAGAATAAAAAATCGTTATTGTTTGGCTTACCAAAAACTTCTAGTCTGCCAAGGTTTTTGGCGCATTAAATCAGAAACAACACAATTCAGTGCCTTATTACCTGGATTTAAACTCTATTGCACTCAACAGGACATATTTCTGGGTAGACATGTGTACGATTGTACTGCTTATCTTTAATGTACCACAAGACAGTTGCAAAAGACTGGGTGCTGGGTCTTTTCTGTGTGTATGTGTACCACAACACTACTCCTAACCTCACTGGAATGTTTCTCTGGTTAAAACGAATGGACCATAAATGTGCATAATGATTTCAAGAGCTGTGTAAATAACAACAAATTAAATAATACCCGATTAATCAGAATGTCAGTTTGCCATAATTATGGATAAAGTGGCTAGAAATTAAGGAAATAATTTCTTGGGCAGATTTCTTCTTTAGTTTTCTTTGTAATTAACTAAAGGAGCTTTTGACCAGCTTCTGTTAATTTCAACAGCACAGCATAGGAAAATCACAAACAAATCATGTATTTGTAAAATCATGATTCAATTATTATGCGTCTTTATGACACATGGACTGTGCATGTAAAGAACCTTTTATGTGGTCAAGACTCATCATGGCATAAAATAAGTACATGCTGTACATACTGTACAGAGGAATATTGCACATTTTCTGGCCCACCTTCTAGCAGCAGAAGTTAGGCCAATGCCAGAGAAGAAGGGCTGGCTTTGCCATCAACCCTCTATTGAGCCCATATGTGGCACTTTATTCTTCTATCTCCAAGAATGAGGTACAACCATTCACTTATATAAGAGATCGGAAAGAACTGGATCCAAAAGATAAGCAATTTAAATTTGCACCACCGCATCCTGGATTCTGTGTCTTGGCCATTATACAGTAGATATGGGAAAGCTGTAGCCCAATTTTAGGACCCAAAATCCCAGGAGCCACAGCTGGAAAGGTCTCTGGTTGGATGTGAAGGGAGCTGGCAGTCCAAGAATATTTGAAGAGCTACACATTGCTCATCCAAGCTCTAATGGGATGGAGGGATAATTAATTTTTATCTTTTTTGTTGTTGTTAATTTGTATAAGATAGAACCACAGTGCCACACAGATTCTGAGACTTGATTGTCCTGCAACCAACTGGGCAAGTTGATTTCTGATTTCTTGAGACCAGTGGAATTGTCGCTCCCAGCCTAAAGCATGGAGGAGGTTGACTTTGTAAGGAGTACTCTCCAGCTGCTTGCTCAGGCCCCTCTGGATAATAAAAAATGTGCTGTGTGTTCTGATGCCTCTAGAATCCCTTACTTCCACACAGAACATCCTATGCATGCAGAGTTCACACATGCATAAGCAGCACCATTCAGTTCAATGGAGCAGACAGCCCTGGCCATTGAAAGGAATGTGTGCATCGAGCAGTTCTCCACTTTTGAAAGTCCTTCTGCAGAAAAGTGTCTAGATCTTAGAAACGTGCATGGAAACTTTTACAACACCCTAGCAAACTTCTCATGGGTTTCCCAATGTGGAAGTGGGCAAGCACATTTTCTTTCCTCTTTCCTATCCCTACTATACAGACTTCTCCTGTTTTTCTCTGCTGAATACCCAGTGCTCCTATGTACATGCTATGGCCAAGGAAGGAGTTTGGGCATACACACATGGACATGTAGTGAAATGTGTGTGTGAAAACATGAATTTGACTTTGTCACATTTAATATCACTGCCTTTTCTGGCAGGGGAAAGGGTCTCAGCTAATGTCTTGAACCATGCCTCCTTCAATGTATGAGCTTTTAAAAACATTGTAGCCCAATTTGAGGTGGGAGTAGGAATGACTCACCTACCCAAACAAAATAAGACAGCAAAGTGACCAACCATATGCTTAGGTTTACATGGACATAACTGGGCAGGGGAAATGTCTTACTCTTATCAGGGTAATGGATTCTACTTGGGAGCTCCTAGAATCCAGGACATTCCTCCAGAAGTAACAAACACATGGAACTTTAATAACTGAGAAATGTAACTAAGACACAAGGAAGATTTGAGTCCTGTTCTGATCTAACAAAACACACACAAACACATACATGCATGCATATCAGAAATTCACTTTGTCAGGTTTAGCTGTGGCACCTTTTTGTTATATCTACCATTGCTGACATAGTAATGTTTATCCTTTTTAGAACTTGGAAGCATTACTTTTTTTAAAGTACACCTCCAAAAATCCCCTAGCTGGCTGGGAGTTTCTGGGAACTGTAGTCTTTTTTTAAAATTACTTTGAGCTCTGATCCCTTCACAATGGAATTGCTAGTGGTGGACAGATCTTGTGAGCAGTTATGAGTAGCACAAAAGAAGTACTCCCAGCCAAAATCTTCACTGCAAATTTAGACGTGCTTCCAAAGGCCATTAAAAATGTCCCTTCAATTTGATTCAGACCCCTCTCCCCTCTTTCACCTGACCTACAACTATCTCCAGGCAACCCTCCGCTGGCTTCTGCCCATATGCAAAATTGAAAGGTCCCTCACTCAACTTCCCCTGGATTATGCTAACCCCAGAATACAGTAGTGTGGCTGCCTATAGATAGACTACCTGTTGTTGTCCCTGGATGCGCATGTATTCCATGCGCTGCTTTATGTGTTTGCTTTTGTCTGGGCTGCCTTGCTGGGTTTGCTTCAGCCGCGATGCTGGGTTAACCATCTTCATGGCTGGGATTGAGACGCCGCCGCCACTCTGGGGGGAAAAGAACACATAAAAGGATGATGCTAACCAAAGTTTCAAAAATAAGGCTCCTGAAAGTTTGCATAAATAATAAGTTAAAGGTTTGGCAGAAGTTGGACAGTGACAGAATGAACTGGCTGGCATCTAACACCTCCTACCTCCTTCCAAATGTGTTTTATTCCCAGTAGAATTTACTACTGACTGTTACAATGGAATATACCAAAAACATTCTAACTGATCACAAAAAATGTGTCTGCAGAAGTTTAAAAAAGGCATGTTACTAGTTTTTATTGTAAAAATAAAAGAGCTATTTCCTCTTTCTATGGTAAAGAAGCGATAGCTACTGCAGTCAAATTGGCTTAAATATGGTCGACATATGCCCTTAAACTTTGCACCAAAGTACAAAAATTTATGAAGACAAGTAAAGTATACAGTATTTCCACCAATACTACCCAAGTATGCAATTTATAACAGTGGACCTCCTTTACCCTACCAGAAAAAAACAAAGCTGCTAATGCCAAAGTCCTGGGCAATAAGAAAAAAAGAAGGGTTTTTCTAACATGATCAACAGCATTTCAATTACTCTTTCCCCTCTTCTCATTCTGCCCCTGCATTTCCTTGATAACCTGAAAATACACAAGAGGTTTAGGGAGAGGAAGAGTTGAATAAAGGTTCAGAAAAGAGTCAAAACCAGATCTGAATAACAGAAAACTATAGAAGAAGGAGGGTTTTTATTTTTACCATGTGAGTTTCTTTACACATTTATTCTATTTCACCACAAGTAACTCATATGTAGAAAATGGCTCCTGCGGGTAGATATGATATGCTTCATAATCATGATGTAATCATGCAGTTCACCTTCTTCACTTAACTTAGCACTAACTAGTTTTAGAGAGATGTCAGAACCATGTGATTTCCCTCTAGTATAATAAGTTAAGAACAGTCCAAAGTACAGTAAAACCCCAACTTACAAAAGCCTCGAGTTACATAAAATTTGACTTACATAATGATTTTGTACTAAAACCATGTCCTGATTTACATGATTTCCTATGGGTTTGCTTCAAGTTACATAAAGATTCTTTTTCCTATGGGTTTGCTTCGAGTTATGTAAAAATTAATTTCCCTATGGGTTTGCTTCGATTTACATAAAAAAATCATTTTTCCTATGGGCTTGCTTTGAGTTACGTAAAAAAATAATTTTTCCTATGGGTTTACTTTGAGTTACATAAAAAAACAACAATTTAAGTAAAAGCCTACAGAATGGACTTTTTTCATAAGTAGGGGTTTTACTGTAATACTATTTTTAAAAAACATTGCCAATAGCAGTCGAGCCTTAATACAGACTGTCAACACATTATTATTTAACTATTAAAGGGCCAAGAGAACTCAACTCCTGGAAATGAATAATGACGATGTAACAGCTATAGTTTCTTTTGATGGACACATACAAATTGCTTTTGATCTGGTGTCCATTAAGTCTACTAAATCTATTTGCTAGAGACTAGTTTGGGCTGGACATTAAACTGATTATTTATCTAGAATCAATGCACTCTTAAGGAAAAAAGAATGGGTATTTTTACTCTAACATAGCCATACTTTAACCTGCATTTAGTCAATTGGCCTGTTTTTATTTTGTAATTGTTCAGCTGAGAGGTAGCATGGTTTTGATTGCATGTCAGATATCTTGGGCACTTAGCACTGAAAGCTTTATACACATTGGGGTGTGGGTGGTTAAATACAGTTATAAGAAGAAATGTGCATTTACCTTGATGTGTTTTCTGACCTTAGCCTCTATCAAAACTTTGTTAAGTTCCTGAAAAACAAGTCATAATCTTATTTTCAGCTGCCAGCACAAGTGCTTCAATTTCAAAAGGACATGAGACAGGCCTTCCCTATGTGATCTGAATGTACTTTTCGGCAAGGTATGTGTAGGAAAAATGACCAGAGGAAAATACACGTGTTATCATGTCCCTTACTTCCTATCTTTTTTTCCCTTCAGCAGCCATACATTACTTTATATCTTATGCATTATCTATGTGTGAGCAGTCTTCCAGCTTATACATATTAATAAATTAGACGACTAGATGGAATTGTTAATGCAGTGGGCATAGAGCTGAGTGGGCTACGGAGGATGGTGGAGGATAGGGGTGCCTGGCGTGCAGTGGTCCATGGGGTTGCAAAGGGTTGGATTCAACAAAAGTTGGATGACACACAGGCTTATACATGCAAAGTATTATTCTTGGTAGCAATCTATTATGTACATGATTCTGCAAATTTGTGCTTTAAAATATGTGCTGTGGAGTGTTGAAAAGCCAGTGGTCTTGCTCATTGGTGCATTCTGTAGCCAACCTACCCACTTTCAACTTTTCCATATGCCAATATAGTAATACCTCAGATAACGTTAAGACTTGGTTCCACAAGTCTTAATGTTATCCTATTTTTAGTGTTCTCCGATGCATGCATTGGATAACACTAAAAAAAAAAGCCGGCTTCCTTAGCCACTTGAGCCACCACAGTTCCTTGTTGGCTGGGTTCAAACGGCTCTTATTCTTAAAGTTTACTTGCCTTTGGGCATAAGAAAACATCTTCATGGATTTGGATACAGGTAATGTGAAGCTATACTCACCAGCTGCATATGCGACCTATGTCAGCTCACACATAATACACATAGATCTTGTGTAGATCTCCTTAAATGAAGACAGCTGCAATGCAATTGGATTTACCTATTATACGAATGGGCATCCTATAGTTGGGAACCTGGTGCAGATTACTGCAGAAGGTATCTCTCAGGTATAATGCATTGCCCAGACGATCTTCAAAGTTTTCGCCCAAGTGTTTGATTCTATTTTAATATCTGATCTAGGCAAGGAATGTGACTCTATATAAGTAATGCAGCTCTTATCACAAAAAATTCCACATGCACCACCGACTGCTCTTAGTCCAATGGCGGGTAACTTTGGTAGTATTGGGGGACAATTTTCTATTTCCAGGAAGACTTACCAAAACCTGAAGTCATTTTCTGATTTCATTTTTTGCTTTCATTTATTAGAACTTGGGGACGGGGGCGGGAGGGCAAGGACATCTTTTAGTGCAAATTCAAAATGGATCTTTTCTATGGTCCTTTTCTCCCACCGGAAGATTGTCAGCAAAGGCTTGAGGGTCACAAAAGTACTATTGGGGCTGTAAATGTGTTGAAGTTTGTCATGCTTGGGCTAAGGGTCAGATCATGGGTTAAGATGAATGCACATCTCCTTCTCTTACAATATTATCCCTCCAAGCACACAAAACATTTGAGTTAGAGGTCTAAGACATCAGATATGCAAACAAAGTTGCGTTGTTTCCTGGCTTTACCAATGGCAACAACAAAACCATGCTAAGTTGAGATATGCTTGTGTTTGAATATACTTTTTTCCTTTTAACAACTTGCCACTTCTAAATACAGAATCTTCAACTTGCCTAATGAAATACAATTTCGGTCCATTTAAATATGATGCTGGTTGTGTACCAAAGACATGCCCATGCAGGCTTATATGTGAGTACAGTAATGTCATGCTTAAATAAGGTTTACTTGTGCTGCTTTAGCTTTTCCAGGATGCCATTATTGGGGTATTATAGCTCTACAATGTGTAGGATCCAGAACCCAGGTTAAATGTGACTTTGGCCACATGCAACCTTACACAAATGCGTCTGATTTGCTTAAGAATCAATTTTAACTAAATGGACAGGGCACAAAAAAACATGGCATCCCCTGCTTCAAGTATACATGAAGAGACATCCACAGACACTTTAGCCTCATATAATCAAGCAGATAAGAAAGAAAGCCTAAAAAACAGACCGGCAAATCAAAGTGTGGTAAATCTTAAAGGCACCGCCACAATATATGTAAATTAGAACTAGACTATAATAAAATAATTTTGACAAAGGATCATGGGAATTATAGTTTGTTGTTTTAGAGGTCTAGGAACTCTTTCACACAAATCAGATTTCATTCTTTTAACAGAACTCAAGAAGTTCAAGATTGAACCTACAAACAAATGTATTCAATTAATATGAATTTCATTTTAGGCAGATCTGAACTGCAAAAAATCAAAGAAAATTTTGTCCTTCCATTCCTAGCAAGAGACAGTATTTCCTGTATTTCAGAAACAGATGTCTTGGTTGTACCTAGTGAGGGAAAAAAGCAGTAGAGACTAGAAATTGGTAGTAACTGTCATTCTAAAGTAATTAAGAGTAAGCAAAAAGCAACCTAAAGAATGCTTTTTATAAAACCATAGCATAGGCAGATATAAAGAGTAACTGAAGAATTGAAATGGATCTTAGTCTCCTTCTTGGCAAGGCTGAACCCATCCCACTTTAAAGTACAGTTTTGTAGAGACCCCAAACCCAGCCTTTAGATGTTTCAAACCTTGTTTCTTAAATGCAGATGAAATCTTGGAGAAAGACTATAAAGAAGACTTTCAAGAAGGATGTAGAAATACAGCAGAGCAAGAGGAGTACATTTAAAAAAGGTAAACCTGTGCGTTGCTGTTTAACAGGAATCATGGTTTGGGCAACAGAGGTTTGGAGCTAGATGTATTATTGTTTGCATCATACTTGCTTAAATCCTGACAGTCTAACTTCAAATCCTTGAAGCTAGAAATGTTGTAATAAGGCATATTTGTCTCAGCCTTTCTTTTTCCATTTTCAGCATTTGTAGATCACTGTTGCGCAAGAACATTCTGAGGAAATATTAGGTCAGTAGATGCCTTGCAGCTAATTTTACTGATAGCAATTTCTAGGTCTATGATAATCTTTTCCATGCTGTCCAGTCATTGCAAATCTCTCGGCTTCTTAATGTCATTGCATCAACCGAAGCATACTTCTTTTCTCTTCTATAGTAGTTACCAAATCTTTAATTTCATGTTTTCCTATGATGGCATCAATATGAACTAGTGTGGCCTGCTGTCTAGATACTGTGTCACACTCCAAGGCTTGTTGTTCATAGAAGACTTTGAATTTTGCAGAGGAAAGTGCATCTTTAAAACACCTATTTGGTCATCTCTCCAAATTGTTGTGCTGTCAATGTTCTTCAAAGCATGAGAGCCATTTCTTCTAGGCTCTGATTGGCCTTTTTTATATTTTGGTACTCCAATGCCATTTTTATTTTTCAAACCCACAAATGTTTTCTCTTCCTGAGTAGTTGAAGATGCCTTATAACCAAGTGTTTGACAGGATGATAGTTGTTTTGTTTTCTGACATATCCATCTCAGCTCTTTTGGCACATGTCTGTCGGTTACGCTATTGTTTGTTTCCAGTATTCAGAACTGTAATATCTTCTGCTAGTGGAGCAACTTTATGCTCTAGTAAAGCATCAGATGTTTGAAGTGTCAGTATGCTTCCTTCTGTCACATGATCAATGTCATGAGAAAGCCCTGTTTCCAGATCTGGCAGAAATCCCTGAACCTTCGATTTTGTTGGTAGAGAATGAGTGTACATTAAAGCCTTACTAGACAGATCAGATGACGCATGTACGAAAGATTTCAGTTTCCTTTCATTCTTGCTTAGCTTTCCCAAGTTGATATATTTGGACGATTTTTCTTTTTCACTCAGTCCATCCAATATATCTCAAATGTCCATCAGTGGCATGGAGATTAAAGGTCCAAGGACTGGATTCCTTCAAGCCATCTTCTGACTGATATTCAGGAAATGGTAAGCTGGACACCCAATCAGGAAGAACAACATGAGGAAGGTGGGGATTGTTATCAGATGGAAGTTTTGACAATGCTGACCCCTAAGGGAAAATTCAGACAATCATTATTAAGTCAGGAGAGTCTGTTGAGAGAGTGGATGAAACCAGGATTGTCTCTGTTCAAGACTCTAAATAGTTTTTGTTAATATAGTTGGAACTTGGTTAACTGGGCCATTTCTTTATCTAGAGACCCTATGGTTCTGGAAACACCAGACAATCCACTGAGACATGGCAAAACATATTTTATGCATTATGCCTTTTATCAATCATGAGACATGGAAAGCTTCCTTCTCACCCACCTGTGGAAGGGAAGAGAGAGGAAGGTTTCCTTTCCCTTTTTGTTAACCAACACATTATATATACTTCTATCCATTACCATATTATAATATTTCCCATTATAACCATACCTTCACTATATCAGTCCATTTCCCTGAGAAAATTACTGAAAATGTATATTTGTCATTTGGGATGTAAATATTGAGTAATGCAAACTTCTCTCCTCTGAGAAGCCTTCATCTCTTTTCAGTGATAGTTTAGAAATCAAAATTGCAACCCCTTTTGATTTAGATGTACCAAATGTTTTATCATAAATATCTATGCAATGTAATTTCAGTTCATTAACACCTTCCTTTATTTGATGTGTTCACTCTCCCTTTATTAATTATCAACTCAATACTCTTCCACTGAAGTAAGCTTCTCAATGTTGATATTTTTATATTTTTAACCATCTTGTTGTTTTGAAAAAAGAAAAAGAAAACTATAGATTCTTTCAATTGGTCTCCCTTGTGAAAACAGAGATGACATAAAGTAATAAAAATATCAAAAATAGAAACCTAAACACTAACTTTATCCCTCTGTCTCCCACTCTACATATACTTCCTCCACTCCCTTCCTTTCCTCTGGGCCCTTGTTTTGAATTTCTACTCAATAACTCATGGGGGTGGGGGGGAGCATGTACTACAAATTATCCCATGCAATGCCCTTGCCTCCAATTCCCCAGCTTCTTCTTACAACTACTATCCTACCACCCTTATTCATATATATTTTCTTGATCCCATGCTCATTATTTCACTATAAGCACTAATGGTTCTCAATCATTTTTTGCCACAGGCTGGACAACTCCCCCTCAAACAGCTGAGTGGGCCGGACATGTGGTTTTCTCCTGCTGCAAACACTTCCCTAAACTGTGGCGGGCACGTTTGTGCATGCACGGGTGCATTTACGTCTGTGGTAAACACGTCTGCTTCTGCTTCTGGGGTTGTCACCATGGGCCAGATGGAATGGCATTGGGGGCCAGGGCTGGCCCATGGGCCATAGGTTGTGAACCCCTGTACTAAATAGTGCCTAATTCCCAAACTAAAGTAGAGTGTTCCTACCCACTCCTTCCCATTGGCTCCCCCCACCCACAAAAGAGCAGCCCCTAACAATAACCCAAAGGAGGTGCAGGTAGGCATGAATGAGGGGAGGACTGGTTTGCAATGACATGTAAATCATGTGTTTCCTGGGGAAAGGAATGAACCATCCCATTCCATACCCAACCCAACCCAACCGCAGGAGAAGTGCCTGTCTGATCAGACTTTAACTTTACCAAGCGCTGTCCAAAATAAGAAATAAGCCTGATTATAAGCCAGAGAAAACCACTTTGGAGAAGTGCTGTAAAACAAAAATGGAGGAAGGACAACCTCCCTGTTTTCTGCTTTTCCTTTTGAACTTGCCATATGATTTACTGATGCTCGGTGGAGCGGCAAGTTGTATTCCAAGGCAAAGGTCTTTTGTAGCCATCTGTAGTTTCCAAAGGGAGATGAAGGTCCTAAAATAAGGCCAATATTATTCATAATATGAAACAATTTGATGATGGAGTGATATAAAGCCAGTCGAGTCATTAGTAGCACCTGAAAACACTCACCTTTTTACCAATGAACAGCTAGGACAAGTGTGCAACTTTTATTCATAAATGTCAGTGTGCTTTGCAATTAATGGTGTCCAGACAACTCAAATGGCCACCTCATCTTACTGCATTATAGTGCTACCTTTTTAAAGAGCACCTTCAAATAAATGCATTCTTTCTGACTTTTTTTCTTATGTAAAATACTATATTTTTCTTCCTCCAACCTTGGTTGAATGCACTCAAGGATGGACCATGAACAATTTCTCTCATCAAAATGGAGGAGATTAAGGGATGTTTATTTTCGAAATGGAGAAGGGTGGGTTTACTTGATGGATACAAGACAGCAGAAACTTTATAATTAATCTTGTTTGTTAAATTTTACTATCACCTCCTGAAGTTACAGCATGGCTTAGAAGCATTGTTCCTTGAGAATGGCCATTGGAAATCAGGGTTGCATCATAACATTTTAACTCTCTAAAAGCAGCAGTAAGAGCATAACATTCAGACACCCTGCATCTTAACACATAAAACCCGTTCTCCAAACTGATGAGCTTTCATCAAACCACTACAGATTACAAAATATTTAGGAGATACCCAATAATCAGCCTACAAAAACTACTGCACTGAATAATCAAATTATCTTAGCTTTTTCCTTGTACATAGGATTTATTTCCTTGTATACTCAAGAGTGTGTGGATCATTAAAAGATACCTCACCCCAGAATGTATGCCTTCCTTGCTTGAGATGGGTGCAGACATTGTCATCCTTAGAACAGATCCACAAAAATCAATGGGATTTATTAGCCATGAGCAACTTTACAATTCTATTTATTTTGGCACATCTACTGTAACTATTACTAAATCTGGATCCATTGATTCAAGTTTTTATCCTAATTTCTTTTTTTAAATTGATTTCTGCTATTGTCTTTATATGAAACAACTGAATGCTACTGAGTTATGTCCTTTCTAAGAATGAACAAACAAGATGGCCATATTCTGCGTCAGATCGCTGGGACATCAATCAGAGTGCTATCTGTGTTGACTGGCAACAATTATTCTAGGAGCATTTTCCAATCCTGCCAGCAAATATAATTTTAACAGGAGATGCTAGGGACTGAAACTAGAGTAGAAAGTACATCTTAGGCAGCACTTCCTGTTTCCATGGTGTCTTCTGAAACAGACTATCAATTATATGTGTAGGTCATAGTGCAGTGTCTCTTCCAAAATTATCTTCACAGGTACACAGCTATTTATCACAGGAGGAAAGAGTTGTGAGCAGCCATTGACACTTTCAACTCCCAACTACTCAGCTTCTTCAAATGTAAACATCCCAGAGTGTGTGTATAGTGAACTATCTATACATTTCATCATGTAGTTCTCAGAGAAGACAACCATAAAGAAGCTTAAGGGGAATGTACACATTTCACTGCAACCCAACTAAGGAGAGAAAGCTACACATTTTAGAGATTGTGTTGGCTGTTTCATATTCTCAATGGTAGCTGTCCATTCAGACTTCAGCAATTTCCTGTGGTGATTCCTCTTCCCTCTATAATGATTCATAAATCTTACCTGGGATCACAGTGTCTGGGCCCATGGGAGGTTGCAGTTTGTCCCAGCTATACTGTATGATGGCCAGCAGAAAAAGCAGCCTAATAGTAGAACAGTGTAGTGTAAGGGTTACCTCTTTCTCACCTATCCTTTCTAACAATAAAAAGAGGAAAAATGAAGAGGGGCTTTGGTTGGGTTATCAAGAAAGTTTTGTGTTCTATCTTTCCCTTGGTTCTTCTAAGACAAATTGGAGAGATAGGAGAATAAAAGACAACCAAATTCATTATAATGCATAAGCTATTAAAGATCTGAAATGGTCTTTAAGCAGACTTAAGTTTAGATAAGATACTTGTTCATTCATTGGCATATTTTAAATGTGTTATATGTCCTATGATGGCCCAAAGTATTTTTCTGCCTGAAGTAGAGAAGTAAATAGAACTTAAGGCAGATAAAACTAAAAGCCAGGCAGAATATAATGGCACAGTGGAAAGGAAGTCCCCAAAACAACTTTTCCCTTCCCTGGTAATTATAAACTAACTAATCGAACTCTAAAAAAATTATCTCCATTCATGATACTCAAGATCTTTAGCCTAATGGGGAGGGCTGCTCTTGGTGTGTCAGTTTTGTCACATAATTATTTGCATGAAAGACAGACTTAACTGCCTGCAAGCATCTGGCACAGATGTGTCTCCACAAGCCAAATCACTGCTTGCTACAAACAGTAAGTGGTTATACCCCAGGAATGTAAATGGTGACTCAAGTGAGTCAAACTATGTGTAGCCACAAAAAGAAGGAATCCTCTCAGGGTCACTGTCAGTGTGATTTGGGGAAAGAAGGTGGCTTGACATTTGTGAACTACTACACACAAATAGGCATCACAACTGTTGGATAGAAACCATAAGCAAAAATCCCATCTAGGAACACTGGACTTAGGGTATCATTCAGACAAACATCTGTTCTACTGCTTAGTGCAGGGGTGCCCAAACTTTTCAGGCCTGTGGTTCAGCAGACCGGTCACATGGCTCAGCGGGCTGGTCATGTAGTTCCTCTCACAGGAAACAGAAGTAAAACGCATCTTGCAATCTGTTTTGCAAAAGAATGAGATAGATTTTAACCTGCCATTTTCTCTGCTTATACCAGGGGTGCCCAAACTACGGCCCATGGGCCAGATCCAGCCCCTGACGCAAATTCATCTGACCCGCACCACTCCCGGAAACAGAAGTAACTACAGGTCGTAGTTTGGTCACCCCTGGCTTAGTGTGTTCTGGAAGCAGGTTGTTCTACTCTTTTTTTCTAGCAACCACACGGCATAATCAGTATGTCCAATCTGTCTCCATTCACATCTTTTTGAGTTGCCATCAGGGGTTCTACTATTTTAGTGAGCTTAAGTTTAATCTATTCCTAGTGCAGGCGAATGCTGGGACATAAGAACATAAGAACAGCCTTGCTGGAACAGGCCACAGCCCATCCAGTCCAGCATTCTGTCTCACACAGTGGCTCACCATTTCCTTCAGGGTATTCCCAAGCAGATGCCTTCACCTGCTTAGGATTCCCTGGAAATGGCATTGAGAGATATCCTGCCTATCTCTCCAACCCGGAGGTTGTCCTTAGGTAGCCATAATTATAGCCATTGATAGCCTTGTCCTCCATGAACTTGTCTAATCCTTTCTTAAAGCTGTCAAGACTGACAGCTGTCACCACTTCTTCTGGCAGGGAGTTCCATAGACCAGTAATCCTCTGGGTGAAAAAGTACTTTCTCTTATTTGTTTGAGAACTAGTACCCAAAAGTTTCATGGAGTGTCCCCTAGTTCTAGTGTTGTGCGATAGGGAAAACAGTTTTTCCTTATCTACTTTGTCCACACCGTGCATGATTTTATAAACTTCAATCAGGTCACCTCTTAGACGCCGTCGTTCAAGAGTGAAAAGGCCCAACCGTTGCAGCCTCAGATGGTAAGGAAGGTGTTCCAGTCCCCTAATCATTCTGGTTGCCCTCCTCTGTACTTTCTCCAACTCCATAATATCCTTCTGGAGGTATGGCGACCAGAACTGTACACAATATTCCAGATGGGGCCTCACCATAGATTTATAAAGAGGCAAAATGACACTTGCTGACTTATTTTCTATACCCTTCCTAATGATCCCTAACATTGAGTTTGCTTTTTTCACTGCTGAGGCACACTGGGTTGACACCTTCATTGAGCTGTCCACCAGGACACCAAGGTCCCTTTCCTGGTTTGTCGCAGAGAGTTCAGACCCCATCAGTTTATAAATGTAATTGGGGTTTTTTGCCCCAACATGCATCACTCTGCACTTACTGATGTTGAAGCTCATTTGCCACTGTTTTGCCCACTCCCCCAGTGTCAAGAGATCCCTCTGGAGCTCTTCACAATCTCTCACAGTTTTCACTACCCTGTATAATTTAGTGTCGTCAGCAAATTTGGCTACCTTGCTTTTTACTCCTACCTCTAGATCATTTATGAAGAGGTTGAAAAGCAGGGGTCCCAGTACTAAGCCTTGGGGGACCCCACTCTTTACTTCCCTCCACTTGGAGAAGTGTCCATTTAGTGCTACCCTCTGTTTCCTGTCCCTTAGCCAGTTGCTGATCCAGGACAAGACCTGTCCCTTTATTCCATGACTGGTAAGTTTATTCAAGAGCCTTTGGTGTGGGACCTTGTCAAAAGCCTTCTGAAAGTCCAGATAAACAATGTCAACTGGATCCCCCTTATCCACATGCTTGTTGACACTCTCAAAAAATTCCAACAGATTAGTGAGGCATGATTTGCCCTTGCAAAAGCCATGTTGGCTCTCCTTTAGCAGCGCCTTCTCTTCTATGTGCCTATTAATTCTATCTTTTAGGATGGTTTCCATCACTTTACCTGGGACACATGTCAAACTGACAGGCCGGTAATTTCCTGGATCACCCCTGGATCCTTTTTTGAAAATTGGTGTTACATTCGCTACCTTCCAGTCATCAGGCACAAAGCCTGATTTGAGGGAAAGATTATATATTTTGGCTAGGAGATCAGCAATTTCATCTTTAAGTTCCCTGAGAACTCGTGGATGGATGCCATCTGGTCCTGGTGATTTGTTAGTGTTTAGTTTAACAAGACATGCAAGGACCTCCTCCCTGGTTATTTCTATCTGGCTTAATTCTTCGGTTTCCCTCCCTACGAAGATAGGCTCTGTTTTGGGCATGTGGTCTCTGTCTTCTTCAGTGAATACTGAAGCAAAGAATTCATTGAGTCTCTCTGCAATCTCTGTTTCCTCTTTAATAACCCCTTGCCTTCCATTGTCATCTAATGGTCCAATGGCCTTCCTAGTTGGGTTCTTACTTCTAATGTACTTAAAGAAGTCTTTGTTATTTCTCTGAGTATTTTTAGCTATACGCTCCTCAAAGTCTTGCTTTGCTTTCCTGATTGTTGCCTTGCATTTGTTCTGCCAGAATTTATGTTTCTGCCTGCTGTCCTCATTTGGACAAGCCTTCCATCTTCTAAATGAGCTTTTCTTGCTCTTGATCACTTCCCGAACAGCTCCTGTAAGCCACATCGGAGTCCTCTTGGACCTGGCAGTGCCCTTTTTCCTTTTGGGTATGCATTCCAATTGAGCCTCTGTTATTGTTTTTGTAAACAGCCTCCATGCCTCTTGGAGTGTTTGGACTCTCTCAATTTTCCCTTTCAGTTTCTTTTTTACTAGTTTCCTCATCTTTGGGAAATTTCCTTTTTGAAAATTTAAGGTCTCTGTGTTAGATTTTATCAGTGACTTGCGGTCTATGATCAAGTTAAACATAATTGAGTTGTGGTCACTGTTCCCTATTGGATCAGTCACATTAACATCTTGCACCAGATCCTGAGTATTACTCAGGATCAAGTCAAGGATTCTTGTACCTCTAAGTTGGGTCTTCAACCATCTGTCCCAGGGAACAATCATTGAGCATATCTAGGAACTTTATCTCTTTATCATGTGCTGAACAACAGTTCACCCAGTCTATGTGAGGGTAATTGAAGTCCCCCATTATAACCAGGCTTCCCTTCCTGGATGCTTCCTTTACAACATTCTCCAACTGCCAGTCTCCCTCAAGAGTTTGGGTCGGAGGCCGATAGTATATGCCTACTGTTAGACCATCCTTGTGGCCTGGTACTCTTACCCACAGAGCTTCTAATGGTGACTCCAAATCACCTAGATATTCCAATTCATACGATGGGAATAGATCAAAATCAAGCCTTGCAGCTGCCAAGACTCCTTTTGATTTGAATTTCTGATATTGCAAAATGGCTAAAATGGCTTAATAAGCAAGCCACTTCAAGATCTCAGCAAATCGAAGACTTCTCTTTGTTCCTCTGTGGAGGAGCAGGGGAAGTGGAATTAATTTTTTGTGTTTATTAGACCATCATGGATGCGATGCACTGAATCACTTAGATCTGTGATGGCGAACCATTTAGAGACTGAGTGTCCAAACTGCAACCCAAAGCCCACTTATTTATCACAAAGTGCCAATACAGCAACAGGGGAGGAAGGAAATGCACCCATTAGGCTGCTGGGCAGAGGGGCGGAGCAAACTCTGTGCTGGATGAGGGAGGAAGTACTTCCATTGGGCTGCTGGACAGAGGGGCGGGGCAAACTCTGTGCTGGGGAGGGAGGAAGCACTCCCATTCGGCTGCTGGGCAGAAGGGCAGAGCGAACTCTGTGCTGAGGTGACTGCATGGGTGCTCCCAGAGAGGGTTCCCAGTGCCACCTCTGGCATGTGTGCCATAGGTTCACCAGCACTAACTTAGATTTCATTTTAAGAAAATATTTATCTTTGCCTTGGTGTGAAGTGCTGATTGAAACCATGGTTGTGGACAGTTTTTCAATAGATGGAACACACAAAGCAAATAATAGAAGCAACAGCAGCAACAACAACAACTGCCTTATGCTGCAGAGGAGCATAGAAAGTATACAATTTTACTGATATCCTGAAGCCATTTCACAATAATGGAAACACAAGTTGTTTGAAGTTTGTGGGGACACGATCATACCAAATGGCATACGACTCCTCCCTATGTCCTCAAGTAACCCTATTTAGAGTGCATTAGCCTGTACCAAAAGGGCCAGTGCAGCCACATCATTATATTAGTGGAAGGATCTGCCTGGATATCTCCTTGCACAAGTGATGTAAAATGCAAGCTGCTTGTGCTATCCCAATGATGAGAAATTAGACTGAGGATCCTGATTCTCAGGTTCCTCTTAATTATAGCCAACATGACATCAGACCGATTGAGGTTCATTTTGCCTAAAATAACTCTTCTGGCTGTATACTTTTGTTTTGTTTTGATACTTCTACTAACAATCTTAGAATCTTCTCTTAGTTTCCATGGATGATAAAGCAGGCTGTCAAGGAATGGCATCCTAAATGTGGGAGGGGGAAAAAAAACAGCAAGGTTGATGCCTTCTCTAATTCTCATTGCATTTCCCAATTTAACATACATGCATACAGAGATGAGAAGTGGGACCTAGCATCCAGGGTCTGCCTTCCAAGGCATGGCATGCATAGCAATGGAGAAATTCCTTCTTTGGTAGAAACAAGCAAGGTCATAATGCAGATAAAAAGAGTGAGTTGCCTCAAACGAACTATGACAAATGCTCTGGATTTCACATGGCATTCAGCATACTCTAAGAAACTATCAGTATCCTAGACTCTTCACTTTGTAAGAGTTGTGCATGGTTAGTGCTCACTGGGTTCTGTGTTGTGTCAGTACAATGCATGTTACTTTGTGTCACATGAATGATGGGAGGAAAAGTGACAGAGCCATTAGTTGGTTAATGCAGAGAGAGGCAGAGAAGAGTTAACAAGGGCTGCAGAAACAGAAGAGGAACCCCGTTAAAGGTGCAGTGGTTGGTAGCCAGTCGGAAGGGAGGAAGAGAAGGAGGGAGGTGGAATCTGACCAAGCAATGGCTGTTACCTTCCATTCTTCAGCTGCTATGGTGACCCCATTGGGCCACATGTCTGAGGTTGGCGCAAACGGCTCACAACGGAATTTAGGAATAAATGATGAGCTTCTCTGAAATACCTGAGGAAGTCAGAACATGGAAGGTGGTTGTTTTTTGAGGGGGAGTGTACACAGACACAAAACAGGGTAGTGTGGCTTGCTGATTTGGGTTCAAGGCAGAGAGCCACAAATAATACAGCAAAAATGGGGTTTTGTAAAAGAAACCTGTCCCAAACCCAATACTCTGGAGTCTGACTATAATCTCAATTTTGGTCAAGAGATCAAGTAGGTTACTAAAGGACTGAAATTAATGGATCTGTCAATGAAATTATGAGCATACCCACCAGTGGTGGCATTAAAACATTTTTACTACCCACTCTGTGCGTGTGGTATGGTGGACATGGCCAGGGGGAAAGCCCTGCATTGCACCTGAATTAGGACTACTTTATTTCAAAACTTGGATGGATGGGGCCAGCCAGAATTTCTGCTACAGGTTCTGGCAAAGTGGTGCGAACCTGCTGAATCCCAACACAGATACCCACTCTGAAACACAAGGTACATTGTACAGTCTGCTGTGGAAATGCTGGTAACAGAAATACACCAAAGCAATAATAAGTAATAATAACAAACTCTTTTAGGCCCTGGAAATTGCTGGACAAGATTGTTTTAAATGCCACTCTGCAATCTATAGCTGCCACATCAAAGCACAAATTCAAGCAACAACAATATTGGCCCACGTGTAGCAGAAAGTATACCCCAAAACAAAGCAAGTTCAAAGACTATTTTTGAGAGGGGAAGTGCCAAATGTGAAATATACATACAAAACCCAGTAATCTTCCTCAGAATGGGGGGAAAAACACACCACTGGAAATGTTTATCACCAAAATATAATAGCACCTATGGCTAGACTCATCTAATAAGAATTTGCTTAACTGAAGCTTTGGCACACTTTTAACCTTAATCAAACTCAACATACATAGATGTAATTCAATTAAAAGATAATTTTCCACAGCCTAGGTCTATCATCATTTTCTTCCTCTTGTTCTATTTCTTCTCCTGCACATATTTTAAATTACTATGAACTGATTTTTTGTTTGTTTTGTTATCACTCTGTAAAGAAGGATGAGTGCAGTGAATCCCTCTCTTTATATTGTTTGTTTCCAAACATTTTTCTTCTTCTGAAGTGTTATGGAGTGCAACACCTGCCAGGATTAGGAAATATATCCTTGGGAAAAGCAAGCCAACCATATCCATATCATCAAGTTCAGCATCTTAACCACTAAGCCACCACGTTCCCACTGACAACCCTTGCATATCACCAAAAGCAGCTCTGGCCTCGCTTCTCGCTTCTCTGCCTCTTAGTTTAGCTTTAAGGGGTAGTTTCTTTAGTAAGGTGTGGCTAAAGAGGGACTGTGTCCTTCAACTTATTTTTTCTGATAACCCTTTCTACTGTGCCTCATTTGTGAGGAGACCTCACAGCCAGGCCTTTCTAAAGAAAGAAGCCAGCATCATAAGATCCAAGCAGAGAGGAATGGAACAGAGGAGAAAGTCCAGCAGACTTTTTTGGGGTGTGTGTGTAGCATGGCAGAGTTACTGCCACCACCAGTTCTACAGTTGATAGCCTCTATGGAATATAGAATCATAGACATACTGAGTATAGAAATCTCTTAGTAGGCTCTGTTTGTTCCCCACATGTCCACTAAGAGGCAACATTTCCCTGTAACCTGATTCTTAACGCTTGTTGAGGTATCATTGCAAGCTGACTGATATTATTCAACATTATCTGCATTTTATAATTGTAATTAAAATGTGAGATAACTCATGAAATCTGCATTGCTGATGCATGTTCTGGGACAGTTTTCATTTCCTCTTCTCTCCAAAGAACCTTTTTGTTAAGTCTGACAAGTTTGTTTGACAAAAGCTGAGTTTAATAAAGTAGCTAAGAATACATTACCCTCTTATTGTGTGTCACAAATTTATCTGGAAACACAACATTCCAAAAATGCAACGAGGAATACCACAAGCCTGTGCCTTCTGTGATAAGCTTGGCTTTATCACATGTAACCAAACACCACAATTTAGTTGTACCAACAGGGAATTTTGAAGAGTCAAAAAATGTTCTGTACATCAAGTGCGCATTGAAACTTTGAACAATGCAACATAAATATTCATATAATTGAGAAAATGGGACCAAATCAGGCATGAAAGCAATGAAATATGTACAGTTGCAATTAGAATTCAACATTAACGACAGGAACAATAGGATTGTACTATTTCACCAATGGCACAATTGTAAGTTTTTTAATTTCTGGGAATTTTTAACTGAACCTGAAATCTTCAAGTATGTTTAATGATAAATGGAAAAGGGACACATAGGCATCAGTTTCAATCTCACAGTGACTTAAAAGAAGGACCAAAATCAATGGTAGAACAAGTTACACTGTAGCAATAGGTCTAGTAATTCTAATATTGAAACTATGTACTGTACTTTGAAAATACAGTAGAACCTCGGTTAACATAATTAATGTGTTCCCGGGATGTTTCTTAAAGCCAAAATTTCTTTATCCAAATTTCCAATAGGAATGCATTGAATGCAATTTCCCATAGGGATGCATTGAAAAACAAAATACTTTAAACAAAACACGGTTTCCTATAGGAATGCATTGAAAACCAATTAATCAATTCCAGGGAAAAATCTGTAAACTGAGCCATTATTTTCTATGGATTTCCTTTTGTTATGCGATTTTTATGTTAACCGAGCCGTTTGTTAACCAAAGTTCCACTGTACATAATGCCCCTTACTGTTAATATAACAGTAACAACACACTTTTAGCAATGTGTTGGAAAAGGAACATTGTCACCTATGATAAAGGAATGGCTGAATTCATCCAGAGTAGCTGTTTTACTGATCTTTTACAAACAATAATGCGAAATGCCAAATGAGATAAGACAAGATAATAATTGCTCCACCAATGGCAATGGCTTATTTCACAATGAGCTCACAATAAACCTAATTAATATACCTGTCAAGAAGATATATTTATTAGCATCTGTATAGTAGTTATATTGGAAAAAGTGTATTTAGGTACCTGATAGTACATTTATCTTTTTAAAATATATTTAGCATATTTGCAGAGGTAAACATATATTTGAAACATGCCAGGGAAAAGCCATGGGGTGGTGTTAGGAACACAGAATGGTTGGTATGGAGAAAGCTAAGCACTTCTCTATTTTGCTGCTTCTCAATTCCACTCTCTTCCAGAAGAGTATTGCTTTTTATGCAAAAGAGCATGAGGACCAAATCATATTAGTGTATGATGCATAGTTAGTCCTAGTTGTTCAACCCTCATTGTCTGTTGACAGATGGAGAAGCAGAAGCAATGAGAGCCTATGCTAGAGAATTTCTTTCAAGTAATAAAAACCAAATAATCTCTTTAGTAGAGAATATGGTGGATTTGTTCCATACTATAAACATTTGAAGGTATCTAATATCTGCTGGCTGGATAGATCAGTGGTTTAAGTATCTGGGTGTAGACCAGAGGTTGAGAATTAAATTCCACTCTGTGTCTCCTTGGAAAAGAGCCAGTCTATGTCATCATGGGTAAGCTGCGCAGTTCCAGGATGCTTCCAGAAGAAGGGAATTCTGATAATTGGCCAACGATTATCAGAACAATCTGCAAAATGAATGTGTACCAATGAAACTACCTACTCTGGGAAATTTCTCCCTGAACTTGTCCAAGTTCTAATATCTGTTCCCCACAAAATTTGGGTAGACCACTCAAAATTCTCCATACCATTAAAGAGGTGCTTCTCATGTTCATCTACCATGGAAGCAAAAATAAGTTTTTGGGTTATACAGTATGTTGATTTGCATGGAAATAACTGTACAATGTATATTCCATATATATTCTTCACCACACTTTGCAAGTCATGGCTCAGGAATGCTTCTTACACATTCTCTTTCCTACCTCAAGTTCAGCAATAATCCTGTCTTCTTCATCATCATCTTTGATGGCAGAAGCAATGATAGGAGGTGTAGAGGCAGGTCTGACAACCTCTGACACAGTTCTCCTCAGTTTCACCTGTGGTTTCTGGGTCTCCAGTTCTTCAGATTCAGCTTTCTGGAATCAAAAGCAAGAGATGGGTGAACAGAAAAGAGGAAAGGGTTTGGGTTGTGACTAAAAATAGAAGAAAGGCATAGGACCATTTTAGTCGGAGGGAGGATGACCTCTGGCTTTCATTGGTTCAATAATCTAAATGGGTAGGGAAGGGTATCATACCTTTATGAAACCAGATTCCTTTTTGCTGGTGACTATCACCTCGCCTGTGCGGGTGGTTGTGAGACCATGAGAAGATGGGAAGCTCCGCCGAGGTGGAGGTGGGGGAGGAGACTTGGAGGGCTTCTCAGTCCTATATCTGGGAACTGTCAACTCATCTACAGGAGGTGACAAAAGGAGATGACAAAGTCAGGTTTAATTCATAATATTTCCTCCAGACAATGTTTTCATAATTAGCCTGTCTGTCTGCAGAGGGAATGTTTTAATAGGTAATCATCTGAAACTAAAAATGAAATGTCCTGTTCTTGAGATAAAATGGGCAGTCCTAATACAACATTCATGCTATTTGAAGAAAAAGAAAGGAATCACGGATTTTTTTTGTTATCTAAGCTGATATAAAAGGCAATTGGCAGCAATGTGAAAAGAAACCTCTGTATGCTAGGCACCTTTGGGACCCCAAATTCTGACCAATCCTATGTCCATTTTTCCTCCTCCTGCTACGGACATTCCCATTGGACTCCCACAGGTACTCTCTGCAGAACACCGATCAATTTCTCTTTCCTAATAGCCACAGGAAGCTGCCAGTATTTTGATAAAGACTATGGTGATACCAGAAAATTAGATAACAAGGTTTTTTTTAAAAAAAAATCAAACAAAATTAACACATTTTTATTTTACGGGGAAGAATTGGAAGCAGTGGCAGACTACCTTCTTGGTATCTAAGATCACTGCAGATAGTGAATGCAGCCATGAAATAAAAATACACTTACTTCTTGGGAGGCAAGCTATGAGAAACCTAGGCAGCATAATAAAAAATAAAGACTTCACTCTGCCAACAAAAGTCCGCATAGTTAAAGCAATGGTCTTCCCAGTATTAATGTATGGCTATGAGAGCTGGACGATAAGGAAGGCTAAGCGCAGAAGAATAGATGCCTTTGAACTGTGGTGCTGGAGAAGACTCTTGATAGTCCCCTGGACTGCAAAGAGATCAAATGTCAATCTTGAAGGAAATTAACCCTGACTGCTCCTTGGAAGGACAAATACTGAAGATGAAGGGCAAGAACTTTGGCCACCAAATGAGAAGAGAGGACTCACTGGAGAAGGCCCTGATGCTGGGAAAGATAGAAGGCAAAAGGAGAAGGGGGCAGCAGAGGATGAGACGGCTAGATGGCATTGTTGACGCAGTAGGCATAGATCTGGGCAGGCCACGGAGGATGACAGATGACAGAGGAGACTGGCATGGGGTGGTCCATGAGGTCACAAAAGGTTGGAATTGACTGTGGTACTGAACAACATTTTATGTTCCTTTTGTAATGCACTGGATACGTCATATAAAGATTCTTTAGGAACACACTCTCTGGTACACTCCCAAGATCTAACGTAGTCTATCAGTGGAGCATAAATTGAGGCCAGCAGGCTTGCTTGTTCTTTTTGTAATTTTATATCTCCCTACCACCCTTTTTTTTAAAAAAATTGCTGTTATGTGCAAAAAGTCATCCCTAGCTTATGGCACCCCTTACTGAGTTTTGGAAGTATGTTGGATATTCAAGGAGTAGCTTATCTAGTTAATTTCCATGGCTGAGCAACCATTTGAACCCAGGTTTTATCAGTTCTAGTCTGATTCTCTATGCATCATTCTTTAACTGGCCCTCTAAGCCTCACTAGCTCTCCAGTGTGTATGATTTAATGTCTCTCATTACAAATCATATTTTATTGGATTAGTGCTATAAATCTCCCTCAGTATAATATTATTAAGTGTCACAGAATAAATATTTGAACAAAATACATGTACCTATTTGTATACTAGAAAAATACATAAATGTGCATAGAGAGTAGTATACAGAGTACATAAATCCTAATCCAATACATTTTATAGTTACAGATCTTTTTAAAATGTCTTGTCTAAAGACCTACCATATATACTCGAGTATAAGCTAATTTTGACCTGAAAACCCAGGAAAATAGATTGACCCGAGTGTAAGCCGAGGGTGGGAAATGCAGCTGCTGCTAGTGAGTTTCAATAATCAAAATACATGAAACTATGGTAAAATTAATTAAATTGTTGGTGCGTCTCAATCTAATGTGGTCTTGGGACCCTCATGGTCATTGACCCGATTATAAGTTGTGTCCCCTTTGGGGGGTTCATTTTTGGGGCAAAAAACCAAAAACTCAGCGTATACTCAAGTATATATGGTAAACTAAACTTCAACCAGATTCTTACTAGGACTCTATTCAGTTCTCCCAGTAATTAAAGCAAGATCTCCAAAATGTGAGGAAATTGCTTTAATTTTACTTAGAAAATGAGAAACCAAGGTTTCATAAACATAATTTATAATTTATGGAGTTAATACAAGGAACATACTCACTACATTCCATAACATTATAAATGGAACTTACCCAAATCAGCAAATAATGCATGGCATTTTTCTGTCCAAAATGATTAGGTATTGATGCTGGAGGTTGGATGATTGCTCAGGAGAAATCAACACTCCCCAACAATCTATACCTATAAAATGGTGCATTAACCATTGGAATGTGACAAAGGATGTTGCACCAGGCCCCACTAGCCCATAATGGGCCTCCGTTCACTCGCCCGAACCCGGTTCGCAGGTAACTGTCAGGTTGAAATTTTCGACCCGGGGGCAGGAGCCCCCCAGTCACAAACAAAAAAAGGGAACTTCAATTCCCAATCAGGCTGAGCGGCGCGGCAAAAGGAACGTTCGGAAACGCGCCACAGCCAATAAAAAAAAAGCCACAGGGAAAAAACCGCACAGTAAGCAAACACGCGCAGGCAAAACTACAAGCCCCAGCGTCCTGTGCTCCATTAGCGTGCCGAACGCTGAGGCGGCCTGCGCGCGAAAAATAAAAGTAAAAAAAATGCCCGCCGCCGCTGCCCTTCTTCCCCACGGGCCAGCCAGCATGGCCCGCGGGGGGAAAAAGGGAACCCCCCGCTGCCGCTGCCCTTCTTCCCCACGGGCCAGCCAGCATGGCCCGTGGAGAAGAAAGCAAAGAAAGCCACCCCCCGCCACTGCCCTTCCTTCCCACGGGCCAGCCAGGATGGCCCGTGGGAAAGAAAGCAAAGAAAGCCACCCCCCGCCACTGCCCTTCCTTCCCACGGGCCAGCCAGGATGGCCCGTGGGAAAGAAAGCCCCCCCGCCAATGCCCTTCCTTCCCACGGGCCAGCCAGCATGGCCCACGGGAAAGAAAGCCACCCCCCCTGAAAAAGTAAACACAAAACAAAAACACTCAAAAACACTCAAAAATCCAAAAAT
The DNA here is from genome assembly GCA_035047345.1 of Bradypodion ventrale. Taxonomy (NCBI): domain Eukaryota; kingdom Metazoa; phylum Chordata; class Lepidosauria; order Squamata; family Chamaeleonidae; genus Bradypodion; species Bradypodion ventrale. The sequence continues at coordinate 26,810,720 of JAWDJE010000006.1, forward strand.
GAAACACAAAAACAGCCAAAAACAAACAAGAAAAAACACACAGACCCCCCCAAAAAAATCCCAAACACCCCCGCCCCCCCAAAAAAACACACCAAGAGAGCTTACCAAAACACATCTTCTATCCATGAGGACTGGAACTCAAATGAGAAAAAAAAACTTACTGGAAGCGACAATAAGAGGACAGAAGAGAACAATTGTACAGAGGCAGAAAAGCTCATCACCCCCACCCAGAGGCCAAAAGAGAAAAAACATTCAAAAATATTGAAACTAATAAGATTAATTCAAAAATTAACCAAACCAAGTAAGTTATAAAAACATTGAAAAATAATTACACTAATCTCAAAAAATACCAAAAAAACAGAAATCACTTTTCACTCAAAAAAACCAAAACCAAAAATTAAAATGCGTAAAAATAAAGATTTAAAAAACCAAATTAAATTTTAAACTAAATAATGTTAAATTAAATTAAATAAATTAAAATAAAATAAAATTTGCATAAACAGAAAACAAAAATCTTCAAAAACCAATTTAAAGATCCTGGCACTGAGGAAGCCGGCACGCAAAAAAAAAAAAGCCAAAAAAATTCACTGGGAGCGCAAGTCCGCCGCAGGCGGACGCAGCGCCTTGAAGCCAAAAAATCACAAAACTTTACAACACCATTTAAAACAGCCCAGCACCATTGGTTCAAGAAAAAATGAAACCCTTTACTATCCAACACAATTTTAAAAAGCCCGGCACCGCCGGGCAAAATATGCTAGTAATTATATAAATATGAAATGTCAGGTTATCAAATCTTTTTGTTCGTATCAGTCTTTGAAATTTGGGCTTCTGCTAAAGTGTGCTACAGTCCTTGAAACAATATGTCAAATAAATCTTGCTAGTTTTCATGTTGCAGTAAGAGTTGACTCCTTATTGAACACATGTCAATAGATTTATTGATCAAATCTTAAGATATCAAAATAATGTTTGCGTAACTTCCTACAGCTAATTGACACGGTACAGGGATATGTCAGTTACAGAACTGGTAATTGATAACCAGGTAATTAATCAAAACATGCCTAGGACAGTGGTAGTGAACCTATGGCACACGCGTCAGTGGTGGCACACAGAGGTCTCTCTGATGACACATGTGCCATCAAGGGGAAGCCCCGTCTCACCAGCCAGCCAGTGACAAGGGCAGTGCTGCCGCTTCCCCACCAGCCCTCTCCCTCAGCCAATGCGGAGGCAAGAGGAGAGGCTAAAATCCTGCCAGGGGGTGGTGGCAGAGAAAAGGTAAAATGACAAGACACTTCCCCCACCCCTCCTAGGAGTCAGTCACAACAATAGGGAGGGGGGGTCAGGCACACCTGTGGGGTGGGGGGCACCCACAGGGATGGGTAGTGCCCACAGTTGGGACAGTGCACACACGTGACTTTTCCGGAGTGTGGCAGTGACATCACAAAGATATGTGGGCACATGCAGTGCCTGTCCGCCCGCCTCCTCCTTGGGCACTCGGTTTCTAAAATATTCGCCATCACTACCCTAGGAGCTTATCTGTGGCAACTTCTGTTAACCTTACATTAGCAATTTTTTTTATTAATAATCACTTCAAAAATGTACTTGTCTTCATAAAAAACCCTCAAAGTACCTCACAAGATAAATAAAGTGAGTGAAACCTTCTTCTGAGAAGACATGAATAAGATGGCACTGGAAATTCTGCAAAGGCCAAAATTCTCTTTTATGCCCTGAAACATATCACAAATTATTTACCTTTTGGAGTGAATTGTCTCATGTTAAGAAATCAATGCAGACATAATATTTTGCCCACTAGGTCAAATGTTTCAGCAAATAACAATAATATATATATTGCCTTCTTATGCTGAGGCAATTTGCCTCCAAAAGTTAATGTTAATGCCAACTTAAAATCACGTAGGTGAATACATTTGAAAGACTCTTCAGCTATACAGACTTGAATATGTTTAACCTTGTAACCCTCGTAAAGCTTCTATTATTCATTTATTTATTCTGCTTTAGCCCATAAGTGTTTAATGGCATCAGCAATTCTAGTATGGTGACAGGGAGAACTAGGCTGAAATCCTCACAGTTATGAAGCTTCCCGCATGACCCCAGCCAGGATCAGTGTCACTGAGTTGTTCCAAACTATGTTCCACGTAACACTGGTGTTCCATAGAAGGTCAATAAGTGTTCCATGAAAAAATAAAAAATTCTGGTAAAACTCATTGGCAAACGTGTAATGCCACAAAGTTTGTTTTGCATCCATCCTTTTGATGTGATGCATCAGCTTGCAAGATACGTTTGTTTTGCAACCATTTGCAAATCAGTAGGGACTGGCTTCATAGCATATTTGAATAGCAAGTTTGAATAACAACCGGGGAATTTCCATTGTCAGTTGTAAAAAGCTACAATGTCACTTTTCTGTTAGGCTGGCTTGGCATTACAGGAATTTGTAATTCAAAGACCCAAAAAACATCCAAGTCATTAACAATGTTATTGATTTTTTTATAGTTATTTGTTATTGTTTATTACAGTATTTTCAAGAGTTCTGTTTTGTATAAACGAAACTTTTGGAATAAATGTTTTGTTTTTAACTGTTATACTTATTTACGTTACTTGTTATTAAAACTGAAAAATCCAAGCCTATCTTTCTATTACAAAAAACATAATGTTCCGTTAAAATGTTAGGATTTGTAAAGTGTTCCACAATAGAATAAGTTTGGAAAACTCTGTTGTAAGGTATGTGTCAGTACGCCATGGTCCACAAGAGATTAGAACAGGGGTTCCCATCCTAAGGCCTGTGGGCCGGATTTGACCTACAGTGCCATTTCATGTAGCCCCCCCTCCAAGGGCATTTGAGAAATAAAATGGCTGCCCCTTTGAAACTGTTGGGACAAAATGGCCACCTCCTTAAGTGCACAGAACACTGTTTACCTCCCCACTTAAATGGTACCTATTAATCTATTGTACTTGCAATTTCTTGCTTTCAAACTGCTAAGCTGGCAGGAGCTGGGGTAGAAACGGAAGCTCACTCGGTCATGCAACACTCGGGGTCTCAAACTGCCGACCTGCCGACCTTCCAGTTGGCAAGTTCAGCGTCTTAGCCACTAAGCCATCACAGTCAATATAAATATGCATATAAAAACATATTCTTATTCTTTTAAAATATTACTGTGCCTTGTTTTATCATATCACCTTCTTGAAAGTTCTGCTCTTTTTTCAGTCATTTTCTTAAATTTTATCAATTAAAAAGGTTCTTTAAAAAGTGGTGTAAGACTATAGCCTGCCTTCAATCCCCTAGACCAGTGGTGGTGAACCTTGTCACTCCAGGTGTTGTTCTTGGACTTCAATTTCCAGAAGCCCTGGTCAGCAGGAATGCTAATGTGGGCTTCTGGGAATTGAAGTCCAAGAACACTTTGAGTGCCAAGGTATGCCACCATTGGACTATAGTATTTTAAATTCCCATTTCCTTCTCTCTCTCTCTCCCTCTCCCCCTTACATGTACACAACCCCTATGAATACAGAGGAATGTCAAGTCCCACTCAGGCTGCCTCCAGCTTCTGGCACCTGCCTTACCAGATCCCCGCCGACCATTGGGTTCCACTTTGGTTGTGGTTTTCTGGGTATGTTGCAGTTTGGTGGACTTGTGCTCTGGAGTGGATGTGGCACTCCCGCTCCCACCACTGCTGGAGGGCTGCTTGTGCTTGGCGGCAAATTCCAAGTCAGGGATCGCTTTCATCAGCTCAGCCTGGGTCTCTTCGAGGAGGCGGTTAATGTCTTTAGCGCTGTACTGAGTCAAGGCTGCTCGCTTCTCCTCCCAATCTCGCTCAGCAGCCTGTAAAGCAGGGCTAAGTTAACCATTATGCATATTATTCTATAGCAGTTGTGGTGAATCTACGGCACACGTGCCAGAGAGGGCACTTAGAGTCCTCTCTGTGGGCATGCGCACCATTGCCCCAGCACAGAGTTCACCCTGCCCCTCTGCCCAGCAGCCCAATGGGAGCGCTTTCCCCCAGCACAGAATCCACCCCACCCCTCTGCAGTGCAGATAGCAGCCCATTGAGCTTGGCCACTTGGACTCTAAAAGGTTCACCATCACTGTTCTATAACATGGACCCACTGTCAAATGCTTGATTTCTGAAATGAGAAGCACTTCTTCTTTTACATCTGCCATATCTGACTCCAAATCTTGGCAATCATCATGGCGGTCAGCCTTGAAGACTGTCTTGAGAATATAATGCTGTGGCCTTTAATCTGCCTTCCGCATTGCAGCATGACCCCCATACCACTGATCCAGTGGTCTTGAAAGTCGCTTTCTGGTCTTGAGCCCTTTTGGACTGCAGAGTCCTCATCAGCCCCAGGCCAGTATTGATGAAGCTCCTGCCCTCTATCAAGATGGATTCAATTGAGATTTAATCCACTTAGGGACCATCACTCTTCCCTGTGGACTTCAACACCCAAGGCTGTTAGTCTTCAGGAGTGTCAGGTTAGTTAACTGCCACCTGATGATCAGCATTGAGTCACTGGTAGTATGGATAACATGCAGAAGGACTGAGAGAGGACAAATGGGGAGATTGTCACTTAGTAAGAAATGCTGTCTGTTTTGATAAAGTTTTTATGCAGCAGTAAAGCAGGTCAGGTTTGCAAGTAGTTTGCAAGTTCTCCAAGCTTTTCACTCCCCACTCTTGTCCAGCAATGAAATACTTTCCACACGATGTTTTAGAAACATCACAAAAGTATTCTTTCCTGACAGTTGTTTCAGATAGCAAGTCAGTGTTTCCCAACTTTTGGTTTTTGGACTTCAATTCCCAGAAGCCTAAGTCAATTCCCCAAAGCACTGATCAACCAATGTACTGACTTAGGCTTTTGGGATTTGAAGTTCCCTGGTGGGGTGTGTGTCCCACATTAGGAGCCATTGTTTTAAGTGATTCTCCTGCCACTACTTTTTAATTTCAAATCTCCCCTTCCAACATTTCAAATCAAAGTTCCAAGTCATACTTTCTTTTCCAAGGAAAAAGAAATGACTGAATAATGTGTAGTTTGGCTCCAAGAGGCATAGAAACCAATAGGTAAGAGAGCTGAGGGAACACAACAGAAACTGAGAAATAGGAGCCTCAGGGAAAGATTGTTGGAGTGGAAGGAGGTTTGTGGGATCGGTGGTAGCAGCGGCTGCAACTCATATCCGAGTATACATTTGCCACTGGCATGGGCATGAATTTGTTTACAATACAGCAGATCCCAGCTTGCCATGAAGTGACCCAGACACTGTGATCACAAATCCGTCTTCTGCGGCACATATTAAATGAGACATGCCGGATTTAACTCCAGGACTGCAATAGATTGCCACAGCCTTGAGGATATTAACAAGGTGCGCCTACACAGCCAGTCCATCTGGCATGGCCTCTTCTGCCTCCATGAGCGTTGGGAAGCAGAATAGTAAAGTGGTTCTTCTTCCACTCATTTTGCCGTTGGGCCCAATATGATGGTTTCCAGTGGCATTTCCTCCACTGAGGGGGACCATCACTCCACCGCCTGTACCTTTGGCCTCTTTAGGGAGTCAGGTTATTTACCGCCGACCAACACTCAGCGTTGTATTTTTAGGAGATTTGTAGGATAATGATTGACAAATGCAAGAGAGATTTCAAAAAACTGGGGCCAGAGAGCCAATACATCTAGTTCAGTGATGGTGAACCTTGGCACTCCAGGTGTTCTTGGACTTCAATTCCCAGTAGCCCAAGTAAACACTCCTGCTGATCAGGTATTCTTGGAATTGAAGTTCAAGGACACCAGGAGTGTCAAGGTTTGCCATCACTGATCTAGTCTTACCTGTTGTTTAAGTGCCATTTTAAACCCACCTGACTTTAGGATGATAGGAGTAATCTTTTCCATTGTCCTGATTTGTGCTTGTATGCTACCTCTAATCAATTTTTTGCATGTTAATTTAATTTTAAGCACTTTAATAACTGATATTCACAATTGTTTTCATAGGTACAGTGGTACCTCGCGTAAAGAGCATAATGCGTTCCATGGGATTGCTCTTTAAGCGAGTTTGCTCTTAAGCAAAACACCATTGTAAGTGACCAATTGTGACTTCTGGTGTGGGGGAATGCAAACCCTGATTTAGTTGTTAACTCCTTGAGCTCTTTTAGGGTTTTTTGTTGGTGGTGTCTAGATATGTAATTTTTTTTAAAATATGTGACTGTTTTTAATTCTGTGACTTTTATGTTGTTAGCCGCCCAGAGAAGGAAAATCTCCTAGATGGGCAGGGTATAAGTATAATAAATAAATAAATTGAACATCACTGTTGAGAGAAAGCTACAATATAAAATCCATCCATCCATCCATCCATCCATGCATGCATGCATACATACATGATAAAAATAGACTGCTCTCACCTCCACAGACACTGATCTGTCCACACTCCTCTTGCTGGATATCTCAGAGCTTGTCTGGGTCTTGACAGCAACCATCTCTGAGCCCCGGGATGGATTGCTAGTTTTGGACACATGGCTCTGCCCCTGACTTTGCCCAAAGTTGGTTGTGCTTAGGCTATCTGTAGAAGTGGATAGGTCATGGAAGTTCATGGGAGGGCTGGTTGGTAACTCAAAATCCAAACTTCTGCTGAAGTCACTTTCTAGCTCCACCTTCTTGGAAGACTGGTTAATAAGGTTGCTAGATGAGTCCCAGACACCTTCCTCTACTTGCCTGCCGAGAGAAGGATAAGAGAGATTAAAGCCAAGGTACAGGTCTCTCGGAGCAACCCATATACATGGCAGCAAACTTAAAAATGGCTGCTATCTGATCCTGATGTTTCTTTGCTTGGAAGGACCAGTTTTAAAACAGCAAATGCATGTGTGTGAACATCAGCATTAATAAAATGACAGCTGGGGGCTGGAATCAGCGGGGATAAGAGATGCTGCTTCATCATTATTAGCCCTGGTGGCACAGGGGTTAAACTGTTTTACTGCAGCCAAAACCTTGTGAGCTTGATCCTGATGGGAATCAAGGTTGACTTAGCATTCCATCCTTACAAGGTCAGTAAAATGAGTACCTAGCATGTTTGGGGCAAAAATTCTAATTATCTATGCAGCAGCATATAAGTGTAATTGCTATTACTATCAGGGAAAAAGCAAATGTATTTGCAATGGCAATAGAGGCAATGAAGGCATCCCTACCCACTGCGAGGGGGCTTCAGGGACAAAAAGGCAGGACTTAATATCAATCTCTGAATTACACAGGTCCAGGCACGGTTGTCATGTTCAAAATTAAGCCAGGTTAGACCAAAATTAGGATGCAGAAGGGAAATCACTCGGGAACACCACATATGCCTGTGATGGCGAACCTTGGCACTCCAGATATGGGTGCATTTTACTTCCGCTTCCGGAAGCAACGAGGGTGGCGTGGGCTGGATGAATCACAGCAAACCCATTTGTGTGGATTCACGGGGGCTTGGGCTTCTCGGAATTGAAGTCCAAGAACATCTGGTGTGCCAAGGTTCGCCATCACGGACATATGCTGTCGGCATGAAACACAATAGCAGCAAATACAACACCAGACCGTTGTAATAGTTATACTGTTGGATGAGGATCACGGAGCTCAGATTCCCAATCAGGCATGAAAACGCAGGTGGTGACCATTATGCTTTTAACTTGATCTTCATGGGCTATTGTTGGAATAAAATGGGAAGGAAAGAAGCCAAGAACTTTGTCTTGAACTCATTGAAGGAAAGCTAGGATAGAAGTGAAATAAATAAATACAAGGTAAAAATAAAGGAAAAGGTCGCTCTTGCTCGAAAGCCAGTTGTATCCAACTCTCAGGTTTAGTGCTTATCTCTGTTTATAGCCAAAGAGCCAGTGCTGTCTGTGTCTGCAGATGTTTCCATGGACATGTGGCAGGCATGACTAAACACAGAATGCTGTTTACCTTCCCACCGAAGTGGTCCCTATTTATCTACTTGCAATTTCTTGCTTTCGAACTACTAGGTTGGTAGGAGCTCACTCCGTCATGCAGTACCCTGGAATCGAACTCTGGCCTTCCATTCAGAGAGTTCAGCGTCTTAACCACTTAAACCACCGCAGTCCCGATACAATACATACAACAAATCCTGTACATACAAACAGAAATATCATTTGGAGTACTGTTGTGGAGGTCCAAAAATTGACTTTTGGGGTCTACAGCTCCATGAATGCTTCAGATAGCATACCCAAGGTAGTTTGAAGTCCCAGGGGAAAAAAAGCTTTATGGAGTTAGAGCAGGGCATCCAAACAGAAACTCATCAGTACCTTTGAGGACAGAGATTAATACCTCATCCTATCTTTGTCCCAGTTTCCTCTCACTCTGATAGAGCACACTCACTTGCGAACTTGCGCCAGGGTGTCAGTCACTGCCTTGCATCTCCTGAATAGGCCGTCCAGCCGGTGAGGCTCTTCCTTGAGGAACTTCACGGCCTCCACCTCCACACGGAGGACCACACGCATTTTGCTCTGCAGGCTGGGGAAATTAGCTGCAGTGCCAGGGATGGGTAGAGAAGGGAGGGAGAGGTATGGGAGTCAGAGCAGGCCCAAGTTCAGCTTTCACCTGGGGAGAGGGAGGCACTCCACAAAGAGATAAACTTATAAGATGGAAGGTCTGTTCCTTGAAAAAGAACTGTACATTTCTGAAGGCACAGTGCCTGAATAGTTCTCAGAGCCTCACTCAATGAGATACTGATTCTGTATCCAAAAGGAGCACTCTAAAGCAGTGGTAATCAACCTTTTTTTGGCCATGCCCCACTTAAGCATCTTAAAATCCTCATCCCCCCCCATGACATATAATTCTTATTATTCAAGAAGTGAACTCCTATTCACATGGAGGAAGCCTAAAAGGCTATTCAATGTTAATATCCCATTCTTGAATGCCCCCACCCCTAAAAAACAAATTGCACCCTTGAGGGGCATGTTCCCCATTTTGGGAACCAGGGCTCTAAAGCAGGAGTGGCCAAACTATGGTCCACAGTTCGGATCCGACCTGTGCCACCAAATCATCTGGCCCGCACTGCCCTGGCTGCTCCTGGAAGCGGAAGTAAAATGCACCTGCACCTGTTCCTGTGCAAATGCTGCCCTAAAAGCACCGGCAGCTGTCATAAACATGTTTACGGGAGCCGTGGGTACATTTACGGCAGCATTTTGCATGGGCACAATTTACTTCTACTTCCGGTGGAAGGAACCACATGATCGGCCCATGGGCCTAAAACTTTGGTCACCCTGCTCTGAAGGAAGAGGAAATAATTTTTTATGCTAACATATGCTTTCCTCAATCTGCATTTGTTTGCTTTTGTTTTGTGAGCCATGAGACAGCATACTTTTGCATGTCCAAAGTATCAGTCACAGAGCACTGAAAAAATGGGTATGCCATCCCTAGAGAATGTTGTAATAGAAATAAATGTTCATTCACCTTAATCTATGGTACACTCCTTGGTTATTTGTTAAAAAAACAAAATCATGATTGATAAATGATCGACTCTGCCACTCAACACAAATTCGCTCTACTACAGAGAAGCGTGTAAGATGCATGTGCAGACAAAGACGGCTCCACCTGCGCATGCATCTTTACTCTCTGGCGCGCATTGAACACTCCAATGAGGCGACAGCGAGTCTCTCTGAGTGAACATTTTTTGAATATCCACGCGACTGCATGGAATATTTAAATTTGGATTTTCATTCTAACCGAGCGTGGTGGCTACTCCTGCTATATGGCTGATCTGGCACTGAATAACATCCAGCTACAGTTTTCAGAAACATAATTTCTGAATTAGTCAGTGCACAGGATTTCTTGTCTGTGGAAAAGATTCTCTTCCAACAAAGGCACAGTTATTTGAAATATGCTACTCTCTGCCTCTCACCCTTCAGCTCTGTCAAGGTTTCCCCCAGCTGCTTAAGCACCAGAGATTTCTCCTCCAGTTCTTGTGTGGAGATAAGTCGATGATTGTGGATTCTATCTTTTTGGATTCTTTCCACTGATTTCTCCAGGTCACTGCAAACATAAAAAGACAACAACAAGAAGATTTGAAAGAAAGAAAAAGGGATGAATGGTTGGGAGCTTTCCCCTTTTCTTCCCATGTTTATAGGAGATGGGGGGAACACTACAGTTGTGAACTTGATCATTTTGTGTGTGAATGACAGCACTGCCCTCCCTTCCTTTATTCAACTTCTTCTTCCTCCATGTCTAGCTCAGACACAAAACTGGCAAAATGAAGCCACCTTTTGGTGATTCGTTCTGCAGTTCCTTTGGCCTGACCTAGTGTGAGAAAGATTCGCTGGCAACACAGGGTATGCCCGATTATGGTTCAAAAATAACACAAACTTCGAGGAGGCTCTTTCTTGTGCCATATCCAATTTTGAATGCTGGCGATCATCGTGATGATCAGCCATGAAGACTGTCCCGAGAATATAATGCAGTGGCCCTTCATCCACATTGCATCATGACCCCCAGACCACTGATCCAGTTCCGTGAGTAACTTTCTGGTCCTGAGCTCTTTTGGCATACAAAGTCCTCCTCAGCTCCAGGCCAGTATTGATGTAGCTGCTGCTCTTCATCAAGATGGATTCAAGTGGCATTTAATCCACTTGGGCACCATCACCCTCCCCTGTCAATTTCGCCACCCAAGGCCATTAGTTAACCACCGCCTGACGATCAGTGTTGAATCACTGGCAATATGCTCTATTCTATTACCATAGCAAGATAAGCTGGCCAACTATTCAACTAAGCCTTAGCTTAGGCAATTGAGTGGTTTCTCTGGAAGTTGCTTTCAAATCATGGGTGGCTTACTTTTTTATTATTAATATCTTACAGAATTGCTTCCAGTAGGCTGTGCAAATTGTTCTGCCTGAATCCTAAACAGAATCAGGTTGATCCAGTTTAGTGATAGGACTGATTCAGTGATTCAGGAAATAAAATAAAACCATAGAATGTGTCTTCAAAATGTTGCAAAAGGAAAATGCCAAAGCCTGAATATGGAGTGAAAGAAATTGTGCAATAAGTCTGACCCAGATATGTTTAAATTTCTAACGGGTGGATTTATCTGAAAAATGAGAGGATTATCTATAATAAAGCAGAAAGGTGCACCTTAGAAGGTCAAACCCATTTCCACAAGGCTTGATGGTGGTTTAAAATCATTGCAATATCATCTCAAATATCACATAGTCCATAAATTACATGCGGCTACACAAAGTTCAGAAGGTTGTCACTGCGATTTAACAGCAAAGTTCCAGAAGCTACAAAATATAAAAATGACTTCCTGAGCAGTGTTATCATAAGTATGCTAACTCAGAGGAATGGTGAGTTATGATCTTGAAAAATCTAGCTCTATCATGATCTACTTGCATTCTAGTACAAGTGGCTCATTCATTATTATTTTGGTATTCCCATTAACACAAGTGTAAAGTAAAATCCCTTCCACAAGGCTAATTTAAAACCATTACAATAAAAAGTGTCTGGCCAGACATCCTGCTACGGTATTGGAGTAGACCAGGGGTTCTTAACCTTTTAAAGTTGGGGGCTGGGTCAAACTCCCAAAGACTGTTCAGGAGGGCCACCCATAGCCTTTGGCCCCTTTAGGGAGCCAGGTTAGTTACTGCCGCCCAACACTCGACATTGAGTTGCTGGCTGTATGGTCTACTGTCAAAAGACTGAAGAGGAAAGAATAGATATTTGAAAGAATCCCGAAGGTGCGGGGAAGGCACAATATTTTGTGTTATAATGTGTTACTTGTTTGTTATTATGTTTGTTATTTTGTGTATATTGATTCATGTTTTACATCTAATAAAATGTTTAAAATTTGGGAAAGAATTATGCAGCCTCAACTGATACTACAGACACTCTGTTTCTTTAAAACTTTAATAAATTTGAAAGAAAGATAATTCACATTTACAAGTGGCTGCAGTGGTAGATCCACAGGGTGTGTAGCACAAGTTTTCCTCTCAGAGCAGATAGTGGATGCGAGGCATACGAATGGAAAACTGAATAGGGAAGATTAAACTCTTCTTTCCACATTTCTGTTATGATCTGTGGTGAGTAGACAAATGTGCTTTGTGAAAATAATTTTTTTGTTGTTGTTCAGTTGCACAGTCGATTCCGACCCTTTGCGACCCCATGGACCATTGCCCGCCAGGCACCTCTGTCCTCTACCATCCTTGTTCTCCTTGCTGTCCAGTGTACTCTCAAAACTCTCCTCCAACACCACATTTCAAAGGCCTATTCTTCTGCGCTCAGCTTTCCTAATGGTCCAGCTCTCACACCCATACATTACCACCGGGAATACCATTGCTTTGACTATGCGAATTTTTGTTTACAAGGTGATGTCTCTACTTTTCACAATGTTCCCCAGGTTTCTCATGGCTTGTCTCCCAAGAATCAGTCTCCTTTTTATTTCATGGCTGCAATTTCCATCTGCAGTGATCTTAGATCCTAAGAATGTAAAGTCTGTCACTGCTTCTACTTCTTCCCCATCTATTTTGCAGGGAGTGATAGGGCCTGTTGCATACCTGTCAACCTTCCCGATTTGGCCGGGATTACCCCGTAAATTGACGTCGATTGACGTCATAACCCGGCCCCCGCTGCCAAAACCCCGTAATTTGGCAGTGGGGGAAATGTTTTCTGCGCATGCGCGGAAGGGTTTTACCCCTTCCACGCATGTATGGAAGCGCTACGTCGCTTGCGTAAGGGCTGCACAAGCAGCGTAGCGCTTCCACGCATGCGTGGAAGGGGTAAAACCTTTCCACGCATGCGTGGAACACGACCTGCGCACAAGCGATGTGCACAGGTCCCGTTTTTCCGGAACCACGGGTTGACAGGTATGGCCTGTTGCCATTATCTTGGTTTTCTTGATGTTGAGTCTCAAACCAGCTTTTGCACTCTCTTCTTTCACTGCCAGCCTTGCCGCCACCATCGCAGGTGTTCCAGGTCCAGCCCCCCTCCTGGCCTGGACTGTCCTCTCGGCCAGTTGGGCCTTGAGGGGAGATGGAGTACAGCTGTGTGGGGTCCCGCACTCCTTCCCCTCGGCTTGGCCGATTGATGGGGAAGTGGGAGCTCCAAAGCCCGGGTTCTGCAAAGACATTGAGCTTCAGGAGCTCTGTGAGAACGTTGAGCTCCGGCTCTGTTGGGATTGTGGGGATGTGATGGATGTATCCTGATATGCTATTGTATTTTATTGTAATTGCATTTACTGTATTTTTTGTATTTCCTGACTTTGTGTATACTATGTATTTATTTATTTTGTATTTTGGTACCTATTGTATTGTTTTTGCTGTTGTTTGCCGCTTCGAGTTGCCTTCGGGCTAAGGGAAGCGGGATATAAATAAATAAAAACTATAATAATAAATAACTTTCTTTCAACCTAAATAAACAACTCCCATTAATTTCTCTTGAATTTACTCAATAACAAATGAGTTTAGGATTGTGTTATTAGACTCTTCAGTTTTTGCACAGAAGAACCCTCCATTTTTGTTGCATTTTTCTTATTTTTCTGATCCCTCCCATTGGGGTGCACAGAAAGAGCCTTCTCGAAGACTGGGATATTTTTGAACCACAATTGGGTGTACCCTAGTAACAGCAAAATTGTGTTGCCAGTTAATCTTGCTCACACTAGGTCGGGCGAAAGGAACTGCAGAATGAACTTACCAAAAGGTAGCTTCGTTTTGGCAGTTTCATGTCTGGCCTAGACATGAAAGAAGAAAAAGAACCCCTTCTATTGCCTTTTTGGTAATTAGTCTTTAAGGCACCACCACGGTTTTTTGGTCTTAATTAATTTACTAACTATGGCAGTCATGTAATCCCCACCCCCAGTGTAGCAGACTCCAGCAGAAGGCACAGGAAGACTGAAAAATTCTCCATTCTCTAGCTACTACATAACAGTATGTACATTAATTTGTTGTTAGCTGCTCTGAGCCGGCCATGTGCCTGAGTAGAACGGGATATAAATTCAATAAATAATAATAATAATAATAATAATAATAATAATAATAATAATCACACTTATATACCATCCCATAGTGCTTAGTGCACTCTCTGGGAGGTTTATAGGTACTGTAATTAACGTTTTGCCCCTCCCAACCTGCTGGATATTCATTTTACTGACCTTGGAAGGATGGAAGGCTGAGTCAACCTTGAGCCCTGGTCAGGATCGAACTCACAACCTTTGGGTTGCAAGACAGCAGTTTAACCCCTGCGCCACCAGGGCACATAAATACACCCACCATGTGCATATATAAGCTCATCATGCAGTAGCCTCACTTTAGCTGCTGGGTTATGAGCTCTTCCTCGTTCAAGTAGCGGAGACGCTCCTCCTCAACCATACTGCGCTGCTGCTGCAAGGGATCCTCCTGTTTGCGCATCGTATCTGTGACCCGGACACTGATTTCGGTCTCCGTCCGCCGCAGCATTGTTTTCACTGTCTCTTGGTTCTGAAGCTGAAAAGGACAGAGCATGTGAAGAAGATGGGTCACAGCGGGAAGGGAAGCCACTGCAGCTTAATGGTTTCAGAGCTAAAGTGCATCACAGACAATGGCAAATGGAAAAAAAAATATGGAAGCAAGACACACTAACACAAGCTAATCTTTCTTGAAGTACAATGGAAAATCATCAGTTGCTTTCTCCAATATGCACTTTCCTCCTTTTAGTCTGCCTTTTAGCTCTACAAGAACATGTCAAAATCTACACATACTACTTAATCAGAGGAAACTACACAGAGCCTCCTTGAAGATTGTGGTACTTTTTGAACCACAATTGAGCATACCCTGGTAACGGCAACCTTGTGTTGCTGGCTAATCTTTCTCACATCTAGGTCAGGCGAAAGGAACTACAGAGTGGACTCATCAAGCAGTGACTTCATTTTGACAGTTTCACCTCAGGCCTAGACATGGAAGAAGAACTACTTGAGTTATTTTTTTTTTAAAGAAGTTGAATGTTGGAGAAAAACAAAAATGACAATTTCAATCATCCAGGCAGAGAGCTTTGTGTAATAAAGGCCATTCAACCATTACGTGATCCATTTTTAAAGGAAAAATTGACCTCCTCCCCCCCATATAATCCAATCATAATTTTTGCTTCGAACCCACCCCTTTTAAAATTACGTAATCCAGAGTTTTTGCATCAAAACTCTAATTTTTAGAGCTTCTCACTATTGGTGCCTAATGCAGAATATATCGGTGAGGATTCTCGATGCATCACACTCTTTGTGAAGAGATTTTTTATTTTATTTTTTTGCAGGGAGGAATGAGGATGTCAGGTAAGTTCCGATAGTGTTCTTCTACTATCTTCTTTATAAGGATTAAGAGTTGTTGTCATCTCCTGCCGTGGGTATATAAAGATCATTTTCCCAAATCGGATCAAAATTCCCAGAGATAATTTTTAAACCTAAAAAAGTGCCATGTTTCGAAAACACAACAGCTCCAAATGGATTATGTAATCTTCGACCTGGCCCCCCTGCCCTCAAGTAATTTTCCGTAATTCAGAGAGCAGACTCCCTCCCCCCTCAAAGATCACGTAATTTTTGAATGGCCCCTATATTCTACTGTAGAAAGACTGTCTTTGAATTCTTAGGTACTCAGCCATGTCCATGGTGCTGAACTATAGCTGCTCTCCCCATTTTTTTTCCTGGAAGCTCTTCATCTTTAACTTTAACTCATCTTTAACTATATAGCAAGGGGGCTGTGGTGGCTCAGTGGTTAAGAAGCTCACCTTGTTAGCTGAAAGGCTGGGAAGTCGGCAGTTTGAGACCTGGGTACTACATGAGACATGACAAATTGAATGCCCCTCTCTGTCCCAGCTCATGGGGACATGAAAGGAGCCTCATTTGGGTCTTCCCTGAGCAGAGTTTCTTCTGCAAAAATCCTTTTGACCCGGAATAATTTCTGACATGAAATTATTATTACTACTATATACAGGTAGTAAGATAAAGTAGTATATTCTTTGTGCTTAGCACAATAAGGAGTCTTGTTACCCAATATGCTGTAGTGGTGGAGACGAGCACCATACAGCATGAGAAAAAACTACTACTACTACTTGAAGAATCTAGAATCTTCCATTTTCCCCCACTGTAAGGTAAAGGTTGCCCTTGCTCGAAAGCCAATCATATTCAACTCTTGGGTTCAGTGCTCATCAGTGTTTATAGCCAAAGAGCCAGCACTATCTGTGCCTGCAGACGTTTCCATGGACATGTGGCAAGCAGTGTACACCACAGTGTAAGACATCACTAGAAATTGGAGAGCATAGAACACTGTTTACGTTCCCACCAAACTGGTACCTATTTATCTACTTGCAATTTCTTGCTTTTGAACTGCTAGGTTGGCAGGAGCTGGGACACAGATGGGAGCTCACTCCTTCATGCAGTACCCAGGTCTCAAACTGCTGACTTCCAGATGTCAAGTTTCCGTTTAGAATCCTTCACTTTTCCACTCCTTTGTCCAATTTTCCACTTTCCAACAAGCTGTCACTGTTAATTATCTCTGGAACTAGGTGACTCGAGGAAAACAGGCACCTCATGCAGTTGGAGATGGCAAGATCAGATCATCAGCTCTGGATATGCAGCTGCCATCTGGTCTTTTGTTTCACACCAGATAGTCCAAAATAAAGTCACACCTTGATGAGTAGGGCTTGTTTTGGTGAGGGAAGCTAATAATGGTGAAAGGCAAGAGAATCACAACAATACATTGAGGGTGCACTGGTACATATAAAACTGACTATTGACCCATGGAGGTCTACATGATGGGAAAAGGAAGGAAAGATGGAAAGATAGTAGGATATCTTGCATATATTGGGCTTATCCTCTTAGTTCCAGCTGAAATGAAGCCTTGGATATTTTGGACTAGCTGTCGTATGTTGAGTCAGATCACTGGTTCATCTCAGTATATCTACTTCTACTGACTGGCATTGGCACTTCAGGCTTCCAGGCGGAGGTCTTGTTGCCCCACCTAGATATTTTTCATGTAAAACATGTGTTTCTGCCCTACCACTAACCTGCAGCCCTTCTTCACGGCTACATTTGACAACTTCTCTCGGTTGTTATTTGTACATATCCTGCCATTTTAAAGAAATAAAAGGAATTAGGATGGGGAACTGTATGGCCTGGTTATAATAATAATTTTGTGTCAGAAATTATTCTGGGTTGAAAGGATTTTTGCTGGAGAAACTCCACTCAGGGGATGCTCGAATGATGCTTCATCATGTCCCCAAGATCTTTTCCCACCAAAGTGATCCTTATTTGTCTACTTGCAATTTCTTGCTTTTGATATGCTAGGTTGGCAGGAGCTGGGACAGAGGCAGGCACTCAGTCTGTCATGCAGTACCTGGGCCTGGAACTGCCGACTTGCTGGCCTTCCAGCTAACAAGGCAAGCTTCTTGACCACTGAGCCACTGCAATCTCTATGGACTGATTGTAAGAGGGGAACAAAATATCTGTAGTGAGGAAGGAAACATATGCCAGGGAGATAGAAGGACTGAGATGGCTGAATGAATTATACTCCTGTTCTAAATTACCCTCTGATGTAGGTAAATCATCCACAACTTCAATTCAGCTTGCCCAACATTTAGACAAAAACAAGTTCCAAATTTGTGGTGTGCTTGATAAAACAACCCAATATTAAAATAAAATGAAATCCTGCCCACATTGCAACCCAAATTTTGCATCAAGTACAGCAAAATCAAAGATGTGTGCCTTTTAGGTAATCCAAATGAACTGGATTCTCTTATTTTGCATAACTCATTCTGATGTTGCTAGTTATGGAAAGCAGAATAGAATCATTCTAGACACTCTAACCGCCAGAAACGATATTCAATAACACCTTTGGCTTCTAAAATTTCTGCAGTCATTTACTTTCAAAACATGGCTTTTCATCACTAAGATCTGAAAACTTTCTCTTTGATAAGAAAGAAAACTTCTTCCTCATACACACAACATAAAATTTGGAATTTATTTCTTAAGTTTTTATGGAAAAGCAGCATAAAATGAATCCATCCTTAGTTCCTGCTTACTTGCAATTTCTTCAATTGCTGCAACTGATTTCGGAGGTCACTGGCATTCTGCTGCAAGTCATGGAGATGCAGCTGCATGTGTAGACGGGTGATAGCAGTGGGCTGCGCAGCTGGTGTACCAGTAGCAGATGAGGGTGGAGGGCCAGGGACTGGAGTCCCCATATTGCTTCTGCTAGGAGCTGGGAAAAAAGGACATCCAATCTTTTTTATAATCAAGACAAAGAAGGAAGGAAGCAACCAACCAACTAACCAACAAATAAACAAACCAGCCAACAACCAGCCAACCAACATAGCCAAGGACAGTTTGTGATTAGGGAGTGATGTGTCTCAACTACAAATTTCAAAATTAGCCCTCTTGAACACAGGTCATAGATGATCATCATTACTTTTCTAATTTGCAGTCAAAATAGAGTTATAATTACAGAATAACAGACTGGCAGAGTTGAAATGGACATCATGAGTAACCAAGTCCATCTCGTTAACTGCAAGAAATTCCAGCTAAAGCATTCTGACAAATGACAACCCAACCTCTGATTAACAACCTCAGTGAAGGAGAGTCCACAGTCTCCCAGTAGTGGAAGGCAATTTCTTCCACTACGGAACAGCTCTGTACTAATTGGCATTTACTCAAAATCTTCTCTCATGTAATTTTATTCCATTGGTTTAATCCCTACACTTCAGAGCAACAGAAAATAGACTTCAAATGCTTGAAAGTGGCTATCATACCAATGTTCATTCTTATTTATTTATTTAGATTTATATAGCCGTCCAATCACCAAAACAACTCTGGCTGGCTCACAATCCAAAATGCACATGACCCCGTATAAAAAACCCAACACATCAAAAGCCCAACAATCATTCTTGAGGCTAACCTTGTCCAAATCCATCAACTGTTCCTCATAAGTCTTCATTTCCAGATGTTTTACCACCTTGGTTATTTCTCTACAAATGTTTGAGGTTATTTTGAAAACTGTGGTGCCTGTAACTGGCCACAGTATTTCAGGTGAGGTCTGACCAAAGCAGAACAGAGATTAGTAGTTTTCGGCAGGGCCGGCCACTGGGATTCAGAGCTTCTGCATGGGCCTGGCCAGTGAGATCCGATGCTTCTGCAGGGCCTACTCGTATTTCCCTGCTGATCACAGTTGCAGTGGGCCCATTACAGTGGCAATGTTCAGTTTGTTGTGGCCCCCATGGGGGCGTGGTTTTTTTTGTGGTGGTGTTGTGTTTGCGGCAAGGCCCTGGGCATGCTGGACACACTGGCCTAGTCCTGGGCTCCCCGGCCTTTTTCCTTTCCGGGCCCCACGGCTCAGATCTCATCCCCCGGGCATCTCATTCTGTCAGGGATGGTGGGTGTCCTCTGACTCCCGTGCTTTCTTGCTGGTTCACTCTGGGTGCAAGCTACCTCTCTCTTTGTCAGATGCGCATGGATCAACGGATCTGCAGGTGGCCATTTTCCCTCCCCCACTGCTTTGGGCATGCGCAATGGATCTGTGTGCGGCCTTTCCCCCTTCCCTGGCTTTGCGCATGCACAGTTCTTTTGTCTTGATTTGTGGGGCACAGGCCCCACCCTCGGCCTCGGGACCCTCACAGTGCTGATCCCGGTTGTGAAAGGTATGTGTGTGTCAAATATCACGGGATTTGCTCCAGGGGTGTGGAAGCGTATTCTGCATACGTACATCCACACCTCTGCTTTATAGGTATAGATAAAAAAAGAAGACAACATTTCCAAAACTGGATTTCATCATTCTGTAGTTTTGATTTTCCTTTCCTAAAAGTCAACAACTACAGATACCCCTGCCCAAATTCATTCTGTTAAATTATGTTAAAACCATCTTAGCTATTTTAGCTAAGATCTTAGCTATTTCTCCCAGTGTGGTATTATCTACAATTTTATTCAACAGCTCCTCTGCTCCTTAATCTGAGCCATTTATAAATATTGCACAGGAACATTGCTCAATCTAATCTGATTTATGGTAATGCTTTCCAGCTTCACTCTGATTCAGCCAAAAGCACTAAACAGGGGAAATTAGCACTAAACAGGGACATAGCATGTTGTTAACACCACTAGAATTTTGACAGTCAGCAAGGAATGGATCCAAGATAAGTGAATTGGGCATTTCATGGAAAGTTCTTAAAACAAAAGGTAGCTTGAACAGCAAAATACAGTAACACCCTGGGTTACAATCGCCTTGGCTTGAGTTTGCTCCGGTTTACAATGGCAAATCCTATGGAAATGCCGTCCTGGTTTACAAATTTTTAATGTATTTGTTTTGGTTTACAACGATCATTTCAGGAACATTAAAAAAAAACAATGCTTCCCTATGGATGTTCCAGGTTACAATTTTTTTTGGGTTACAATGGAGGCTGTTGGAACAGACTTCCGCCGTAACCCGGGGTTTTACTGTACAGTATATTAGTTTACTATATATGGGTTAGATCTATGTGTGATAACAGTGACGGATAGAACATCAACACCTCTGCCTTCACTCAGATTGAGTTGAATAACCATATGTTTAGTGCCATGCTCTCAGATAAGACAACTGACCTGACGGCCGCTGTTGCCAGATTTGCCTGGAGGGCTACCAGGGTATGTAGCATTAGGGAGAAAAAGCTACAGCAGGGACAGGTTAAAAACCAACTATAATTATTTTTATTTTGCACCAGTAATTCTATTTTATATCCTACTCATGTAATTATATCCATTATGTGTATTTATATAAAGACATTTTTATTCTTATTTTATAACTGTAACTATAACTTTTAAAATTTTAAACTGCTTTATGTGCTGTTTTATTCTTTTAAACCAGATACCTGTCCCAAATGTAGCATAAATTTAAAAAGTGATTTTATTCTATTTTGTTTTAATTCAAACAAATGTGTTTGGGGTGGTGCATTTGGACGGTATTTCATCCACTTAAACCCTTTTTACTGCACTGGTCATCGACCACAATGAGGTTTGATTGATTGAGGTGCCAAAACTGAGCGGAGAAGTGGCGATAAAATCCCAAAATGCAGTGAAAATGTTTCAAAAAGCCTCCCACCATCTTAAGAAGTGGCAGAGGCTGTGCAAGAAGCCGCAAAAATGGTGCAATTGCCACCATGGTAAGCGACGGTGGTGGTGGTAGCTTCTGGAGGTGCCTTGGTAGCCACCGTGGGCTGTATTAATGAGCTCCACATGCTGGATTAGGCCTGCAGGCCATAGGTTGGGAACCCCTGCTCTAATTAATTTTAAAATTGGGCACCTCCCTCATATTGGGGCAAGACACCACAACTTGATGTTCACTTACGTGCTGATACTGGCGTCCCTCCATTGCTCACTTCTGTCTTCTCACTACAACAAAACAAAATTTAAAAACCCAGTATTACTTTGATGGAGAAGAAAATAAAACTGTAGGACAAGAGCACACGTATCTCTGTATTTTGTGTGTGTTTGGCAAAAAATGCCTGGCCAATGGAGGCATGTTAGCAGAAACGGCAGTTGACACAAACCTGGATCCAGCACTAGTACAATGTTGGTGTAACCTTTGTTGTGCAAGGGGTTGTACATTTCTCCTGCTTGCACAAGGAGGTATACCAAAAATGGTTAAGCGATTCTTCTTGTTGTGCACTGTTGGGGTGGTGCAATATGTGAGCTGTCACACTGCATCTCTGAGTACAAGTACACCTCCCAACAAGCTGCCAGTAGAGGCCAGAATTCCCGCCACACCAGCTATACTCCTCCTTTTATTTATTTATTTAATTTGTTTGTATTTGTATTGCCGCCCTTTTGCCGAGGCAACTCCAGATCCCATGTAAGGATATCAGGAAAGCATTTTTTCCCCCTTTGGCCTCTCAGCCAAAATATTGGTAGAGTTTTTTCTGTGCACCACTCCAAGTAAATATTGGAATATGTTAGCCAAATCCTTGCATAAAAGAAATTATGTGAAACATGGAAGCAATTTTTTTGCTCATGAATGAGGTGCTGTTTGAGTTCCTGAGTGCATGTCCAATCCACCATGTGCACATAGAACCAACACAACCAACACCTCATTCATGAACAGCAAGTTGCTAAAACCCACACCATTTCCCTTCTCTTCTTCTTCTTGTGCCATATCCTATTCCTAATATTTGAAATCATCATGACGATCAGCCATGAAGATTATCCTGAGAATGTAATGTAATGCAGTGAGCTTCCACCTGCCTTCCACATCGCAGCATGACCCTCATACCACTGATCCAGTTCCGTAAGTCACTTTCTGATACTGAGCCCTTTTGGCACACAAAGTCCTCCTCAGCCCCAGACCAGGATTGATGAAGCTGCTGCCCTCCATCAAGATGGATTCAAATGGCATTTAATCCACTTGGAGACCATCACCCTTCCCTTTGGAC
The DNA here is from genome assembly GCA_035047345.1 of Bradypodion ventrale. Classification (NCBI taxonomy): domain Eukaryota; kingdom Metazoa; phylum Chordata; class Lepidosauria; order Squamata; family Chamaeleonidae; genus Bradypodion; species Bradypodion ventrale. Next base: position 26,833,088 of record JAWDJE010000006.1, read on the forward strand.
TTTGCCACCCAAGGCTGTTAGTTAACTGCCACCTGATGATCGGTGTTGAGTCGCTGGCAGTATGGTCTACTTGATTACCACAGCATGATAACCTGCTCAGAGTGGAATTTTCCTTAAATAGGTGCAAATCACCAACAGGATTCTTATCATTGAAATGGGAAGGAAAATTAATATTTTCAGTAAGGTTACTGAGGAGTAGGCATTTGCACCAGAAGAACAACATGAAAGAAAAAAGCACTGATCTTTTGTAAGGAAGATAAAACAACTTTGTGTTTGGGGGAGTTGTGATTTTTTTACTGTGTTTTTCCTATAATCTGAAGTATTCTATGTTATTAGTTGTTTCTGAACTCTATGCATATGACCTACACAGGGAAGGAACAAAGGTTGTGCACTGTGAGGTAACTGTAAAATTGATGCAGAAGAGGGGAAAGCTTTGGTATGGTTGCTGCATTATGCTTGACAGGAATTGTTTGCAGAAAAGAGGACAGTGTAAACCAGGGGTTTACAATCCCTGGGCCTAATCCAGCCTGTGGCGCCAATTAATCCAGCCCACGGTAAGGACCTAGGCACCACTGGAAGCTCACCGCTGCCACTGGAAGGGCTGAAAACATGGCAAAAAAATCCAAAACACAGCAAATCTTCTCTGCCCTCCCTCCTGTCACCATGGGAAGCAGCGGAGGCTGCCAAAGTGCCGAAAAAATGCCACTATTGTGCCCGCTGCCGCCACAGAAACTGGAAGTGTTGGGAGTGGTGGGAGGAACCATACCTCCAGCCCACTCACCTGCGTGAGGGGTGTGTGACCAGCCCGGGGCAGAAAAAGATTGGCCACCCCTAGTGTAAACAAAGTAGTGGGGTTCTTTTTCCTCCAAAGGAGTGTAGTCTTCCAATATATTATTATGATTGATCATATTTTTTGTCCATTTCTCCTTCAAGCTCAGTGTGATGTAAAAGAATGTGGTTTCTGAGTTTACCTTCACACAAAAACTTGTGAAGTAGGTGACTGGCCTCATATTGCCTAGCACAGTGATGGTGAACCTTTTAGAGACCAAGTGCCCAAACTGCAATCCCCAAAACTCTTATTTATCGTAAAGTGCCAACACAGCAACAGAGGAGGAAGTAAACACTCCCATTGGGATGCTGGGCAGAGGGGTGGGGCAAACTATGTGCTGGGGGAAGGAAGGAAGCGCTCCCATTGGGCTGCTGGGCAGAGGGGTAGGGCGAACTATGTTCTGGGGTGACTGCATGGCTGCCCACAGAGAGGGGTCCGAGTACCACCTCTGGCACACATGCCATAGGTTCACCACCACTGGCCTAGCAATACGGCAGACAGACACAGAATAGAGTGGGGATTCTGCATTCTTCATATCTGTCCAGAACAGGGCATCTCAGTAGGTGCGATAAGTTGCTGATTTTCCTTCTACACAGCTGTAAATGGTACAGGGGTCTTGACTTCTTCTGCATCTGCCTACCTTACCTTCATGACTAAATGCACATTTGAACTCTAATCCCTAAAAGCTCAGTGTTTTAGTCCTTGCAGTTTCCTAATGTATTAACATCAGGGGAAAGATTTACATAAAATGGATCCATAGAGTGATACCAATGCTTTGATTGACATCCACCTGGGAAAGGCTTGTTGTTTCTGCCAGTGCCAGGAGCAAAATAGAAAAAAAGATGCTGATTCATACCTGGGGGCTTCCGCATCAGAGCCTCTCATCAATGCGCTCTGTACTAATCCTGTGAGGCTTGCAATCTGCTTCTCCATGGCTTCCATACGTTCCCTTAGTTAGGAAAAAAAACAAAGAAGGGAGGGAAAGGGGACTAAATAAGACATGTGATGTATACAATTTATGCTTTCCCTCTCTTTCTTATCAAACTAAAAATATAATGGTAGCACTGGTTTGGATTGTCAGTACCAAGTATGTGTTAGTTTCGCATGTACCCATTTTGAGATCTATTCCACTTAATTTTCATACCAGTCTGCTTCAATAACAATAGTGGCAAAAACAACGACGACAACGACGATGCACAAAACATTGGAGTTATTTTCATACACAACTTTTGTTAATATAAATATTTTTGTGCATTTTGCACACAAGTTTATCTAATATGTTCAAATTATGTATGTATTATGTATTTCCCTAACATATGCATTTTGCACACAATTTAACTAATATGTTCAAATTATGTATGTATTATGTATTTCCCTAACATATGCATTTTTGTATGAAGTTTTTTGAGCTAAGAATTGTGTTACAGAAACCAGTGAAATCTACAGTTTGAAAAACAATTGTGTTCTCTTCTTCTGGTGCCATATCCATTTCGGATATTGGCTATCATCATGCCGATAGTGTTCCTGTCCTTAACTCCTTGGAACAGTTCTTTGGAGGACATGCCACACCAGTCTCTCAGGCTCTTCCGCCATATTAGTCTCAGAATTACAAATGTCAACAGTTTGGTTAAAATGTGGTACAACACACACACCCCACAAATCATATTAGCAATAAGCCAGAATGGTGAATGACAAAGAATTATGGCAGCTGCAGTTCAAAACCATCTGGAGGGGCACAATTGGCCATCTCTGCTCTGAAGGACTGTGGTGGAGTATGAGGAAAAGGGAAACAAGCTTTGACTTTGGGTCAGTGGGATCATTTTAAAATGTCCATCTCAAAAGTCGGCTTTCGTTGAAGGTTCTGCACTGAGGAGAAATTCCTCTCATATATTTTCCAATACATTAACTTTTGACAGGACCATCCTTGTCATTCCATTGACCTCTTCTGGTTGCCTTTCATTCCCCCTCATCAGCTCTCCTGCTGTTTCTATTCATGTATTTCGTCCTATCTTTTTGTTATCCTAATGAGCTCTGTTCCCTTCTTTCCCCCTGACAACTCAACTGACAGCTCAGGAACCTTCATGGCTGTGGAGATGTAGACTCAAGAAGATTAAACACAAGATAAGGTGTGCTATCGAATTTTCCTGAACACATCTTTTGCCAGCCTCCCTGAAGGAAAAAGAAGAATGCCACGCACAAGTGTCAAACCATGAGAAAGAGAATTGATGATATGTTATGGTGGCAGTGGATTACACGAGACATTCCAACTACTTGGGGGCAAAGGCAGTTTCCTCCAGAGCTCTTCAGTGTTGCTGAGACACCATTCTTTGATAATCAGCTGGAAGTGTTAATAAAACAATGTCCCTCAGTATATTAACATACTATTCTATCACTGAACAACGCATCTGATTCCTCAGGGCAAAGATCTTCTAAAGTCTACTCAAAAGCAAACTTCAAGCAGCAAAGATCTTTTCGGTTAGCGATTAAAAGTTTATTTGCTTCTAGGCTCTGGCCATTTTATTGTTTACTGCTGACTGGGATTGAGAGATTAATAATGAATTGCACACTAATTGCCCCTTAATTCAGTTGCTCTTCTTGCAAAGGAATTAGGGTGTTAATTATTGGTTTCCTCTCAGTTTCTTCTTCTTTTATTTAGTGAAATGGTGCTTATTAGCTATAAACACATGGAATAGAATAAATAATGAGAAGAAACCAGTAAGCAAAGCCTCTTCCAAAACAGAAGTTGCCATTAAGTGTGCAAACGTAAACCCATATAGTCAAGGACTTGATGAACATACTAATATTTATTATTGACTATGCATGCAAAATATTCTGCTGTAAGGAGAAATTAAGAAGGTATCCACCACCAATTCAGTTGTCATACACAAGACAAGAGGAAGTAATAATGACAGAAGTATATAAAGTTACTAGAATCATCTCAAAGAGATCAATGTCACATTTCCTCCCTTAATATGCATGGACAAGACAACTAAGGATTTAAATCCCAAAACAAACCATCCAATATGCCCACTATTCAGCTAATCAATGGCTTATTTTGAATGCCACCTGTAATTATGAGGAAGGTAAATGTTCTCATTATTTTACCTCATATTGGTGTTTCAGGTGGCTCCATATTTTTTTATTAATTTTTTTAACTTTTAACATTCTGAACAGTTGGAGAAAATCACAAGTGATTATTATTATTTTAAAATTTTAATTTAATTTAATTTTCACATTTGTATCGCCGCCCCCTCGCCGAGGCGACTCTGGGCGGCTGACAGATAAAAAGCATAAAAAACAAATACAAAGAATATCACAATAAAATCATTTAAAAACCATTTTGACCCTGGAAAAGAAACCACAGACAACAACAACAACAAAACACCCAAATGCTGAGCTGATTTTAATTGGTTGCTTTAGGATGGAAAGAAGACTTAAATAATGTTTAGCCTAAATCAGCTATGCACCACTAATTGGACTGCTGCAGTCATGCTGTGTGTTTTGTTTTTTCTTTAAAAAAATTCACTAGATGATCACTGTTTCAATGCATCAGTTAAAGAACAGGGGATCCAAAAAATACATCAAAACTGTTATCTTTTTAAAAAGTTTTTTTTTTTTAAGCAGGGCTGCTGCAGCCTGATTAATAGTGCTTGGCTGTAGTAGCCGCATTCCACATGACTGGCACAGTCCCACTGACCAACTAAAACAGCCTGATCAGCAGCAATACAGCTGTAGAAGCCACTTCTAAGTTTACTGGTGGGAGCACTCCTGTCAATCAGCTGAGAAGTGGCAGCTATAGGTACACTGACATGATGAGCAAAAGCATGACTATAGAAGCTACTTTTCTCCTGATCAGCTGTCACATTAGCCAACCAGCTGGGAAGCAGCTGCTTTAGCCAAACTGCTGCCAATCAGACTGCTTCAGTTGACCAGCAGCAGTAGCAGGGGCTGCGGTGGTTCAGTGGTTAAGAAGCTCACCTTGTTAGCTGGAAGGCTGGCAAGTTGGCAGTTCAAGACCTGGGTACTGCATGATGGTTTCAGTGCCTGTCTCTGTTCCAGCTCTTGGGGACATGAAAGGAGCCTCATTCATGTATCCCCTGCGCGGAGTTTCTCCAGCAAAAATCCTTTCAACCCAGAATAATTTCTGACATGAAATTATTATACCAGCAGTAGCAAGGACAAAGTAATCACTTACCAGCTGCTGTACTTTATTATATCCTGGCATTGTGAACATACTATGGGAACAATATAAAATACAGCAGGGCCTGCTGGGGTCTCAAAATGGGGTAAATTGGGGCTGATAGACTCCAGCACACATGTGTACATGCAATCAGATCAACCAACACCACAAAGAGTAGGCTATATGCCTGTGCAAACAGCCTCTACGTCATCTTTACAAATTTCTGGACAGACTGATCCTTAATAACTAATGGAAATAATGAAACCACTCCTCTCAACCCACACCTGGCTGGCTTTAGATCTGGGTAGAACTGTATAGCACAAATCCTGCATTTAATACAACATACTGAAGACAACTTAGAAATTAGGAAGATCATGGGGTAGCTATTTGTTGATCTTTTGGCTGTTTATCATCACCTTATTCATCATTGAGGACTACAGAAAAACGCCCTCTAAACCAGGGATTCTCAACCTGCAGCCCACGGGCTGTATTTGGCCCACAGCACCATTTCATGTGGCCCACTACCACCTCCACTACACCAGGAAGTGTCATGTGGTGGAGGAAGGGCAAAACGGCCATCTGGCCCCCAAAACTGTCTGAGGGAGCGTGACATGGCCCCCAGTTTAAAAAGGCTGAGAACCCCCGCTCTAAACTGACTAAAGTAATAGCAACCCTTTTGCAATATCATAGATTTTTCACTAACTTTTAAAGACAGCACAGTCAATGGAAGACTCAAAAGAATGGCTTATTCAAGGGCAGTGTATTGGTTTCTGTCATGTATATGATGCATGTATCATATAGCAATTGTTTTGTACAACGAACCCCATGGAACGGATTAAAATCATTCTATGAGGTACAACTGTACTTAGGTGTTACATTGGATTGTATGCTGACTATAAGAAACACTGCCAAGACACAAAGAAAAAGGATTCTGCACACTAGAATTCTCTTTGAAAGTTATTGGGAACCAGTTGGGGAATAAAACCACAAACACTGAAAACTACAGCATTGGCCATATATATGCCAGCCCAGTGGGATATAATTTAATCGATGTAAAACAGGTCTCCTTGAAAGTTGTAGAATCGTTGTTAGATGTCTGAAGCCAACCTCTCTGATAAAATCAGCTCTCTAACAGGCATTGGACCAATGACATATGAAGAGAGGTGGCAGATAATAGTGAAAGACCTATATCAAATGTGCATCCACTCTTTAGCTACCATCCAGTCCCTCTCAGATTAATATCAAAGACATTTTTTCCAGAATATCTATGAATCTTGAAGGAACAGCAGACATCACCAGGACTTTAATGGCTGGATGTCATTTCAAGAGAGTGTAGCCATCTGATCATAGAAAGAAATGGGTTACAGTAAAACCTCGAGTTATAAATGGCTCAACCTATGAAAAACCCGTGATGTGAAAGGTTTGGAGCATTTCTGCTCCACTTTTGGAATTTTTCATCGTGTTTTGGCACTGCCAGAAGCTTTCCCGGCAACCAGAAAGTGCTAGAAATTCCCCATCCCCTCAACAGCTGATCGGGGGTACTTTTCCTGCAATTACCATAGGTGGCCACTAGATGGTGCCATCGGAAATGTGCTGAATATGCACTGAAAACCAAAATATAAGTTCTGAAGCTCAGAAAAAAACCAAATAAACGTCTTTTATCTGGTCAAATCTCTTTATAAAGTGGCCAAAATGTAGCAAAAAAATCCAAAGTGCACTTTATGAAGAGTTTTAAACAGAAAACATGCTCTCTCTTTTTTTTGGCTTTCTCTGATCTCCGGAATGGATTTTTTGATTTCCAATACATTCCTATGGGAAACCACGTTTCGAGATACGGATTTTTCAAGATACAAAAAACCTCATGGAACAATTTAATTTTGCATCTTGTGGTTTTACTGTACTTGAAAGTCTCTTAATAGGCTATGGACAGAAGTTGAATCAAGGTGTGCCTAAGAAAATGAGGATTTTGCACTGGCACATTCCTTTGTGAATGTAGAGAAGAACAGGCAACTTCATGCTTTGTTATTGTCTTCTGTGACTCATAATGTGGAAGTGTTGTGTTCTCAATACTATGCCTTTAACTTATATATCAATGTAACCCGTTGCAATTAGGACGCGAGCTAATGACCACCTGGTGGCAATAGCGAGCGCCCAGCTCACAGGTCCCAATTCCCCAAGGAACCACAGCGCGGGAAGATTCCCGCCACTACCTCACCTGGACAAGAAGGGCGTGACCAGAAATGACGTCAGGCCAACGGTAGCCAATGGGCTATCGTGGAGCCACATTCAAATGTATAACCACCGTATATATTGAGCTGCTCGTCCGCCATTACCTCATGTTCCCACCAGATGTGTTAAGCCAATCCTTCGGCTGTTCCTTTGTCTTGGTTCTCATACACTAAATGAAGACTGAATGGTAGCTGCTCCGGATGCTTACCATTACTGGACAAAAATTACTTATTGTCACAAACAAAGAAATAGGGAAATATTTTACCTTGTTTCTGTATCCTTAGCAGGCACAGGTGAGCTAAACCCAGAAAGGGGACGCTCCCCAGGTCCAGGGAAGAGCTCTGGAGGTCCTGAAGAGCTTGTATTCCGTGGCTTATTGACAGGACTTTCCATGAATACCGATGAGCAAGAGTCTTTGCGGAAAGACTGGCGTACTGGGGAGGATCGGCTTGGAGGCCCTGAGTAAGGGCTGTGGGGACTTTGGCTCTGCTGAACATCCACCAGCCGGCCATCAGCAATTTTCTGGGGAGATGATGGGGGCAAGCGAAAGCCCATTCCAGGACCGTAGGTATCACTATAGATCTGTGCACTAGGCTTATATAAGCTGTCTTCCAGTTCTGACTGCAAGGCAGCAGCTGAATAGGTGCTGAGAGATCGGACTGAACCACGCTTGTACAACCCCCCAGGGTAGGCAAATGGGTCTCCCATCCCAGCCAATGACTGGGTGGATGTAATGCTTAAGCGTCCCTCATGAACCATGCTGTAAGGGTCAGCATAGAGTCCTTCATTCTTCACCAGCACCATGTTCTTCCCAGCTAGATCCTCATCTGGTTTGACATCCCGACGTTCTAAGATAGCACTTGGGCTTGGTGAAACTCCCTGGGCCGGTGGCAGGTTAGAGAGGCGTTCTCCATGATGTACAGGGCTGCCAGCATAGGAAGGAGGGCGCCCACCACTGTAAGACATACGGGACCGGGATGGTGAGGATGACTGGAGCACGGGTGGAGGGGAACCAGAGGTGAGGTGGGAAGCAGGGGACATGCTGTTCAGGCGTCGCGAAGGAGAGGATTCCCTGGAAGTGTAGACCATCTCTCGCTGGAAGCACAAGAGGGCAGAGAATATGAGAATGTCAGAACTATGAACTGCCAATTAGGGAAGGATAAAAAGATTTAATGCAAAAGAAATCCTTTTCTATCTCTTATTCCTATAGCCCAGGGTTCCTCAAACTTGCCTCTCCGGGTGTTCTTGGATTTCAGTTCCCAGAAGCCCCGATCAGCAGGTGTACTGACTTGGGCTTCTGATAATTGAAGTCAAAGAACACCCGGAGAGGCAAGTTTGAAGAACCCTATATAGCCTAATACACAGAAACAGAAAACAAAGTAGCAAAGCTGAACAATACCAACTCCAGGTTGCCTTGTTTATGTATGTTTCTTCACAATTTACAGCAGTGAAAACATCTACAGATACAAATCATGTCCATCAAAGAATGGGCTACGTTCTCCCAGACCTGTATACTATTTTCTGCATTTACAAGTTTCATATGTTGAAGAAAATTGCCCCCACCCACCCCCAGCATACACTACAAAGTGGTTTCATCTTAGAAACATTTTATCTCTTCACCAGCTGTATAAACCAGTGAAGGCCAATCTTGGCACTTCCAGGTGTTCTTGGACTTCAATTACCAGAAGCCCAAGTCAGCAAACCTGCTGATCAGGGCTTCTGGGAATTGAAGTCAAAGAGCATCTGGAGTGCCAAGGTTGGCCATCACTGATATAAACTAAGCCCAATAGCACTAATTATCTGTTCTGGAACCCTGGATTCTGTATAAGGATCCAAATGTTGCAACAAGAATATGTCGAATAAAACAAGGAGATTTTGTGTTTTGGGCTTCTGTCAACTATGGCAAAGAACATTGAAACGACACCTCCTGAGCACCGAAGATGGCTTTTCTTTGGTAGGCTGAGGAGCAGACCCAATTTCCCCCTCCCCTCCCAAGCCTGTCCTTTTTAATTTAAGGATTACTATGGTTTAAAAAGTACACTTGAATGATCATTGAGCATTGAGTTCAGTATCAAATTCCAGCATGTGGATGCACCAATCAGAAGCACATAATACATATAAAAACTGATTGAGGGAGAATCAGGAGGGAAATTTCCTATTCTTGTGACCACTATAGATAAAGGTAAATGTCACCCTCGCTTGAAAGCCATCGTATCCAACTCTAGAGTTCAGTGGTCATCTCCATTTATAGCCAAAGAGTCAGTGCTGTCTGTATCTGCAGACGTTTCCGTGGACAGGTGGCAGGCATGACTAAACACCGGAGTGCATAGAACACTGTTTACCTCCCCACCGAAGTGGTACCTATTTATCTACTTGGTTTCAAACTGCGAGGTTGGCAGGGGCTGGGACAGAGGCGGGAGCTCACTCTGTCATGCAGTACTTGGGTCTCAAACTGCTAATCTGCCCACCTTCCAGTCATCAGGTTCAGCATCTTAACCACTAAGCCACCACATCTGCTTCTTTTTCCACTCTGGAATCACTCACATTGGGCATTGCTCTCTTTCCACAGCACACAGCAACTCTCTCACTTTTTCCTTCTTTCTTTTTTGAAAACATTTTACTCTAAGTAATGTTCTGATTATCATGTTTATTGCTTCACTGCCAAAGCTCTATCAATTCTCCTGGAGCAACATTAGCTGACAGCAGCCCCTGGTGAACAAATAACTCTTTCCAAAGAAAAATATACAATTACTGTCTTTGTCACTTTGTTTTCTCCACAATGGAGTGTTTCCACCCCTTGTTTGTTCAGCCTAATTCAGCAGTCACTCCTCTGTGTGACACACAGACTGTGCTTTTCATCACATTCACTTTGCCCATTGGCACACATTCATACTCAGTCTGATGGACACAATCCAGAGGTTGGAAATAACAGAGTTACTGAGTTACTTGCAAGTAACCTGCTGCCTGCCCCCCCCCCCCAGTTGAAGTATATTTACACTATGATGTAACTTAATGTCTCTTACTTTGCAATTTAAGTGTAATGTTTTAGTTACTCTGCTGATTGTAGCATGTAGCTTCACAAGAAGAATATCACATGATTTGAATTATGTGTCAGCAGATTGGAGCACTCAGATTTTTTTTAATTAACAAAAGATGTACCGAGTTAATCCTTGAAAACTACAACTGAAACAGTAACCAACTTCAGAACTGTAAGTGCAATATTCTTGTGAAATAACATTCTCAGCTCTGAGTGTATTCACTTTTCTAATGGTAATCAGCTGGAGTAATCAGTAATCTTTTGGTTTAAGAGTCAGTCTAGAGAACTGCAAATTACACACTAAACCCCCAACCCAACTGATGTATTATTTCTTACAGTTAATGGGCAGACAAGATTCAAGCTCTGGATAAGGATGATTTAGTGTTTTTTAGACCTTTAAATTTGAGCAGAAAATTCAAGTGAAAGAAAGAAAGAAAAGAAAAGAAATCAGGCTTTCTTTTAAGTGGGCTTCATTAGTTTCCCAATCCTACTGATGCAAAAAATAAAGGAAGCTGAACTGGACCGCAGGACATTGTTACCACTTTCTGTAGGTTTGTCAGCAAAACTAATCTCATAAGAACATATACATAAGAACATAAGAACAGCCTTGCTGGAACAGGCCACAGCCCATCCAGTCCAGCATTCTGTCTCACACAGTGGCTCACCATTTGCTTCAGGGTATTATTCCCAAGCAGATGCCTTCACCTGCTTAGGATTCCCTGGAAATGGCATTGAGAGATATCTTGCCTATCTGTCCAACCCGGAGGTTGTCCTTAGGTATCCATAATTATAGCCATTGATACCCTTGTCCTCCATGAACTTGTCTAATCCTTTCTTAAAGCTGTCGAGTCTATCTCCTAGGTCAAGTCTCTCTGAAAAGGAAGGAAATTCCTCCACTTTTAATACTCCAAGGGCCCCAGGTTATAAGAAAAGCAGACTGGTTACAGGCAGCATGAGAAACAAGCCATTGTATGTCTGTAATAACATACAGTAAAACCCCTACTTGTGCAAAAAGTCCATTCTGTAGACTTTTGTTTAAATTGATTTTTTATGTAACTCGAAGCAAACCCATAGGGAAAATTATTTTTTTACATAAATCAAAGCAAACCCATAGGAAAAATGAAATTTTTATGTGAATTGAATCAAACCCATAGGGAAATTGATTTTTACATAACTCAAAGCAAACCCATAGGAAAAAAATCTTTTCATTGTGTAAATCGGGACATGGTTTTAGCACAAAATAATTCTGTAAATCGCATTTTATGTAACTCGAGCCATTTCTAAGTCAGGGTTTTACTGTATTGCTTACTACAGTCTTATCCAACTTGGTACCTTCTAGGTATGCTGGACTACAAATCCCATCATGCCCTGTCAACAGCTATACTCATTGTGGCTGGTGGAAGGGCTACTCAGTGACACCTGAATAGGAAGAATGGGATACTAAAATTACATCTTCTAGACCACCGTTCCCCAAACTATTTCCCGCGAAACACTGGTGGACTTCAATTCCCAGAAGCCTAAGTCAGTACATTGGCTGATTAGTGCTTTGGGGAATTGATTTAGGCTTCTGGGAATTGATGTCCAAAAACCAAAGTTTGTGAAAGGCTGTTCTAGACAGTGATCAAGAGCAAAGGCATTGCTTGTCCTGAGTGGTTTTTCTCCTTTACCCGCCCTCATGGTGAAATAAATAAATAAATAAATAAATTCAACGAATGTAACAACAAGTTTGCATTTCCTGTGGAACCTACTTCCTTACCCGCAAGTCTCCATTGGAAATGTGGGATTCTGGAAAAGAGGCATAAAGAGGCTCTTTCCGATAGATTTTGATAATGCTTCTGTCCTGGATATCCCTGCAAGAACAAATGCAAATGCCTTGTTTATTATGAAAGGGACAAATTATGCTCGTCCATGACAATGAGTATAGAGGCAGTGGAGGCAATCTGATGATGACAGTGGTTTATGCCACCTACTGGAGCAGGGGTGGCCAAACTTTTCAGGGTGTGGGCCAGTCACGTGGCTCAGCGGGCCGGTCACATGGTTCCTCCCACTGGAAGCGGAAGTAAACGTGCCTTGCAATATGTTTTGCAAAATACGTTTTGCAACAAGATGAGATAGATTTTAGGCTGCCATTTTCTCTGCTTAAACCAGGGGTACCAATCTACGACCCTCAAAACCAATTCATCAGGCCTACGCTGCCCTCGTTACTTACACTTCTGGGAGCAACGATGTTGGCGCAGGCTGGATGAATTGGTGTCAGGGGCGGTTATCCAGCCCACAGGCCATAGTTTGACCACCCAACATGTAACATGCTTCTCTACTCAACATGTAATTAACTGATGGAATTGGCTGTCCACCAGCTTAAAAAGGGGGACCAGGTCATTCATGGAGGAGAGTTTTATGACTGCCCTGTTACCTATAACTGCTAAATAGAGCCTCCAGGTCTAGAGGCAGTAAAGGCCGGAAAAATAGATGTTGGGGACCAACAAATAAGGGTTGGGTGGCTGTTGCTTTCATGACTTTTAAGTTGACTTCTCAGAAATCTCTGGTTGGTCCTTGTTAAAGACAAAATGCTGGGCTAGATGGTCTGATCCAGCAAGACCCTAATCATTTTAGCAATCTGAGTAGGAAAGCACAGAACTGCAGAATGGAGTGTAACGAACAACAGGTTATAGACAGGGTGTATTTTAATGAATGTTATATTGCAATATCTTTTTTAAAACAACTATAACATTCTTCCTGCCCACCATCATATGCAACAATTCCCCTGATCTGTAAAGAAAAAACAAACAATTATAACACTTCATTCTGCACTAGTCAGAACTCCCCCAGGTCCCATTTCCGAGGATCGTGTTTTAAGAGATAAACTTAAGGAAAGCAGTAGAAAAGGTGAGAGGTTTGGGCAGAAGGTCCTTATGAGCAAAAGATGTGAAAGAAATTGGTACAATCTATTTGGAGATGTGAAAACTGAGAGAGACTGAAATGATACTTCTCTTTAAATACCTGAAAGGATGCTTGAGGGGTAGGGGGAGGACAAAGACTTTTGCTCTGCAGTTCCACAGAGCAAGACTACATCTAATTGAAATGCATTACAGGTGAGTAGGTTAGGAGAAGCTTCTTGAGGACTGGAACAGTTCTGATATGGAGTCAATTGCAGTGATGGTGAACCTTGGCACTCCAGATGTTCTTGAACTTCAATTCCCAGAAGCCCTGATCAGCAGGAGTGCTGACTTGGGCTTCTGGGAATTGAAGTTTAAGAACATCTGGAGTGCTAAGGGTCACCATCCCTGGCCTAGAGGGTTTCTAGACTCCTCTTACATACAGGAAGGTCTTCAAGCTGAAGCTAAATAACCATCTGCTAGGGATCTTATCTAGATCTAGACTCCTGTCATGAAGAAGAGGTTTTCAAGAGATAGCCTTTAAACTTTCTTCCATTATTCTAATCTGGTAGGCAGTATTCTGGCCACATAACGTGCTACTTGACATTTTGGAGCTCAAAGTAGCATGCTGTAGCTAGCAATGTTACTTTGGGGGTGGGGAGTAACAAGGAGATATGTCTTCAATGTAGCTGGTAATGTTACATTGGCTTGGGGAGCACTTTGGTAGATTTTCTAAAAAAGTATTTAGGGCCTTTTTTCTACTCTTAAGTACATCTTGTTTAAAGGAAAAAATGTGGTGAATACGATATAACATGTTCATAGTATATCGTCTTAAAGGACTGTGATAGTAAACGTTTTCTATTAAGAATTTAGTGTCTTTAATGCAACAAGACATCTCACCTGACATCCTCCAGCTCATAGAAGACATTGCGAGATTCATCTTTGATCAAGATGGCAGTGTTGGGGGACTTTAGCATACCCATTGTCAGCTTCTGAGGAAACATGTGGACGATGAGAGCATGCAGAGTATCCATGCTGCTAATTTCATGGGTAATGTGTACTCGCCTTGTCTCATCCCCAAACTGTAGAAAAAGGATGCCTAGGGAAATGAAATTTTTGGGATGGGGAGGAAGTGGAAGAAAGGAACACTTTCTGAATTAGCTATATAGTGATATAGAACACTTACTGAATTAGCTAAAATTCATTTTGGGATTTGAGTTGTTCAAGACAATTATTCACACATAGTAGGGTTGAAATGCAATATTGTACTGTCTGAATAACAGGCAGAAGCATCTGCCCTCAAATGTACCATCCATATTGACAGAGGTTTTCAGAAGGGAGATACCTTCTCCATAAGATATGCTTAATGGCTATCTATAGCTAAATCCAGTCTGTGCCGAGACTCTTAAAAGCTTCTCCATAAGTATTCCACATCTACTAATTTCTCATTGAGCATCAAGATAAGTAACAAAATAAGTAAATACTTTTTTATTTTGCTAGGCATATGGGAGTAGCTAGAGGAGGGAATTTACAATGATATTTAAATTCTCTCTGCAGCTATTAGTTCAAATAGGACTCTTAATTAGTTTTTCAATTGTACAGTGTTTATACATGTATTTGTTTTAGAAAACACCACCATGTATTCTGTCTACCGCCTAGAGTTAATATTTTCTCTTTTAAAATGAATATTGCAATAACGAATATTAATAAAAATAAATTAATAATGAAACTTGTTTCAGGGCTAGTCTGAGAAAGTGGGGTTTCCCTGTAGATGGCAGCCTGTGTGAATGTGGAGAAGGACAAATTATCATCCATATGATATAATGCACACGATGTCCCTCAAAGTGCACTGAGGAAGACCTTATGTTGGAAAGAGGGAATGCTGTTGATGTGGCCTAATATTGGGCAGATGTAATCTAGCCCTTTTAATTCCTTTTGTTTTAGATACGTTAATTTTAGCTCTGCTATTATATGCTAGTGGTGCCTCTGACACAAGTAAAGAAAGAAAGAGCATTGGAAAGGTAATTCTTTGGCCTATAAATCCCAGACTCTCCCAACCAGCATAGATATTAGTTATGCTGGTTAAGAAACATGAGGAATTATACAGTAACGTTACCAAGATCCAATTCCATATACAGTAAAACTTCGCATAAAGAGCACCTTGCTTAGAGACTAACTCGCTTAAAGAACAGAATTTTCTCTCAATGGTCGCTTCGCTTAACAACTAAAACCAACCAAGAACTCACTTAACAACTAAATCGGGGGTTCGCAATCTCCCCGCCAGAAGTCACAATTGGTCACTTACAATGGTGTTTCACTTAAAGAGCAATCTTGCTTAAAGAGCAATCCTGTGGAATGCTGTACCTGCTTCAGCATGTAGTGATAATGATTATCTAAAGCAGTGTTGGCTTTCTATAAACAGAGATGAGCACTGAACCCTAGAGTCAGATACGACTGGCTTTCAAACAAGGGCAGCCTTTACATTTACTAAGGCAGTGTTTTCCAGCCTCCTAACCTGACGCCCTCCAGATGTGTTGGACTGTAACTTTCACCAACATCTGGCAGCATATTCTGCTATCTGTGCTCCTTTTTCATGGAGTGATTCAACCTGGAGTTCTCCTTAAATATATGGTTCCTCTCCTAAAAAGATGATATGAGTTTTCATAGTATCAGAAGCTTGGTATCAGATTTTTGGATCACAAGAACTACAGGTGGCCTATTCAGTTAAGAACAATACTATTAGATAGCAGGGGCAGTAAAAGAGGTGCTTGAAGTAAAATGGTATCACCTGCATATCTTCTTACAGACTTCAACAGTGACTCCACAAGGTTACTGTCAAGGTCAAATGTCATAAAGGAATGTCTTTCCTCTACAATCCAGTGTGACTTTGCTAACGTGAGAACAGCTACTGCAAAGTATTTTGCTGCCCAAAGCAAATGGAGGTTGCCCCAAATTGCATGGACAGAAGAATATTGAATTGGCAGTTGAATCCTACTCCATCACTAACAACAGAACAGAATCCTCATCACCACTAAGGAAAGCAAACCATTTTAGAGGGAAGAGATCATATTGTGTATACATAGCTCAATTGGTAAAATAAAACAAAGCAATGCCTGGAGGGGAGAAAGATTAAGCAGGGAGCTGGCATTGTTCCCTCACAGAGCAGATATGCCTGTTACCCTGTTGGCACAATCAGCATGAAAACAGAGCTCATTGTTTCCTCACAATGGCTTATCACTGAACAAAAACAAGAATTTTCCAAATTACAAAACTGTGAAAGATATTGGAACATAGTCCCATGTTCTTTAGGTAAAATAAATTTGTGTCAGAAATTACTCTAGGTTGAAAGGATTTTTGGTGGGGAAACTCCACTCAGGGGACGCCTGATGCCTTTCATATCCCCAAGATCCATCATGCAGCACTCGGGTATCAAACCCCAACCTTCCAGTCTCCAAGTTCAGCGTCTTAACCACTAAGCCACCGCAGTGCTGCTGTAAAGGTTGCCCTTGCTCGAAAGCCAGTCATATCCAACTCTAGGGTTCAGTGCTCATCTGTATTTTCAGCCAAAGAGCCAGTGCTGTCTGTATTTGCAGACATTTCCGTGGACATTTGGCAGGCATGACTAGACACCAGAGTGCACAAAACGCTGCTTACTTTCCCACTGAAGTGGTTCCTGTTTATCTACTTGCAATTTCTTGCTTTCAAACTGCTAGGTTGGCAGGAGCTGGAACAGAGATGGGAGCTCACTCCATTGTGTAGTACTCAGGTCTTGAACTGCTGACCTGCCAACCTCCCAGTCATCAAGTTCAGCATCTTAACCACTAAGCCACCACAAGCCACTCACATAGTCTTTACTGCCCTACTTGGTAGTATTCCTGAACTTCGCCCGGTTTTACCTAGTTCTACCTAATGGTAGGCCTGGTCCTGCTTGAGAAGCAGTTCACAATGGAGTTTTTACCTGGCGATCGAAGTTTCGTTTGGCTGGTGGAACGAGACAGAGGCAAACTTTGCCGGAATCGGTTCATTCTATTGAACCCCATGGGTAGCTCAGCTTCAGACATGGTTTCCAGAGACTCGGCTGAAGCAAATGAAAGTTTGGCTTGATCAGCCAGACCAGGCTGGGAACCTTGCGAGTGCCGGGAGCTTCGAGTCTGAAAAGCAAAGGGAGAAATGTGGTTACAATTTATCTGATAAATAACATCCTGTTCAGATTTTGAACGTGCAGTACTTTCAAAGCAATCATACTTATATACCGCCCCATAGAACTTAGGCCACTCTCTGGACGGTTTATAACTTAATTAGCATTTTTACACCTGACTTGCTGGGTACTCATTTTGCCAACCTCGGAAGGATGGAACACTGAGTCAACCTTGAGCCTTGGTCAGGATGGAACTCACAACCTGTTACCACTGCACCACCAGGGCTCCTCCTTTCCTCATTACAATTTTGTGATAACCTAATACAGGGATTCTCAACCTGCGGCCCACAGGCCTCATATAGCCTGCAGCGCCATTTCATATGCCTCCCCCGCATCGCCTCTACCACACCAGGAAGTGCCATGTGGTGCAGGAAGGGCAAAATGGCCATCCAGCTCCCAAAGCTGTTTAATGGAACATGACCGGGGCCCCAACTTAAAAAGGTTGAGAAATCCTGGCCCAACAATTCTTCTCTTGCTCTGCTGAGGAGTATTGTTTAGAATGAAAATAATTCCTTCCTAGCAAAAAACTGTGTTTGGTTTTGTGCTCTGTGTTTTCTTTGTAAACTAAGCCCACCTCAGCTTACACTGTTTTGTAATCAATCTAAAGTTTTTTTATATATACATCACAGCTATACTTCAGTACTATTTGGGAAGATGCCTGCGATCTAAATTATATATATATATATATATATATATATATATATATATATATATATATATATATATATATATATATATATATATATATATATATATATATATATATATATATATATATATATATATATAAAAAGTCCTACGGTGCTTCAGGGTGAGGCCTTTATTCTTCTGCTTTGCTAACAGAATTTGATGAGGTCAAGAAATCATTTGTTCTATTTGAAATCCTCCTGTGATTTTCCTCTGCTTTTTTTCCACACGAAAAAATCTTACGAGGAGGGAAAGATGACATGAATAAACAATGTCTATTATGGTGCTGTCAGGAATCATTTGTCTGCAAATACATTTATGCGATCGTAAGGAGGCTTACAGGGTTATAAAGGTCAAAGAACAAATACTTTTTTCAGAACAGAAAAAAAAATTCTGTATGAAGACTAAAACTCAAAATGATCTGTTCTAACCTTTGATCTTGGAAATATAGGTCAGGATATAGATACTGATTTTAACCAACTTAAATTGTATATCTATTGACTATTACTGTACTTTATAATTAAGGGACAGGGATGATTAATTTTAATCTGTAGTGTTTAATATTAATAGCATGACTGATCGGTTCTGGCTCCTTGCTTTAACAGAAACTTGGACTATGTTAAAGACCGCTTTTGCACCCAGCAATGGAGATTGTTACTGATTTTTAAAAGATAAATGTATAGAGTTCATGTTTCTTTCAATCTCATGGAAAAAAGCATCCTCTTTTAAAAAATAATTGACAAGGTGCAAATGTATACAAATGTAATCAATTGACTAGTGTATTCAAAGGCAGATTAATAATTAAGCCTCCCCACACCTTTTGATAGAGGATTCCACAAGATAGTTATATGGTGTAACTATTTTTACTCTTAAGTTTAAAAGGGACAGTATAGTACAGTGATAGCGAATCTTGGCACTCCAGCTGTTCTTGGGCTTTAATTCCCAGAAGTCCAAGTCAGCACTCTTGCTGATCAGGGCTTCTGGGAATTGAAGTTCAAGAACAGCTGGAGTGCCATGGTTCGCCGTCATTGGTATAGCAGGTCTTCTGTGGATTGAAACGTGATTATCCTTTAAAAGCACAGACTTGCAGCTGGGGAACAGCCTGCTAATATCCAGATTTGTTTACCAGCAAGCAACCTGTCTTTATTGAAAAATCTCAGTAAAGCCTAACTGAAGTGGTGAGGAATCTTCTGGAGGAACTGAGTAGCTCTCTAAGGGCAATAATAGACATACATCAAAAAAAGGTTCACGGCACTGTGAATACACTTTGAGTTCTCCTTTGAACATGTTTATGAAGCACAGAAGTGCTTTTAATGCTATTGTGCTATGAGTGCTGGCTGGCTGTTCTATTGTTGTTTCTTTCTCCTCTTCCCCCCCCCCCCCCCCCCCCGGGTTCAGGGAAAAGCACTAGCAGTCTTTTACTTGAAAGGAAAGGCAGCTATCCAGGTTGGCTGCAGCATATTTTGGGTGTTTCCAGACAGTAGAGAACTCTGGATTTTTCCAGACAACAGACACTGTTCATTTTTCTGCTTTAATAGATTTCCCCCCTCTTACAAGAAGGCTGGGAAGCAGTTAAATTTTTTAGAAGGGCTACATCTGAATGTCTGTGGATACAGCTAAACAACTGCACAGCAAAAGCCTTGTCCAGAAGCACCCTGGGGTCAAAGTAGAGGATATGTTTAGCATGTTGTCATGAGAAGTGTTCATTCAAGTGGAAAAAAATTCCGTTTTTCCACAGCACATGATTTTCCTCAGCTACATATTTTGCATTTAGTGTGCTTGTTTCAGCCCTGTAAACTGATGGGTGATTAAATGCAGACAATTTGCAAATCTGATTGCTGAATCAAGTATCTCTCAGGAAATCCTGTCACAAGAGAGAAATAAGGTTAAACATACTGAATGTTTCATGGCGATCATAGGGAATCCTTTAATATCTAGTTTGACCCCTTTGCTCACTAAAGCAGGATATAAAAAGAAACATGTAGAGAGAGGAGTTACCCATATGCATGAGGAAGAAGAATTGTGCAAGTCCACAGCTGGCTTTTCTGCTTTCTCACTTATTCTCTCAGTTCCTCCACCATACCTGTCAAGTATCCCGGATAGGCCGGGATTTCCCGTATTTTCGCGCCATTTTTTGCCATTTCCCGCCATTTCCCGCCTGGAGCTGCCGCTACCCCGTAATTTGGCAGCGGGGGGAGGAGTTACTGTGCATCCCTTCTGCACAGGTCCTTTCTACACATGCGTAGAACCCTTCTATGCATGCGTAGAAGGCTTCTGTGCAGAAGGGGGTGCGTAGAAGACTTCTACGCATGCATAGAAGTGAGCTGCGCAGAACAGTTCTGCGCAGGTCCATTCTACACATGCGTAAAAGCCTTCTATGCATGTGTAAAAGCCTTCTACACATGCGTAGAAGTGAGCTGCGCAGAACGGTTCTGCGCAGGTCCATTCTACGCATGTGTAAAAGCCTTCTGTGCATGCGTAGAACGGACCTGCACAGAAATGTTCTCCGGAGCTGCGCTTGACAGATATGTCCTTCACTATTGTTGAAAAAGAACTCATTCACACGTTCTAGATGCTCCTATTTGAGAAGGGGTTGAGCACTAGAGTCGGACAACTGGCTTTCAAGCAAGGGGCGACCTTGATATGGATTAGTTTAACAGAGCTGCATGATATTACTGTACTCTTGAATCAAATCTTTCCATTTCCTTTCCATATCTTCCCTTACTTGGGAACTGATTTTTGTTCCAACCTGGCCCTTTCCAAACTTGCTACTCCATGTATTCCTTTGTCTTGAACAAGCCAACATCCATTGGAGGAATGTACAGGGTGTCCCGTAAGTCCCTACCCCAGACAGGTGAGGGAGGAAGCACTCCCATTGGACGGCTGGGCAGAGAGGCGGAGAGAACTCTGTGCCCTACGGTCCGATGGAAGCACTTCCCCCCTTCCTTTTCTGGGGTAGGGACTTACGGGCCGTGCCACCCTGTACAATTAGAGCTCCTGACGTCAGCTGCGATGTGGGATGGTTTTCATAATGAAGCAGGGCTCTAGCTTCCTGCCTCACTAAATGGGGGTGGGTTGCTTGGGTTATGTTTGGCAGGATCAATGTCGTAAGCTACAGTACAATGGGTGGAGTTTTTATGTTCCTTCAACTTGACTCAAAACACATACTACTGGCCATTAGGCTTCTGCCTATATATATCTTTCAATTACCGTATTTGCCCACATATAAGAAGCATTGGAGTATAAGACGCACCCAGTTTTTTATACACATTTTTAAGCGGGGAAATGATTTTCTAAATTTTTTCATGAATTTCCAAAATTAACTCCAGGAGCCGGCGAAGGTGATATAGGGAGGGGAGGGCTCCTTTGAAGCCTGTTTCCCCACCATCCTATCACCAGCCAAGGAGAGTGGGATATGGGGGGAAAGTACGATTCTGTGAAGCCTGCTTCTACCCCATCCCACCACCACCCAAGGAGAGTGGGATTGGGGGGGGGGAGAAGGATCCTTTGAATCCGGTTTCCACCCCATCCCACCACCAGCAGAGGAGAGTGGGATGGGGTGGGAAAGGATCTTTTGAAGCCCATTTCCACCCCATCGCACCGCCACTGACCATTAGGAGGTGGGGGCGGGATCAGCCGGGCAAGAGAGCTTCTTTGGAAGCCACCCTTCACCTGGCTCCTAGCAGTCAGTGGCGGCCACCAAACCTCACCAGCGTGTGTGTGTGTGTGTGTGTGTGTGTGTGTGTGTGTGTGTGTGTGTGTGTGTCTGTGTGTGTGTGTGTGTGTGTGTGTGTGTGTGTGTGTGTGTGTGTGTGTTATGCGTGCAGCTTTTAAAATAGCCCTTTCCTGTCTCTAGTCACCGATCCTCTCTAGCCACCAAACCGCACCACGGTGTGTGTGTTACCAGCATAGAAAACACAATCCATTTTCCCAGTGTATGTTTAGGGGGAAAGTGTGTCTTATATGGTAATAAGATTCCTTCAGGGGTTTTCACAAACATCTGCTGGATTCATCCTCATGACACCTAAACAACGCCCTTGAATATTGCCATATTTTACGCCTGAAATATAGCCCAACGCCACTTGTTACCTCCAAACAACTACACAAACACTGGAAATACATTCCAAGATTTGTGTTGGAAAGTAAACTAATCAGTTCCTGGAGAATACATAGAGGCTCTTCTGTTGATAAATGTTGGTGAAGAACAATAAATCTCTGAGGTAAGCAAGCTGGAGGACTCAGATGTGGTAGAAACAGTTTTAAAAGGAGAGAAAATGGTGGAAAGAAACCAATACCAAATTGATAACAGTCATAATTATCATTTAAATGAAGCATTAATTGGAAACTTTAATTAGCCCTATGGGGTAGCACAGAAAGTATTCTTCCATAAATAATTTACTGTAAAATTGGCTGTAATTTCCCCCTTCTCTCTTTAAAATCGTTGCCAACACAGGCTGTGAAATTATACAGCTTTCAAGAAATGGCTTCTTCTAGGTGGCTGAAAACAACAAATCCCTGTTACCATTTGGTATGGAATAAGCTTTGGACTTTGGGACAAAAAATATTTATTTATTTTTATATTGCCACCCCCTTGCCTGGGCAACTCCAGGAAGCTCACAAATATAAAAACATCATACAACAATAAAATCACAAGAACTTTACTAAAAAAAACCATTAAAACTATTAAAATATTCAAACTATTAAAATACCCTCCCCAATCACAACATTAGATTTAAAAATTGAAAACCCAGGTGGCCCTCATATAAGCCAGCGTGGAGTGGCTACCGCACTGGCAGCACCCCACACCTGGTGCGCCAGCCAGGTTTTAAGATCTTTTCTGAAGGGTAAAAGCTCTGCCTGGAGCTTTTACCCTTCCACGGGCCTGGAACAGATGCTGAAAAGGCTCTCCATCTAGTACTAGAGAGGCGAACCTCTCTAGCTGATGGAACCATCAGGGAGCGCCTCCGGTCTGCTCTGGTGGGACGGGCAGATGTAGAAACCTAGATAACATAATTTCAGCCATTACAACTAAACTGTTGTTCAGGTAACCCAGCCTATTCCAAGCTGCATGATGCAGAAGGCTCTTTCTGATGTTATTTTATTACACCAAATCACTACGTACCAGAGTGATTTGAGTACAAATGTTCTGCATGATGAGGTCTGTGTACCCAGGTTACTGGGAACATGCATTCAAATTAATGCTAGCTGCCAAATCTGGTTTCATTTGATACATGAAAGGAGCAAAATAAGATCAGTTCATACACAGGTTTCTGGTATACAGGATAGCTCTTCTTGGCTTGCAACGTGAAATGGGCCTATATATGTGCCTTAGATGCATCAGCCCCAGTTCATGTTATAGGTTCCATAAGTGGTGAGGGAAGGCTCCTGATATTAATTCTGAGTTCCTGGAGGAGACCACTCTTCCAAATATATGTGACATAAACGCATTTAATTATAAGTACAAGGAATGGTGTCATATGGAGGGGTGTTCATTCAGAAAAACTTGGTATGAGAGCTGAAGTGTTATAATTATTGTACACCAAAAATGCCCTAACAACATCTGAGAAACACTGAAGGCCACATTCGTTCTCTAGTAACAATCTGGCATAAACTGAATTTCCAAGATCCTGGTAACTGTAGATATGGCAAGGTCAGACTTAAAATATGGTGCTGTCTGAAGCACAAAATCAAAATTTATCCCTCCCTCATAAATTAAAAAATAAACCAAAATCCAAAATCCCTCTTGCACATATCCTGTTTATGTCAATGAGGTTTGTGCATGAGATTTTCATAGTAGATTGATTCCCATAGATCATATTCAGTTTATCCCATTCTGTAAAGGTAAAGGTTTCCCTTGTTCAAAAGCCAGTCGTATCTGACTCTAGGGTTCAGTGCTCATCCCTGTTTCAAAGCCGAAGAGCCAGCGCTGTCTGCTTCTGCAGACATTTCTGTGGTCATGTGGCAGGCATGACTAGACACCGGAGCGCATGGAATGCTGTTACCTTCCCACTAAAGTGGTCCCTATTTATCTACTTGCAATTTCTTGCTTTCGAACTGCTAGGTTGGTAGGAGCTGGGACAAAGACGGGAGCTCATTTCGCCCCGTTCTGTTGCCTCTAATAATGCTTAAAATCTAATATCTGGCTGTCTCAGCTTCCTTCACAACAGACTGCCTCCACTATGAATAAATATGGACTCTGTGTGACATTTGTGTGTGTGTGCTTTAGAAAGCACAGTGTTGTCATTTAAATTGAAGCTTTGTGTTTTAATAAAGGGATTCTCAACCTGTGGCCCATGGGCCAGACGAGACCCGCAGCACCATTTCATGTGCCCCCCCCCCGCCTCCACCCCCCCAGGAAGTGCCATGTGGTGGAGGAAGGACAAAATGGCCATCCGGCCCCTGAAGATGTCTGAGGGAGCATGACCCAGCCCCCGGCTTAAAAAGGTTGAGAACTCCTGTTTTAATATCTCTACGAATGCTAGATTAGCTCTCACTAGAACAAAAAATAAATCTACTGAAACTGAAAGAAATTAAGTTACCTATGAAAAACCTAAGTATCATTGGTTTCTATGGGGCTTTTTTATATATTACTGAATCTAGAAGCAATCTAAACAGGTTTTGTCTCTTAATTCCTTGGAAAGTTCATTGAAATCTCACATATATCCTTTAATTGTATTTAAATTTATGCACTTCTCACAGGCATTTTATCTATTATCATCAAACCATCTTCAAGATTATGTCTGAGCAACTGTTTCTGAATTTAAGACAAAGCTTTGCCCTTCTACCTGTACATCAGATGAGCAATCTGTTTCGATCTCCTTCCCCCAACAGCTTGTCTCATTATGGTAGGGGATATGGACAATACTTGGAACAAAAAGGGGAGGAGGAAAGCTGATATATTTTGACAATGGTATGGGATTTTTCCCCCAGTCAAATAGCTGCAGTTTCTATGCTTCAATTTGGTTGTTAATGGGTTTTTGCACATGTGCTTGTCAGAAAGTCTGGGTAGTTGAGTTGAAGTATTTTCTCAAATCAGTGAAAGTTAATTTTTCCAAGAGATGACATTGTTCAGTTTTATCAGGTGGAACCACAGAGGAGAAAAAGCCTTAATCCATGCCAAAATTCAAAATAAATCAAGGCTCAGGCGTGGAGTGTTTCTTTTCCCTCACTCCCTATCTATCAGCTACAGAGAATACCTTTACAAGATATTGATGAAGTCCCTTCTCATGTTACTCCAGCTATGTGAGAACTGCTTCTTTCTTGCTATCTCACAGTGCTGCAGTAAGCATTCTATACTAGAGCATTGGAGCAAGACAAATCATGTGTGTCACTTATGTATTATTTTGTCTTTGCTTCGAATCTGGTTGATCAGAGCCATAAGTAGCTTTCCTTGCTACTTGGAGTTGTCACAATTCCAGGTAGGACTCCAAGGAATCAAATGGAA
The DNA here is from genome assembly GCA_035047345.1 of Bradypodion ventrale. Taxonomy (NCBI): domain Eukaryota; kingdom Metazoa; phylum Chordata; class Lepidosauria; order Squamata; family Chamaeleonidae; genus Bradypodion; species Bradypodion ventrale. The sequence goes on from JAWDJE010000006.1 coordinate 26,858,568, forward strand.
AAACAGTTATTTCCTGCCAAACAACATAACCTCCCCATACACATGACATCTCTATTTATTTTATTTTTATTACAACATTTATACCCCGCCTTCCTCATCCCAAGACGATCCAAGGCGGCCTACAACAAAAATTTAAAACATACACTATCTTAAAAACCTCTAAACCCTCCCATACCCCTTAAGAAGATACAAAATAAAGTTAAAAGAAAAAAGAGATAAAAAGAAACCAAAAGGGATAAAAAGGAATAAAAAGGAGATGTTTGTACCTGAGGTTATACAAATGTAAAAATTAATATCAAATTTCAAAAGCTTTTACACATTTAGATGGCTGTACTCTCTTTTCTTAACTGAATGGTATTAATTCCCTTAAGGTACCCCTTAGGCCAGGGGTTCCCAAACTTTTCAAGCCAAGGGCCGGGTCACACTCTCTCAGTCAGCTTCGAGGGCCAGACAGTCATTTTGCCCTGCCTGCACAATGCCGGGGTGGCCATTTTGTCCCAACAGCTTCAAAGGGGTGGCCACTTTGTTTCTCGAATGCCCTTGGAGGGGTGGGGGGGGGGCAACATGAAATGGCACTGCAGGCCTTAGGTTGGGAACCCCTGCTTCAGGCAATCTTCCTAGCTCATTCTTAGTATCTAAAAGGGATTCCCAACCACCATGTTCAATTAAGCAATGACAGATATTTAGAAAATCTATCCTGAACCCAGGGGACCCTTGTGGTATATATATTATCGATAGTTCATTGTTAGAAGAGGGAATTTCTTAGCTCCTAAAAATATATGAATGCACATTTTTCTTCCTTGATGTCATCTACAAGTTAAATTGTTTTGAGACTTAAGCACAGGATTCTTTGATTATTTAGAAACAAAAGAATTCTTAAACAATATTTCTTCAACATTAATATTTCTTGCTTTCAACTCTCATCATATTCTATATACAGTGGTACCTCATACAACAATTTTAATCCGTTCCACAGGGCTCATTGTTGTATGAAACAATTGCTATATGATACATGCATCGTATAGCGATTATCCCTATGGGATGCATCATATGATTTCTTTCACTAAGTGGTTTTTCCCATTGAAAAATTGTTGTGTGATATTTTTCATAGGGAAAATTGTTATGCAGGACGCCATTTCCCCCCCAAAAAACCTAATTGTTATAATATTTTGTTACAGTATGGGGCGATTGTTGTATGAGGCTCCACTGTATATGGTTTGATTTTAAACTTTATTGGACAGAGGTAGTCCTGATAAATGGAGTTTGGAGCAGCAATACAATGGAGAGGAACATCATTTACCATTTAGTTTTCAAGCTCCAAAGCAAGATTACAATCATCATGCTGCGATACCACAAACTAAGAAAAAACAGTTACTGTATATGTATCTTTAGAAGCTCTTGCTGGGTTGCTTTAGAGTGGCCCCACCCTGACAATGGCCCAGTAGTCAATGGGGAAGGTGCATGAAGTTAGTCTTGCCTCTGCCCACCTATACAATTCTTATAGCACTGTGGAAATCTCAGAGAAGCAGCTCCTGTGACATGGAAATGCTATGTGAAATACCAATTTGCATATTTTTATGCCATATATCTCACAATGGCATCACTGTGCACACAAGAGAAAAATACAATATTAGGATCAAGTCAGCTTTTTGGGGGGAAAAACACATGGCTTAACTATATTACAAGCCTAATCTGGTTTAACAGTCATTCCGTTGCCACAGGGAACAAAGGCATCTGTAATGTTATGAGAAAAGAAGCTTTGAAATTTTATTGGACAGATTATTATAACTCGGGATTCTCTGTTGGAAAGCAAGTTAGCTTGCAATTTGAATTCCACACCTAAATGGTTCCAACACTTGCATCTGAAAAGCAAAGTTTCAAACTATATGTCCCATAGAAGTCTCAGAATCTATTGAAAAAGACTGGACATAATGCGCAATTCAGGGTTGGACAAATCAAAAGCTGGGATCAAAATTGCTGGGAGGAACATCAACAACTTGAGATACGCAGATGACACTACCCTAATGGCAGAAAGTGAGGAAGACCTAAAGAAGCTCCTGATTAGGTTGAAAGAAGAGAGTGCAAAAGCTGGCTTGAGACTCAACATCAAGAAAACCAAGATAATGGCAACAGGCCCTATCAGTCCCTGGAAAATAGATGGGGAAGAAGTAGAAGCAGTGACAGATTTTACTTTCTTAGGATCAAAGATCACTGCAGATGGTGATTGCAGCCATGAAATAAAAAGGCAACTGATGCTTGGGAGACAAGCTATGAGAAACCTGTTTAAAATAGACATCACCTTGCAAACAAAAATTCGCATAGTCAAAGCAATGGTATTCCCAGTGGTAATGTATGGTTGTGAGATCTGGACCATTAGGAAAACTGAGCGCAGAAGAATAGATGCCTTTGAAATGTGGTGTTGGAGGAGAGTTTTAAGAATACGCTGGACAGTGAGGAGAACAAATAGGTCGATCCTAGAAGAAATCAACCCTGACTGCTCATTAAAAGGTCAAATAGTAAAGATGAAGCTAAAGTACGTTGGACATCAAATGAGAAGAGAGGATTAACTTGAGAAAGCCTTGATGCTGGGAAAGGTGGAGGGCAAGTGAAGAAGGTGGTGGCCAAAAATGAGATGGCTAGATGGTATTGTAGATGCAATGGGCGCAAAGCTAGGCAGGTTGAGGAGGATAGTGGAAAACAGAGGTGCATGGCGGGCAATGGTCCATAGGGTCGCAAAGAGTCGGAATCGACTGTGTGACTGAACAACAACTAAATTCATTTAAAACATTTTTAAGAGACAGAGTTATCAATAGAAGTACAATAAGGGGCTATCAGATCAAATCAGGCCTGAGTACTCATTAGAAGCTAAAGCATCTAACCTGAGACTTCACTATTTTAGAAGACTCAACTTGTTAGAAAATACAAAAATGGAAAGAAAAGTTGAAGGCAGTAAAAAAAAAGAGTAAGATCTAAAAGACATGAATGGGCTCTATAAAGAAGTAGAACGCCATGGCCTTCAACTGGCACTTGTTTATAATACAACCTTCCAGAAGTCATTAAATCATAGGATTGATCATAAGTTTAAAGTTACTCAATGGCACATAACAAAAAAGTATCAGTGAATCTGCCAACAAAGTTCTTTAGATTCCATTCATTGCACATTCACCATCCCTCCCTCTAGTTTGTTCCTACTGAAAATGTTTGATTCACAAGCAGGCAGTAGCTAAGGATAGGAAAAGATGGAACTTAAAATCAGAAATAATGCCCTGCTGCCTTGCCTTCCTGGGCAGAGAAGCTGAATGTGGCTTAAAAGGCAGCTGTTGTTTCATGGTGGGTGCTTGGTCAACAAAATAAATAGAGAGGTGTGGTAGAATTGAACCTGAATTGAGCTGTAATCTGCCTGGAGCACATGCTGGCAACCAGGGCCGCCATCAGAAATTTCTGGGCTCTATACTGAGCAATCCTACCCCCCCCCCTAGAGACACAGTAATGTCTCACAGTTATATCACAGTTATGGCCGGCGGCGGCAGGGCCACTGTCAGCTCCGGGCCCTATATGGCAGTACTGGTAGTACTGCCCTGATGGTAGTCCTGCTGGTAGCCAACCAAATCAGCATAGAGGGAAAGTGTGACTGAAGTAGTGATGCACTTCAGTGATAGACTTCACTTGGGATGCAGGTACCAGTAAATCCAATGGTCTTTTGTCACCATGCAGCGAAAAAAAGGGGTGAAACCAGATTGTATAAATCTTTATACTGTATCAGGGATTCTCAACCTGCGGCTTGCGGTTACATTTCATGTGCCCCCCCACCCGCCTCCACCACACCAGGAAGTGCCATGTGGTGGGTGAAGGGCAAAATAACCATCCGGGCCCCGAAGGTTTCTGAGGGAGAGTGACCCAGCCCTCAGCTTAAAAAGGTTGAGAACTCCTGCTTTATATAAAGGAGCATTTAGATTCTCCAAGAGTACATGGAGACATAGAACTTTCACTTCCTTTGCAAATCCTGTGCTTAAGAATTCTCTTGCAAGGTTTGCACACTGAATTTCTGATCAGAGAATTTTCACTTGATTATTTGCAAAATGGTTGCCATCTTGTAAAAAGTTTTACTTTGATCAACTCGCAGAGCTGGCAAATCAAAGGGAAGCACAACAAATCCACACTGGATATATAAAGCACATTTTACTCAGCACTTTGCAGAGCACTTTGCAGTGTAGCTGGGGTTCTTTGTAGATCAGTTGTTAGCATTTCTCCTATTTCAAACGAAGCTATCCACAAATATATGTCATAATAAAAAGTGTGCCTTAAAACAGAGTATATTTGCAAGGGATACCTGGTGAACATGTGAAGAGAGTCCTTCCTTTCCAATGAGTAACTAGAATAATGAGAAAGAGAGAGAGAGAGAGATTTGTGACTAGGGATCTGGCAAGAAATTATCCAATAAAGCTGCTTTGAATTATAGTTTCTGTTAAATAATAAGAATTTAGCAGACAAGCTGTAGCATAGTGAGGAATCATATGCTTTGTCTCGCGTTCCACCCCAGCATCTCAAGGTAAAGGTAAAGGTTGCCCTTGATTGAAAGCCAGTCGTATCCGACTCTAGGGTTCGGTGCTCATCTTCGTTTACAGCCAAAGAGCCAGCGCTGTCTGCGTCTGCCGACATTTCTGTGGATATGTGGCAAGATTGACTAGACATTGGAGTGCACGGAATGCTTCCCACTGAGGTGGTACCTATTTATCTACTTGCAACTTCTTGTTTTCAAAATGCTAGGTTGGCAGGAACTGGGACAGATGATGGGAGCTCAATTCATCTTGCAATACTCAGGTCTCAAACTGCTGACCTGCCGACCTGCCAGTTGTCAAGTTCAGCATCTTAATCAATAAGCCACTGCAGTCCCCCAGCCCAAGGTACCAGGTACATCTCAAGGTACAAAGAGTAAAAATCACACTTTAAACCCAGACAATTCTGCCATCCAGTCAGTGTTGAAAACACTGGATAAAAGAAACTAATGGTCTCACTCAATATACAGTAATACACTTTTCTATCATTCCTATGTTCTTGAATAAATAAGTGAATTGTTAATATGTAAATACTTTCAGTCCATTGCAGGTACAGATTTGCTTCAAGGAGGTGAATTTATCATATCACACAACAAGCAATAGCCTGCCATTGCTGCAACAGTCTATTTTTGTTGCCAGCTTACAAACCACTCTTAACTCAGTTCAGCCCTTGATAAGTGTATTTTAACTAAATGATGCTAAAATGCTTTAGACACAACCTCTCCAATATTTCGGCCATCTTTTCCTTTTAAATAAAGGTAACCTGTCCAAGACAGCTGCGAAATCTGGAAGCTGGAAGAGACTCTAGGGTTCGATGTTCATTTCCGTTTATAGCCGAAGACCAGGACTGGCTGCATCTGCAGACATTTCCATGGATATGTGGAAGAGAAGGAATTTATCCTAGACTCTCAGCTGGTATAAAGAGGCAGATTGTCTAAATTAAATCTGAAATGCTCACTTTCAAGCAGCCATAAGCCTTGGATTCTCTCTTTTTTTCTAGCACAGCATTCCTTGTAGTATATAAAGGATTTACAAGAAAGGTCACCCACCATGGCTGCTGATCCCATTTATCATATTCTTGTGATCCCTATATACCACCATAGCTGCTTATGTTCTTTAATAACAATCCAATCGACCAAAGTGCAATCCAATCATGATTCTCTCTTGTGGTATTCAGGGTTGAATAATACTATCTTTATTGGAAGTTAAAAACATTCAATTTTTAGTTTTATTCAATTCACAATGTTATTTCTACAGATGACTCAAGAATGTTATTTGTAATTAATACAAGTTGTAGCAAAAACTGGTAGCTACCTGTCCAAGGGAAATGGATCTCCTTGACATTAGTTTATATTATATTTTGTCTGTGCTTCTAAATGTTACTGTGAAAGATGGGACAGTATTCTCGGAGAGAAATGGTGAAATCAGTGATAGGATGACTACCACACAAGAATGGGAACTTTCCACATCTTACAGCAATGAACATCATATAGTCTTCTGATATCTGCAGTTAAAATTTTGCGCCAAACTATCTCTGCTCTATTATTATAATAAACCTTTTATACTAACCCTGTATCTTAGTGCAAAAAATGTTTTATGCATGACAATATACATCGAACCATTTTACCATCTAACTCAGTGATGGTGAACCTTGTCACTCCAGCTGTTCTTGAACTTCAATTCCCAGAAGCCCTGATCAGCAGGAGTGCTGACTTGGGCTTCTGGTAATTGAAGTCCAACAACACCTGGAGTGCCAAGATCCATGGACCATGGACCTAACTCAAGGGTGCCCAAACTATGGCTCATGGGCCAGATCCGGCAATTCATCCGGCCCATGCCGCCCTTGTTGCTCCTGGAAGCGGAAGTAAAATGCACCCGGGCTCATTTTACTTCTGCTTCCAGGAGCGATGAGGGCAGCGCAGGCCAGATGAATTTGCATTGGGGGGCAGATCCAGCCCACAGACTGTAGTTTGGGCACCTCTGGTTTAAGCAGAGAAAATGGTAGCCTAAAAAAAAAATCTATCTCATCCTGTTGCAAAATATATCTATTGCAAAACAGATTGCAAGGTGTGTTTTACTTCCACTTCCGGTGGGAGGAACCACGTAACTGGCCCACTGAATCACATGACCGGCCCGCAGCCCAAAAATCTGGGCACCCCTAATCTAACTCACCCAATATCTTTACAGCACCAAACCATCTTCATTCTTACAATCAACACATGTATGCACAAAAACAACAACTGAACACTATGAAGATGATAAAACCCACAATACAATGTACTATGTATCATATCAAAATACGATGCATAAAGCAGTGTGGGATCTTGATTAAAAAGTAAACAATTAAACTATTTAATTCGTTGACATGAACTATCCAAATAGATGCATATTCAAACTGGATTTTCTGTGGAGAGTTGCTAAAATTTGACCTACAGAAATCAAGTAGAAACCAGTGGTGGGCATCAGCATGTTCGCACCAGTTCGCCAGAACTGGTAGCAGAAATTCTGGCTCCCCCCGCCCATCAAAGTTTTGAAATAAAGTAGTCCTAATTTGGGTGCAACACAGGGCTTTCCCCTGGCCATGCCCACCATACCACACCAACAGTGTGGTAGTATATATATTTTTTTTTGGAGCCCACACTGATTCTGTCTGTGACATTCACTCACTCTCTTGCTGTTATACCTTAACTATTCATTCCCGAACTACAAATCTGAAAATTGACAGGTGTTAGCTCTGGTGGCTGACCACAATTTGTAATTATTTCTCAGACTGCAAATCTGTAAAATTAACAGGTTCTCTACAAAAGCTAAAGAGCTTTTAATTCTCTACACTACCACCAATATTAAATCTCAAAGGAAATGAACAGAATTTATACCACATTGAAATTTCCAAAGCTTGTAACAAGGGTTAAGCATCACAATCATTTTCCGATCAAGACCAAGCATCACAATCCTTTTCATACTTCTATCTCATTTGCAGATTATTACATCTTAGCCTTTAGAAACTATAAAGAAACCTCTCTTGCTCTGATGACAACTGACTAGTTGGCATTTTCACCCATAGAATAGATATACAGCGCCACCACCTTCATCACAAAGACTGAATCTGGTGGTTGCCACTTGACAAAGAAGGGTCTGTGGCTCAAGTGGTTAAGATGCTGAACTTGAAGACTGGAAGGGTCGGAGTTCAAGACCCGAGTACTGCACAACAGAGTGAGCTCCTGCCTGCCCCAGCTGCTGCACAACCTAGCCGTTCGAAAGCAAGAAATTGCAAGTAGATAAACAGGTACCACTTTGGTGGGAAGGTAAACAGCGTTCCAAGCACTCCAGTGTCTAGGCATGCCTGCCACATGTCCATGGAAATGTCTGCAAATGCAGACAGTACTGGCTCTTTGGCTATAAACAGAGATGAGCACTGAACCCTAGAGTCGGATACAACTGGCTTTCGAGCAAGGGTAACCTTACTTGACAAAGATTGAACTGGACCAATGTAAAATTGAACTATTGTTCAGGAATCTCATTCTGCTTTCCCCCTCTTTCTAGGACTGCTGTATTATATCAGTTAGAAATACAGTAAATTGTGACCTTTTAAGATAAAACAGAATCAAGAGAGAATATTCTCTAAAGAGGGAATGTTATAGGATGTACATCAAATCGAATCCATTAATTGTTATAAATTTGTTAATGTTAAAGGTGTAGAGTAGGAGTAGAAGGAGAGTGGTCCCTTTCTGGACCAGAGGGGATGGATAATGTAGCATTTTGTATATGCTCTAACAACTGCCCAAACCTGCCTCACCAACTTCTACCATTTTTAAAAGGGCATAATCCCAGCTCGCTGGCAACTCTCCACACACTCAAGATACTGGTTCTCCTTTGCAATGGTAAATACTAATTATTCACATCCTCAGATACAGTTCTTTGTTCCATATCTAGATAAATGTTCTTTCAAACAGATTTTTGCATGTGTGCTAAAACTGTTGTGGCATCTACAACAAGTATAATTACACATCTGTCGGTCTCTGTTCAGCCCCTTCCAATGACTAGATCTTTTCTCCACCCTATGGACCTCCCTATGTCTATATAGTAATGGGTTCTTTGTAACCTAGAACAGCACACAGAACAGGTATTTATAGAACTCTTCCAGTGCCTCTTCAGTACTATCTCTTTTTGTTTAATATGAAGCAGGCTTTACAAACCACACTGAGATCCTGTAACATTGGGTGGGCAACCAACCAACCAACCAACTAATTGTGGGTAGTGCAGCATCTAGTACAGTGGTGGCAAACCTATGGTACATGTGTCAGAGTTGGCACTTGGAGCCCTCTCTGTGAGCACCTGTGCAGTCATCCCAGCCTAGAGTTTGCCCCACCCCTCTGCCCAGCAGCCCAATGGGAGCGTTTCCTCCCTCCCCCCAGCACAGAATTCACCCTGCCCCCCTGCCCAGCACCCTAATGGGATCATTTCCTTCCTCCCCTGCTGCTGTGATGGCACTTTGTGATAAATAAGTTGGTTTAGGTTGCAGTTTGGGCACTTTGTCTCTAAATGGTTCGCCATCACTGATCTAGTATATGTCAAGAGAACATTCACCACTTTGAGGTGACATCACTCTTGTTAGGAGTAGGAAACTACTGTGTAATATTTTGCAACAAAAACCTAAATCTAAACCCAATTCCAGTGGATTCACTGATTGGCAACATTTGCATATATGTTGCCTCACCGTTGTTAATTAATTAAATGAGTCTATGCTATTTGAGATTACCAATTGGACTGAGGCCAATAATTGGACTTTGTACATTACTATTGTGGCTTGACAAGGAACAACAGTGGTACCTCACTTTACAAATGTAATGTGTTCCACGGGACGTTTTGTATTATGAAAAATTCATAAAGTAAAACATGGTTTCCCATAGGAATGCATTAAAAATCATTTTGAAAAAATCACAAAGCAAAGCAGTGCATTGAAAACCCATTAATCTGTTCCAAAAAAATTCATAAAGCAAGGCATTATTTTAAATGGATTTTCATTTGTAAAGCAAAAATTACATTAATTTAAGCATTCGTAAAGCGAGGTACTACTGTGAACTGCAGCAAACTTCATGCAGCAAAGAGGATGTGATATGGCACATATGTAGCAAGACATCATAACTGTGAATGTTCTCCCTCCACTTCCCATATTAAGCTGTCCCACATTCAGTGCAATAGCACAGCAGAGAGAATGGTCTGCAAAGTATATGTCTCTTTGTAGTAGTTTACTAATGAACCTTTAGGTGGGAAAACAATCAAAATAATAACCTCTGAAACCAGATGCCTGTATTCTGAAATAATGCAAGGGCAACCTATGTGATGATAGGGGAAGTAGTAAATTGGTACTAGTAAGCTACAGCAGTTACTGGTAACTTATTACTTACATAATGAAGATATAACAATCACATTTCAGTTGTCGCATAAGAAGTGGAAATAATGGTGTGTGTTTCGTGTGTTTTGTGTGCAGGATAATATTTTCTAGTTACTTCTAAAGGGCACTTTTAGAGATATTGGGAGCATAATCTTTCGAGTTTTATGTTCTTTCGTCCTAAGGGCTGTTTGTGTTGTTTTTTTAAGTAATGGAAAAACAATGAATTGCTTTGTCTTTGCTTCTCCTACCCATGCACTGTTTTCCTTCTTGGCTGTTCACCATTCTCATTCCTCTGCATGGAGATACATTCTTGAAAAGGAGTGATTAAAAGAAAGGAAAAGAAGCTGCTGCTCAGACATGAAAAGCAAAAGGAAAAACACCCTGACACAATTAAGCAATTCTCAAATCTCATCCAACAATCCTTCCATTGTGCCTGCTGAGAAACAACTTCATTATATCTGCCTGGTTAGATAAGATAGCTTTTCTGATCCTGCCTCCCCATGTGCCTGTCTCCCCGTTCCTTACTCCCACGTCTCTGCACCACTGTGTCAACTGATATTATGCTTGCCAATTTTGCCATGTTTAATATTTTGTTGCTGGAGGCATAATCAAAACTGGCTTGGGAAGAGAAGTGGAAAGGTATGTGGTAACAGGGACCATAAATTTCTTGTGGCATACAGAAACTCTGCTACAACTGGCTCTCCCATCTACCCCCTTTTTCTTTAGGTGCTCAAGCTTTCTCCCACTCCTGTTTCATTATTAACTTTTAATTTCTAAAATGAAAGGTGTCAGTCCTCAGTCTTTCATGGGAAAAAGCAAATTTTATCCACAAATGTATCACATATAAATTTACATAGGCCAATTTTGGTTCTCAGCAGGCTGGGATAGGAGTTTTGTTTTTTTCCAAGTGCTGTATCCGATTCCAAATAGTGGCTATTCTCATGGCAATCAGCCATGAAGATTGTCTTGGGAATAATATAATGCAGTAGCCTTTCATTTGCCTTCTGCGTCACAGCTTGACACCCGTACCACTGATCCAGTACCTCAAGTCACTTTCTGGTCCTGAGCCCTTTTGGCACACAAAGTCCTCATCAGCCCCAGGCTAGTATTGATGAAGCTGCTGCCCTCCATCAAGATGGGATTTAATCCATTTGGGGTCTATCACCCTTCCCTGTGGACTTTGCCACCCAAAGCCGTTAGTCCTCAGGATTGTCAAGTTAGTTAACTACTGCCTGATGATCAGTGTTGAGTTGCTGACACCATGGTCTACTCTATTACCATAGCAGACTCGGGGATAGGGGATGGACGCTGCATTAAGTCCTTATCTAGGTATTTTTGCTCGCTCTCTCTCTCTAGCAGGAGTTCTATGCCTTTAGCAGCAATGGTTGCCATCCCAAGCTTGGAAATGCACCGAGGGAAGAAATTTCAACCTGTCATGGAAAAACACATTAATTGTGTCTAGGATGGGGGTTTGGAGTGGCAATGATTTCAAAACTGCCACCCCATCCAAGTCGGTGTAAAATACAATCAAAATGTTACTTTAGATACTCAGTATCAGAAAAGCAGAAGCACCGTTAGCATCAGTTTGCAAAATCTGCAGTGACTTCAGGAATCACACAGACCCTATTCAAATGCATCCCTACCCAAAGTCCAAAAGGTTGCCCAAGAATTGCAAAAATTATAGCAACAATACTATTAAGCCAGGTAGTCTCCACATCCATTTATAAGGAGGCAAGATTTGCTGGAAAAGTGATAAATGCTGGGAAAGGTTGAAGGCAGCAGGAAGAGAAGATTATAGAGATGCAGTGACTCCCTAAAGGAAACCATTGCTAAGCGCAGCTGTTGAGAACAAAACATTTGAGACCACTCATTCATAGGTTCCGCTTAAGTTTGAGACAACTTAACAGCAAACATCAACAGAAACAACAAAACCACCATCCACATTGTCACAGAAACAGTTCCTCACCCTGCATCTAAAGCTGTGTGCCTTTTCCCCCTGCCCCGAATCCAGAGCTCCTCAAAACCTCTCTGAAGACATGGCTCCGCATTATAGTTGCCACCAAACAGAGCCAAATATTGAAAAATGCTGACCAGCTGCCGTAGGGTCCCAGTCCTTCTTCCTCTACAGCCAATTCTGTCACATACTGCTAAGATAGTAGCCTGGAGTGTGGTCAAGGCAGCTGGAGGGCTGGCATGGAAACTACCTCCTATGTGGACAGATAATATCCCTTTGAAGAAGATGCCAAGAAATCAATTTGTGATGTTCCATTGGGCTTCAACAAGCGAACTTTGCAGGCAGAATGATTCCAAGTGTTAACCCAGCAATGCAGAGAAACAAGAGCAGAGGCGGAGGAAAACACAGCATTGGATAACAGCCAGTGGCAAAATCGGGACAAGTCCAGGGCATAGTAGGTTCAAATGGCCGGCTGGCAAATAAGTTTAATTCTGATGTCTGAATGTTGATTGGGATTAATTTGACTAAATCTTCCTTCTTGAAGACAAGTTCTAATTAAGCTCTCACCATTCCTCAGCAAAGTCGGCTTTGTACCACCCAGTTGCTAACAAAAAAAGACAAGACAGAGCTGGCTGTAAGTGGCACCAGATTTTGCTAAATGCTGAAAGGGTTTTGTATGGGCAGTTTGGAGCCTCAGATGTAAATAAAAACTGGTCCAGGTTTCCTAGTCTAACATGTTGTTTAAAACAGACTACATTAAACACACAAGTCCCCTGAAGCACAGGATATGTCAGTGCTCAAAGCCCAACAGAAGAGCATTATGTATTTAACGTACTGGATATAGTCGAGTATAAGCCGAGTTTTTTAGCCTCATAAATGAGCCCCAAAAAGGGGACAATGGCTTATACTCAGGACAATGGCTATGAGGTTCCCAAGACCATGCCGGATTAAGAAACGCCAACAATTTAATTAATTTTACAATATTTTCATGTAATTTGAAATTTATAGCAGCTGCTGCATTTCTCACCCTTGATTTATACTCGAGTTAATCTATTTTCCTCGGTTTTCAGGTCAAAATTAGGTACCTCAGCTAATATTTGGGTCGGCTTATACTCTAGTATATACCAAAGCAATAAACAACAACAATAAACCCTATGAATCTCCAGGAAAATAAGACTAGTAATTTCAAATCCATTAATGCTCATCAATGCTAAATACCTCAGTATATAACAAGAAAGCAGAATATCCATTGAAAATGTAGTATATGTCCCTGCTTTAATGAGAGGTTGGTCCAGAAACTCATTCTGGTCATATAAAATGCAGTATCTTTTTTGCCCCCAGTGGGAGGTTTCCCTGATAAAAAGGATTCATCATTATTTTTAGAAATCCACTCATGTCGCCCCAATATGACACCTCTCATTTATTAAGATTAGCACAACCTTATGTTTTTCCCCCATATTATTTTAAAATTACCTATGCACCAATGGCTTTTGCAAACACTGTATTTCCATGCAAGCATCTTTCCTCTCCTTCACTCCAAACACAGGATATATTTCTCTGTGTGTCTGCTGGTGTTGATAAATGCTGCTCGTTCTTGCTTAGTGAGGGTTGAACAGCACATGCTTGCATGCACGTACATACCCAAAATTGTGGCTTCATAGAAAAACTTCCTAAACCAAGGAAACATGGTCACACTAACAGAACTGTCAGAAGCTGAACAAGACAGCCTATCAGGATTCATACCATTAGCGGGGGTGTGGAAGTGTTATCTACACAGTATGAAATCTATAAAAGTAGAATCCTTTTTGCCAATTAATTCTTAGGCAACTGCTTTCTTTGAAGGTGGCCAATGCAGCAAATACAAAAGAAAGCATGGAATTTGAAAGAAGAAACAATTAGCAGCTGGTGAGACATAAAATGAACAAGACATCTAACCATTCCATGCTTCCCATAGCTTCACTCAAGGGAATGAAATGAATTCTCCTGGAGGCTACCAGTAATCCAGTATATGTCTTCAAATTTCAGATTTCCTTAGGTTCCCAAAAAAACAGATGACATGCCTATTTGTACATCTCTGAAGCATTAAATGTCAGCTTTGGGAAAATCCATTCGTTTCCTTGGGGATAAGAAAGAACTGGAGACATAAGATTCCTTCCACAATACCAATTTTTTTATAGGCACAGTGAAGCAGTCTTAGCACCCCATCAAAGAAAACTAGCTTGTGAAACAGGATCAGTTCTCCAAAGCAAAGAATATGATTCTCTAGAACAGGAGGTCTCAACCTTTTAAAGCTGGGGGCCGGGTCACGCTCCCTCAGACAGCTTCAGGGGCTGGACGACCATTTTGCCCTTTCTCTACCACAGGGCACTTCCTGGTGTGGTGGAGCGGTGGGAGCCCACATGAAATGGTGCCACAGGCAGCATCCAGCCCACAGGCCGCAGGTTGAGAATCCCTACTCTAGAACCTCCCCCCCCCAATAAATAAATAAATAACTTTTTAAAGCAGCAAAACAAACTGGTCCTTCAGAAGCCAGCTGCCACAATGAGACCTTCACATTCTTATTGTGTACCTCCAGACATAAAAGCACAGACAGGGATGTGTATACTTTGCTTATATAAAACATGTGTGTCCATTCTTCAGTACAAAAAAGGCTTTCCAGAGTAGCTTATAAAAACCATATCTGTAGGCTTATGATCTAACACATGATATAAAAGGAAAAGAGACTGGAAGGGAGGAGGCAAAAAAAAAAAGACCCCAAACCTGAGTTCTTCGTTAAAGTGTCAGTAAGGTAGAACTTGCAAGTAGATAAATAGGGATCACTTTGGTGGGAAGGTCACAGCATTCTGTGCACTCTGGTATCTAGTCATGCCTGTCACAGGACCACGAAAACGTCTGCAGAAGCAGACAGTGCTGGCTCTTTGGCTTTGAAACAGAGATGAGTACTGAACCCTAGAGTCGGATACGGCTGGCTTTTGAACAAGGATGACCTTTACCTTTACTAGTTAAATGATTACCAGCTGGAAACAAATACATTGCCATTAGTGGTGATATGATCTAATTCTTTCCCCCAACTGTTCACTCAAGGAATGTCATAATACTGTACCTTTCCTCCCTTATTTTAGCTCTTGGAATGTTCCTGTGATTTACGGCTCTGGAAAAATCAGCCTTACTTTCCGGAGGCATCAGAGTAGCAAGTGGATTCAAGCACATATCCTACCCCATGCAAGCCTAGAGTGAGGTATCATAGCATGGAACACTTTAGCCTGGGATTTACCCTGTTGCCTTGGAAACCTCATTATCGGGCTGTAAGCAGCAACCAAGACCAGATGTACTTTCTCTTTGCCAAGCTCCCTTTCAACATTCAAAAGAATGACATCAGGGCACATCTGAAAGGAGCCATTCACGCTCTTTCCCATTCTCTGTTGCTACAAATGATACCCCCTCATGTCATGTCCTAAAAATGTTGAGCTTCCACAGCAGGCAGTGCCAAAGTTGTTCTTCTCTATCATACAGCCTGCATTGTGGCTGGGAATACCAACCGTAAAGGTGACAAATGCCACTCTGTGAGAGCTATGCAACGCTGTGGCCTTTTGACACCAATGATTCATGCTTCTTCTTGAATCCCATAATGTTCTAGACTCCAATATTCTGTTCTCCTCCTCTTCAAATCTGATTGAAAACATGACATTGTTCAGATCTCTGTGTATACTCCGCCCTGAAAGAACTGGGTAAAGGTCACCGTTGCTTGAAAGTCAGGTCATATCCGACTCTAGGGTTCAGTGCTCATCTCTGTTTCATAGCCGAAGAGCCAGCACTGTCTGCTTCTTCACACATTTCTGTGGTTAAGTGGCAGGCATGACTAGACATCGGAGCACACGGAATACTGTTTACCTTCCCACCAAAGTGGTCCCTATTTATCTATTGCAATTTCTTGCTTTTGAACTGCTAGGTTGGCAGGAGCTGGGTCAAAGACGGGAGCTCATTCCATCCTGCAGAATCCAGTTATCAAACTGCTGACCTGCCGCCTCCCAGTCAGCATCTTAGCCACTTGAGCCACTGCAGTCCCTCTGAAAGAACTAACTCTACACAAATGATCTGCATCTTTATACTTCAATGTGATGTTTCTGAACTGTTGCTATTGTTATGTGTTATCAGGTCACTTCTACAATGATCTTATGAACAAGCAATCTCCAAAAGGTTATGTTGTTAATAGCCCTGGTCAGTTACTGAAAAGCCAGGGCCATAGCTTCCTTCATTGAATTAACCCATCCCTTATTTTGTCTTCATATTTTCCTATTGCCTCTCACTTTCCCATAATACCCAGTGTAGCATAGTGGATAGAGTGACAGACTAGAGCACTTGGGAATGGAAATTTACTGATGGGTGTGAGGAACTGGCCAAACCATTCCCTAAATATCTCATTTACCTAGGAAGCCCTATTAAGGTCTCTATATGTTGGTTCCAACTTGATAATAATTTTGTGTCAGAGATTACTCTGAGTTGATGGGACATAACAACCTTCACCTTTTCCTAGCATTGTCTTTTCCAGTGAGTCTTTTCATGAAGTGCCCAAAGTACAATAGCTTCAGATTAGTTATTTTTGTTTCTAGGAAGAGTTTCAACTTGATTTAGTCTATCACCCACTTATTTGTCTTGCTGGTGATTTACATTATCTGTAGCGCTCTTCCATTATTTATAGCTCTCCTTCCTGTACTTTAGTTATCTTCCAACACCATATATCAAATGAATTGATTTTCCCCCTTCTGTCTTTCTGCATTGTTCAGATTTCACATCTATTCATGGGAACTGGGAGTACCACAATACTGTATAGATTATTTTCACTTTGGTCTCTAATGACGCAGCCTTACATTTGAGTACATTCTCTAATTTTTTTCAGAGCTACCCTTCCAAGTATCCGTGTTCTGATTTATTACTGGCAGTATCCTTTTGGATTGATGGTTTAACCAAAATATAGGTAATCTTAACCTATAAATCCAAGGGTTAACCGTTGGAACTGGCTATAGGTTGCTATGCCTCGCCCTACTTGCCTGCACTCACCCTTCGTGCACACGGCCGATCTGGGTACGCAGGTCAACGAAGGATTTAGAAAACCGGCAGTGGGGCAACAGCCCCACAAACGCGAAGAAAGGGAAACAACTTCACTTCCCAACATTCCTTGCGCCGCACCGCGCCAGAGCCAATCAGGCTGAGAGGCTCTCGCACGGCGCAGCGTTCGGAAACGCTCCGCAGCCAATCAAAAGAAAAGCATTTTAAAAAAATGCAGCACAAAAACAAAGCACCAACCCATTACTACAAGCCCCAGCGTCCTGTGCGCCATGAGCGCGCAGGACGCTGAAGAAACCGGCGCCCGAAAAATTAAAAAGAAAAACAAATCACCGCCTAACAGCCAAGCACACACCAGCCGGCTTTCTTTCCCTCACCAACAGCACCTGAAGGTCCCGACTGGAGTTTCCCCTTTAATATCAGTGGGTGGGGGTTGCGATCCCCCTCTCCGCTGGCTACCCTAGGGTTGGGAGGTTTGTGGGAACAAAAGGGGTATGTTTCCCAAACCCTTCTGGACTCAGGACACCAGGGAGAGGGGATCGATTCCCACCCCCCTCCTTAAAACAACTCCATCTTTTCTTCTCTTTAAAAACAGAGTTGTTTTAAGGAGGGGGGGAGGGAATCGATCCACTCTGCCTGGTCTACTGGGTCCAGAAGAGTTGGGGGGACATACCTCTTTTGTCCCCACAAACCTCCCAACCCCAGGGGAGCCAGCGGAGAGGGGGGTCGCAAGCCCCACCCACTGATATTAAAGGGGAAACCCCGATCTACTTTCACGACTCCACACAAACAAAGCACCATAACACAATAAAGCCCCCCTCCCTACCACCTAGCCCACCCTTCCTAACCCCCAACGACCATGCCCCCCTCCCCACCACCTAACCCACCCTTCCTAACCCCCAACGACCATGCCCCCCTCCCCACCACCTAGCCCACCCTTCCTAACCCCCAACGACCATGCCCCCCTCCCCACCACCTAGCCCACCCTTCCTAACCCCCAACGACCATGCCCCCCTCCCCACCACCTAGCCCACCCTTCCTAACCCCCAACGACCATGCCCCACTCCCCACCACCTAGCCCACCCTTCCTAACCCCCAACGACCATGCCCCCCTCCCCACCACCTAGCCCACCCTTCCTAACCCCCAATGACCACGTACCTTCCCCACCACCAAATAAATAATTTTTAAAAAATTACTAAAAACACTCAAACACATCCAAAAATACACAAAAACAAAAACACCAAAAACAATACGAAGTAAACAAAGACACAATCAAAAACAAAACAGACAAAAAATACAAATTCCAACCCCCCTCCCCCCCGCCCCCACACACACACAAAAGAAAGAAAACAAGCAAACTTACCAAAAGAGGTGTTACCTCCACCAGGACTGGAAAAGAAATGAATAAAGAAAGACACTACTTACCAGAAGAAGCTCCACCCAGAGGCCAGGAGAGAAAAAAAAGTCAAAATACAATAACCCCTACCAGCACCACCTGCTGGCCACAATAGTAAAAACAATTCAAAAACACACAACAGCCCCAAACAAAACACAAATTCACAATTTTACACAAAAGGTCACACCAATAAAAACAAGTAAAAAAAATACACTAAACACACTTTCACACAAATCACAAATATATGTCAATAAAATACAATTGAAACTTTTAAAAATCCTGTGCTGAGTTATAACTCAATTTTAAACTCAAAACATCTAAACACATTTTAAAAACATTGAATGTAAAAAACATTTACTTTTACATTATTAAAATTATTACCTACGGTACAACTAATTTAAAAAATTCAAAAAACTAAAACATTATTCGCTTACATAAAACTATTTGAAAAAATTATATCATACTTTCTTCTTTTATTAATCCTCAAAAAAACCCAAAAAAGCAGATCACAGTTAATAACAGCCAAGCCAAAATTTTTTAACATAAATAAACATTAAAAAAATTAAAATTACAGACTAAGCAATTTTTTAAAAAAATTAACACAATTTAACCTTCCAACACAATGTAAAACTATTGCAAAAATAAAATTGGTTCATTTTTTATTAGAACACACGGGGGGAAAGCCCGGCAACGCCGGGCAACCCTTGCTAGTATACAATAATTTTGATTTCCCCCTCCCCATTATCAATACTAAAGTTACATAATTCTTCCATAGTCATACTTTTTGTCTTCCTAGTATTCAACTGCATTCCTGTTTTTTCACTTCCTTTCATCTTCATCAAAATTTGGTATAAGTCATTGCTGCTTTTTGTTAGTAATGTGGGGTCTTCCCTATATCTGAAATTATTGGTAGATTCCCCATCAATTTTTCACTCTTCTTTCATCTGTATCTAATGCAGTTTTCCATACGACATTCTGCATACTCTTCTGAGTCCACTTCCTTGCTTTTCCCTTCAATTTTCTTCCCCCTTTCTATACATGGGTAAGGGACAAGTCTAGATTTGAGGAAATCTGGGCACAGGAGTGTGATTTGAGGAAATCTGGGCACAGGAGTGTGATTCCTGTTAACATAGATATCCCAAAAGGACTTAGCTCCATATTTAGGGTGGGAAGGACAACCATCTTGATTTTCCACCTTCAACATCAAAGCTGCTCTCCTCCTTTTCCTTCTCCTCCTCCTCCTCCTCCTCCTTCTGTGTCTAGGCCAGATGTGAAACTGCCAAAATGAAGGCATCTTTTGGTGAGTCCATACTGTAGTTCCTTTCACCTGACCTAGCTGTTTCGGTGCAAATGTGGATAGAACTTCCCTGCTATCAGTTGCCTAAATCCAGATGCTAGAGAACTTCCGATGACTTGAGTCAGTCAACCAAGTGGTGAATACTTTTAGTTGCAAACTAAGTTGCGCACTAAGAGGAGAAGATGGATGCCAGTGATTAACCAGGCATCTTTCTACCTTTGACTCTCAGAAAGAGAGACTGTAGTTCTGCACATTTTCAAACCATAAATATTGATTGCATAGGTCCATTGACCCCAAACCACAGCCTGCCTTTGACCCCCAGATTCTGCCCAGTTTATATCTTCTTGATGAATTTTAGTATTCTTGTAAACTATGTGCTGCTGAAGGTAACAATATGTCTAATGTTTAAAATGCTCACCACTTTGTTGGATTATCCCGATTAAACCAGAATTAATCCCGAACCCAACATTAACAGGATTAATGTTAAAATCAGATTAGTGGGTGGATTATACCTTTTGGCTAATAAATACGTATATGTGTTTGTATGCATAGTAGGGTTGTATTTGGAAGGATGTAAGGAAGATGTATGTTGGACTGTTCCACAGAATGATTGTGATATGTAAAGAAGCTGGTACAGAGTTCCTTGCTTTGTTTCAGCTATTCCAAGTTGATTAACAATGTGATTCTATAGATGCCTTATCAAAAGTAAGTCCAACTGGATTCTATGTGGCTTATTCCTAGGAAGTGGAAATAATAATGCCAAGAACATTTTGCAGTTTGAGATGAAACAGAAAAAACTCTCCTTCCTTACTAGTCATGTCAAGGTAAAAATGTCCACATCCAGCTAACTTATTTTTTACACACGAGGCAAAAATAAATAAATAAATTCACAAGTGTCTGTACCCATCGCTCACAGTAAAAAATGCAACGATAAAGCAAATTATTAAAAATGTGCTTCTCTTTCATGAAACCCAGGAAAACTGAAGAGACAAATACTTGGATCGATTTCTAATCCAGTGGCAACAATGAACTCTCTCGCTCCCACATTTAATTCTCTTGATTGACACACATTTAAATGAGGTGTGAACGAAGAAGATTTCTCTCACACACTTTTATTTTACAATACTACAAGTCATGATCACCCAAAGAAAAGGACTGAAGGCAGATTCGGAAATGACAAACAGAAGAAATCCTTTAAGTCCTTTATTCTGAGCATACAAGAGGTGGCAATGCCTTCTAGCAATTTAGAGGTCTTAAAAAGATTTTTCAGTGCTGAAAAGCAGTTGTAAAAATACTTCAGATAAACACAAACATTCATAGGAAATCGGTCTATTACTAGATCCTGGAACACCTCTAGCTGGAGACACATAATGGCTTTTAAAGATTTGATGATTATTCCCACATTTATTTTTGTTCTGCTGTCACTTCTGATCAAACAGATTTGTAGGCTTTTGATACTGTATAAAGAACCCATTACACTAGAGTTCCCAAACTTTTTATGCCTTGGGCCTGACCACGTCCCCAGACAGCTGGGTCTCCTCCACCGTAACACTGCCGTAAAACATGTCCATGGCTGTCGTAAACACATTTATGCCAACCATGGGCATGGGTACGCATGCGTTTATGGCTGTTGTAAATTCTTCCACTTCCAGTGCATAGTTGGCATCATTGTGGGCCATATGAAATGGTACTGCAGGCCGGGTTTGGCCTGCAGGCCATAGGTTGGCTACGCCTGCACTAGAAGTTAGAGCAGGAGAGATGTACATTTCAAACAATCAGAAAAACCCTAACTATTTCTTGGGAAAGATGAATAAGAAAAGAAGTTGGTGGAACTGAGTTTTTGCTTGTTGCGTGGAGGAAGGTCAGAGAAAGAAGAATCAATTACAGAGACAATGGAAGTGAGCATCATATTAATCCATGACACCCATTTCCTCACTCATCTAGTATTAGCGCATGCAAGACTATCCTATGTTCAAGTTCTGATTGCCAGATCCTGGAGGAAAGAAGTGATATTTTCTAGCCCCATAATGTGCTACTTGCAAGCTTTGTAGTATTATTAAGCTGACTTGTGTTGGTAAAAGGTGAATCCTTGGTGTGACTGGATAGAAAAGCTAGTTACATTCTCATGTGTATAGGAAAAATAATGAAAACCTTGCATATGCCACTACAGTATTTGCAAAGTTTGCAAATATTTCTCTTGCTCATGCTGTGGAAACACCACCACCACAGCTGAGTATGTATGAAAACTACAAGTGCAACATTGTATTTCCCTCACTGTCACCACCCTAACCCAAAGACACCAATGTAGGGTTAAAATGCCATTTGTGAAGCTGAGAATCAACATCTCCTACCAAAATAAAGGTGCAGGGGGCTTTGATGCACCTTTCCATCTACATGCAAGAAGTTTATTGAATGGCCACGGCTTTAAGGAAACACCCATTGATATACTAATATAACTTCTAACCAGCACATGTCAATATCATCATGTGGGGTGAACAATCATGTCAAGCAAGAAAAATATGCCCACAAGTCCAAATCATTTGCCTTCAGGTGTACAGAGACTGAGGCCGCAGTGGCTTAGAAATTAGGACACTGAGCTTGAGAACCAGAAGGTCGGCAGGTCAGCAGTTTGAGACCTGAGTACTGCACAACGGAGTGAGCTCCCATCATCCACCCCAGCTCTGGCCAACCTTGCAGTTCAAAAGCAAGAAATTGCAAGTAGATAAATAGGTAGGTACTGCTTCAGCAGGAAAGGTAACAGCATTCCATATACTCTAGTGTCTAGTCATGCCTGCCACATGATCAGGAAAATCAGCACTGACTCTAGGGGGTGAGCAACCCCTGCACCCCCCCCCCCCCCCCCGCCCAAGTCAGACACGTCTGGCTTTTGAGCAAGGGTGACCTTTTCCTACAGGGAAACTAAAGAGTGTGCAATACACTTTGTTTGTCAATGTTACTCTTTCTTATAGTACATTAAAACTGAGTTGCAGCACAATATATGTCTGGAGAGGAAACTTGGCTCAAATCAAGCCCTGGTTGCCACGCACAGCAAAATGTAACCTTTTGTTCTAACTTTTTGGAGGGCACATTCCCCAACAACAGTAAATGTAGCAGCAACAGCAGCACAGAAGGCGCAGATGTTATTTAAAGCCTGGCCTTCAGGATGCAGACTGAATTTCTGGCAGAGGATTACGGACTCTACGCTTGCCTGATATTTGTTAGCCTCCTCAGAGCAAACATCTCTGATGCATACAGTGCCAGTCCTGCAAATTTCTCAGTTTGCTGAGGAACGCAAACAAACAGATTTGCAAGGTAACATAAAGCCGCTTCCTTTGAGACATTGGTCCATTTACACTTCGCAGACATCATATATCACTATCTCAGATTAGCCAGGGTTGGGAATTCTCTAGTAAATTACAAAAGTTATACAATTATAAAAGTTTTAAAATTAACTAGTTATCAGTAATCAGAAGGGTGGGGCTTTGTGCAAAAATTATGCCATGACTCAGTTACCCTGCCATTGTAATGAAGAAAGAAATAACTCTACTTCTTTTGTGAAGTTTTAACTAGTTTTAATTATTTTTTTTCCTATTTTTAGGGGGTTGGTCTCGTTAAATGGTGAAGGATAGGGTTGCCATATGTCCTAGTTTTCCACGATTGTCCCGGATTCAAGCTGTCCCAGCTGGTTCAAGAAAAAACATGTAAAGGTCCCGGATTTTTAAATTTGAACAAAGGAAGCAAGATCACCCCTCACCATGGGATTTTTGCAAAGAGTTAATTCACTGCTTCCCTGCCTTTCTTTCAATTATCCTGCTTGAAAGCAGTGAAGGCAAAACAGCACACTGAGAAGCCCACTGGGTAGAGGAGACACTTGCAAGTGAGATTATTGAAAGAAAGGCACGGAGGCAGTGAAATAACTCTTTGCAAAAAACCCTTGGCTCGCCTTGAAGTTTGGGAGACAAGGAGTCGTCCTCAGCCCTTTTCCTCAAAAGCTGGGAGGGATCAAGAAATACCCATATCTAAGAAGCCAAACCTCCACCATCACTGGGATGGAAGATTCCTCCTTCATGTGACTGCAAAGGGTTAATTGCATAGGGTCGGTATTCCCTGTCTGCCCTGGACAGGGATTATGTTGGGTCTTAGAGCCACGGTCTCCCTGACAGCCCCATCCAATGCATGCACAGTTTGAAGAATGCAATAGCTGTCCCAGTTTGGTGGGAGAGAATTATGGCAACCCTAGTGAAGGAGGACAGTTACAGGGCTCATGTGCTGGTACAGATCACTGCTTTTTCCTCTCTTGGGGGTAATGAGAGCACAACAAAGTGGGCTTTAATATAAGTTAGCAAGAGGAGACCATATTTTATTCTACCAACAAATGTAGCATTTAGGTTTTTAAATAATCAATCAAAAAGTAACAATTTTGGTTAGTTTTGAAAAATTAGAAAATAAGTTTTAAAAACTGTAACTGTAACATGAATTTGCTGCTTTATCTGCTTTGGAACTTAATTTATTAATTTTAAAAAATAGTACCACAGGTTCTACAACTAGTTCATTATAGCTTGAAATACCCCCCTTTTCTAATATCCCATACGGCAGGAGTTCTCAACCTTTTAAAGCCGGGGGACGAGTCACGCTCCCTCAGACAGCTTTGGGGGCAGGACGGCCATTATGCCCTTCATCCACCACATAACACTTCCTGGTGTGGTGGAGGCGGTGAAGGGGAACACATGAAATGGTGCCGCGGGCTGCATCCAGTTGAGAATCCCTGCCATTTGGGATAAAATCCATTGGGACATTTGTACAAGCCTTAGTGTCGTGAACAGTAGCCACCATTCAGTATAGATGTGATCCTGGAATTGCTGGCAGAATCTATGTTCCATTTCCCCAGCTAAGAAAGGCTAGCATTACTGGTGTCTGAAATGCTGGGTTTCACTAAGGCTTTTGCCCTGAAACCTGTTTTTCTTATCAGGCTTCAGAAAACAAGACAGAAAAGAAAAATTAAAAAAGATATTTGAGACACACTTCAGCCAAAAACAGATTGCTGCAGCCTTCAGGTAAACTTTTGAGCTTGTGAAAAGATTGTCTGATATCGCAATTAGAGGTTTTCAGGAAGAAATCTGTCTGAGATATATACACAAACACACCAGCAAATCAAGCAAAGGAAGATAAGGTTTCCCTTGCTCGAAAGCCAGTCGTAACCGACTCTAGGGTTCAGTGCTCATCTTTGTTTCAAAGCCAAAGAGCCAGCGCTGTCTGCTTCTGCAGACATTTCCGTGGTCATGTGGCAGGCACGGAACACTGTTTCCCTTCCCACCGAAGTGGCCGCTATTTATCTACTTGCAATTTCTTGCTTTCGAACTGCTAGGTTGGCAGGAGTTGGGACAAAGACGGGAGCTCATTCCGTCCTGCAGTACTCGGAAATCGAACTGCTGACCTCCCGCCTTCCAGTCAGCGTCTTAACCAAGCATCTTAATCAAGGCTGCTTAAAAAAGAAACAAAGAAAACAGGACGTAAAACAATATACCGTAGAAAACAAACTTCTGAATAATTTCAGGAAACAATTATGAAAATGGTTCTTCTTTACTTCAAAAATTGTATATTGTCTAGTGACCTGCTTTCCTCTAATATCTAGGACTGCAGTTGTTAGGTTATTTAGAGGGTGACGGAGTGAGCTCCCATCTCTGTCCCAGTTCCTGCCAACCTAGCAGTTTGAAAGCAAGAAATTGCAAGTAGATAAATAGGGACCACTTTGTTGGGAAGGTAAACAGCGTTCCGTGTACTCTGGTGTCTACTCATGTCTGCCACATGTCCACAGAAATGTCTGCAGACGCAGAAAGCCCTGGCTCTTTGGCTATAAACAGAGATGAGCACTGAACCCTAGAGTCGTATATGACTGGCTTTCAAGCAAGGTCCACCTTTACCTTAAGGTACCATGCTGGAATGGATGAACGATGATAGATTTATAACAGGACAATGGGACCAGAGTCCCTGTGACAGCTATGGCTAAATCTTTGAGATAGAAGGATAAATTGCAGTGAAGCGATGAATGAGAAGAGTTGGGAGAATGAGTCTGGAGCTAGATATGATATGGCATTACTTCATTCAAGTTATGCTAATACAGAGGTGGGAAATATGAAGGCAAGGGCAATCAGAACAGAGAGGAGTTGCAAGATTGTATTTTAAGGCTGGTATTCTCCTGTCAAGTGACTGTGTTGGCTTAGTAGTTAAGAGACTCAACTTGATGACTGGAAGGTCATCAGGTCAGCAGTTCGAGACCTGAGTGCTGCATGACAGAGTTAGCTTCCATTTCTGTCCTTGCTCCTGCCAACCTAGCAGTTTGAAAGCAAGAAATTGCAAGTAGATCAATAGGGACCACTGCAGTGGGAAGGTAAACAACGTTCCATGCACTCCGGTGTCTAGTCATGCTTGCCACATATCCACGGAAATTATTCTGCAGTAGTAGACAGCGCTGGCTCTTTGGCTATAAACAGAACTGAGCACTAAAACCCAGAGTTGGATATGACTGGCTTTCGAGCTAGGGTGACCTATTCCTCTGGCACCTTCAACACCCAAAGGGTAAAAGAGGAAGGAAAGATGAACAAGAGTTCTCTGGCAGAGAGTTCACGGAGCCCCAATTGGTAGAGACAAATCTTTTAAATAATGGTTATGGAGAAGGATAAAGAGGTAGGGGAGAACTGTGACTCTACTACAAAGCTCTGCTTTGCCAGATTTTCGGATTCAGTACAGTAAAACCCCTACTTACGCAAAAAGTCAGTTCCGTAGGCTTTTGCTTCAATTGTTTTTTTATGTAACTTGAAGCAAACCCATAGGAAAAATTATTTATTTTACATAACTTGAAGCAAACCCATAGGAAAAAGAATCTTTATGTAACTCAAAGCAAATCCATAGGAAATCTGTAAATCAAGACACGGTTTTAGCACAAATTAATTATGTAAGTCGAATTTTATGTAACTCGAGGCATTTGTAAGTCTGGGTTTTACTGTATTTGAAAACACTCTAATAACAACATTCAAATATGTTGCCATTACTTCTAGCTTGGCTTTATATATTGGCAAGAAACTGATACTCTACGACCTCCCATAATAGAAAATTATGTTCCATGATTTGGATTTTTAACTAAATTCAAGATGGATAACATATTAACATGGTGTTATTAATCCATTGCACTCTTCATCATATTCTTCATGTTAAAAAAATGAGGTTTTCTGAAAAAAATTATAAGGCTAGATTTTTCTCTTTTAACCTTTTTTGAATATTTGTATGACATGAAAATATGAAAGCTCTGGAGAGAGGTAGCAATTTTGGACTGATCAATGTAGGCATAAGATTTGCATTTGTCATAATGGACTGAAAGATTCTTATCAGTGATTAGATTTGCCCTTACCTTCTTATTCAAAACACCACAGGCTTTTCACTCCGTTGTTTGACACATTATGGTTGGTTGCAAAACAGGTGAAGAAGTACAGCTATACAATTACTAGAACAAACCATTTCTGCAGAATTTTAACATGTAGAGTGCTTTTGAATTCCTCACTCATATATCTTCCAAACTGTGCTACAAGCCAGGAGGCAGCACACAAATAAATCTCTTTTCTCTTTGTGTGGATTTTGCTTGTATTCATGTACAAATCCAATCTAGTCCTTTCTCTGTATTAATTTGTGTTTCTAAAAACTACAAGAGAATTGGAATACTGTATACGTATTTAATGATATTTTACTGTACTTTTTCTCTAAATATGCATTTCTAATTAATGTTCTCTCACTGATGCGATTGCACTGCTTAAGCAAGTGTTTCTGTCATTTCATAATCTCTATGAAATAAAAATCTCACCCTGATTGTACAAAGGCAATACTTGTGCAAACAGAATTATCTGACATTACTAGGGTAGCAAGACTTGAAGAATTCTGGCCGCTGCCGCTTAAATTGAGCATTGCAAAATATATTTTGAAACATTTTTTAAATGGAGAGCTTTGTTAGAATATTCAGCAGTTCAAGACCTGAGTGCTGCATGACGGAGTCAGATGGCGGACAACTAAGGATGAACTCTTACCACAATACAACTATCATCTGCTTATAACAAGATCTTTCCAGGCCTAAAAATGTTCAATTACTCTGTGCCTTGAGATATCAAACATGCAAGCAAAGCTATGCTGTCTCCTAATTGGCTAGCTGCAAAACAAAAGTAGGCTAATTTGCCAAATGTGAACTGAAAACAACTGTGTTAGAATTGACAGAAAGATTATTCCAGTTAGGAGTGTGATGCTTCTACATATAGAATCAGGCTCTAGTCTCGTGAAGCCATCAAATACTTATGATGGTCTAGGACAGGGGTCAGCAACCTTTTTAGGTTGGGGGCCATAAACACATCTGCGACTTTTGTAAACAAGTCCGCGGCTGCTTGTGGCAGCGGCAGCTGAACTGAGGGCATGGCCCAGATGATTTGGCACCATGGGATGGTTTTGGCCCATGGGGTGTAGGTTGCCAACCCCTGGTCTATGAGGTGCAAATCAGTTCAGTTCATGCTGTGATCCAAAAGTACTGAATTTCTATATCTATACCTATAAGGAGGAGGTGTGGCCGTACGTATGCGGAATACGTTTCCACATCCCTGGAGCAAATCCCATGATACTTGGCACACACATACCTTTCGCAACCAGGGTCAGCACTACGAGGGTCCCGAGGCCAAGGGTGGGGCCTGTACCCCACAAATACAACAAAATGTAAAAACTACAACTCCCAGCAGACACTGCAGTGCAACGTGGCCAATCAGGGAGGCCAGGCCAATCATGAGAGAGGCGGGGTGCCGGTCACGTGCCCACACAGACCAACTGCCACCCACAAAGCATAGTGCGGCCGAGAAACACAGTGGCACCCATGGCTGGAATGCACAGGGCCACAGCGGCAAGGCTGCCTCAGGCGGCCACCATGCCAAGCACAGCAATGGGGGCAATGAAGACACCACCCAAATAGCTGGGAAAACCTCAGGCACCCCTAGACAGGGAGCATGGAGCCACTGCGGCAAGGCACCTACCAACCCCTAGTGAAACGCCAAAACCTATACAGCCTTACTGTGCCACCAGAAACACCTCCACCGGGCCCTCGGAGAGAGAGAAGGGGAAGAAGATGAAAATGGGGAGGAAGGAGGGGGAGGAAGGAAACACAGGGAGAACGGGAAAAGAGGAGGAGGGAAGGAAAAGATACCACTCCCTCCTTTTAAAAAAACCACACACCCCGAGAAGCTGGTGGTGGCCGCGGCCTTGCTGGCAGGACTGGGGGAGAAGGGCCTGCTGTTTCTATGGCAACAGGGGCCTCTGGGCAAGGAGACTGCCTGCAGGACAGGGAATGGGGCAGGATTGGGTCCAACCCGGGCACAGCTGGGTACCCCTGCTAGTAGGACATAAAGAGAAATTGTGCCACTGAAATCTAGTGAGAGTCAAGAATGATTTGATCCTGTTTACTACTTTTTTAATCCAATGATATAGCCATTGCAGCATGTGGGTGTTCAAATGTAAATAGAATAATATCATGGCCTTATTCATGTCATGCACTCCTCATACTCTGTGAAAATCTAAGTGCAAATTCTTGCATTACTTTGCAATCTCTCTCCCCTTACAACAACCATCTCAAGGTGGATAGGAAATTCAAGTTTATGTTTATCACAAATAACCTTGCATGAAATGTGGCACCTGATGACAGCTTTTGGAGTGAAGCAACCAATGGGAGAACACTTAATTTTGCAGGATGTTTGACTGTTAATCTGAAAGTTGTCATTGTTCAACAATGAGCTTTATAAGAAATCTCCATCATGACACTGTGGATTTAGCAGTTGTCGATAATTTTTGTTTGATGTATTTGGGCTTGAATAGAGATAATGGTTCCTTCCTCCACTAAATATGCTAATTAACTTAGCAGTGTAAGGATAATTGAGTTGTCAACAATTACTGCTGTTGTGAATACTTAGTGCACATATTTCTCATACATTTTAAGCTTTAACTGAATTATCAAAATTGTAGCTTTCATGTTTCATTTCTTGACAACTGAGGATAACATTCCATGTGTCTTATAAATACCTTTGAATAAAATTTATATTAAAATTAAACATATTAGTATTTGCTGTTTGGCATCTCTGCCAAATTTCTGTGAATTGTATGAAAGGCAGGTTCTTAGATCCTGAGTTTCTACAGATTAACCTTATGTCCACATTTTTAATCAGAGGTTAGATGTAACTAGCTTTAAGTAACACTTATCTGCTACTACTTAAATTTTGGGTAGCAAGTCATGTAATCACTAGTTACTGTTAGTTTTCGGGTGAAACAAATATTATTTAGGTGTAATGAGTAGTACCTAATTATGTCATTGGCAGCTACTAGTGTCTGTTGATGGATGTGTCTCTGGTGACTCAATAAACCGATCCTGGCATGACACATGTGTCCACACACATTCTACTGAATAGATGGTGGAGGGAGTGGTTGAGTTTGATGAAGCTTCCATGCTTGTTGCTTAGCCTCTTCATGTCCGTCACATTTCCCTTCAAAGTGATTGGTAGCAGCAGAAATGATTTGGTACCAAACTGGGCAATCTTCAGCCACTGCCTCCCAAGTTTGTGGGTTTATACTAGACACCTTCATGGTTTGTTTCAGCTGGTCCTTATAACACTTCAACTCAACACTACACTAAATAGTTATTTTAATAGTTACTCTAAAAGGAATTTTAAGCCATTTTTAAAGAGACAATGGTTGATCCTATTGCTCAGTACAACCCTGGATAACAATGCGATCGGACAACATTAAAACTGCATAACAACGCTATATTTTTTGAAAAGTCATGCACTGGATAACGACATTGTGTTGTTATCCGATGCATCATGTTTGATCTCCTACCTTTTCACGCTGGTTGGGGACAGGGAAAAAATTGCCATTTTTGGGTCCCTGTTTCCAGCTCTCTGCCTCCCCAGGAGGGCCTGGGAGGCTGGGAGGAGCTATTCCTTGCTATTCCCACCTTCCTAGGACCTTCCTGTGCCACACAACAGCTGATAATAGTTGCAGCCGGCATTTTGATTTTTTTGTTTTGGACTACAATTCCCAGAAGCCCAAATTCAATAAAACTGTCTTTTTCCAAGATGTATTATCAGAGCCTGATTTATTTTCTTTAAAAAAAAAACCATCTGTATATTCTGATTAGGCAGAGCTCATTCACAAGCTCACTCAAGCCAGAGAATGTTTGGATTTTCCATCTCCCAAATTGCAAAGAAGTTCTCAATTTATTTTCTTAGGCTGTTTTTATCTATCACTGGAGTATATATTACCATTTTATCTTTTATCCATCTGAAAAGATATCTGGCCTATACCCAAGCCTATACACATATTCTCTTTTTCAGCAGTTAGTTATTCATTTTATTTGTTTATTTGATCAATTTTCTATATCACTCATCTGGCTTTTGTACCCACCCTGGGTAGTTTACAAGATGAAACACATACATACATACATACATACAGTACATACAAATGATTTGCACAGTTTAAGAAGAGGAAGTTTGAGAAGAGTGAGTGGTGTAGGCAGCCGTTCTTTTGGAGAGACGTTCAGTTAGATAACAAGGTCTTTATATAGAGTAGTGATGGCAAACCTTTTAGAGACTGAGTGCCCAAACAGAGGGCAGAGTGAATTCTGTGCTGGTGGGAAGGGAGGAAGCTCTCCCATTGGGCTGCTGGGCAGAGGGGCGGGTCGAACTCTGTGCTGGGGTGACAGTATGTGTGCCAACAGAGAGGCCTGTGAGTGTCACATCTGCACACGTGCCATAGGTTTGCCACCACTGATATTGGGCTTTACATGTCAATGTTAACACCTTGTGCCTGATATGGAAAGGAATGGGTAAGCAGTGTAACTAGTTCAGGACTGGGGAGATGTGATCGAATTCCAATCTGGCTGCAGCATTCTAAACCCATTACAGTATAATCTCTATATCAGTGTCAAGGGCAGCATAAACAGCATTACAGTAGTAAATTTTGGGCACAACTGTGAGATATCTGCCAGAGGAAAAAAGTAAAGGTAAAGGTCGCCCATGCTCAAAGCCAGTTGTATCCGACTCTAGATTTCAGTGATCATCTCTGTTAATACCCAAAGCGCCAGCTCTGTCTGCATCTGCAGATGTTTCCATGGACATGTGGCAGGCATGTATAGACACCAGAGTGTACAGAACACTGTTTACCTTAGATCAGGGGTTCTCAATCTATGGCCCATGGCGTCAAATAATCCGGCCCCCACCCTTGCTCCAGCCACCACTGCCGGAATTAGCTACAGACTCATTTACGGCCATCGTAAACACGTTTGCGATGATGGCCATAAATAAATGCATTTATGACAGCTGTAAGTGGTGGTGGGAAAACAACCAGTCCGACCCTCTCAACTCTTTGAGGGAGCGTGGCCTGGCCCTTGACTAGAAAAGGTTGAGAACCCCTGCCTTAGATATTACTGATGGGCTAATTTAAGTGCTGGATCTAATATGACCACCTAGCTACAAACCTGCTCCCTCAGAGGAAGGACCACTTCATGTAGTACTTTTCAGCATTCAGGGGAAATCCAGGGGCTGGGAAAACAGCTTTTTAGATTAGAATTACCAAAATCCCCCAATCAGTCACAAAAGGAACTTTTTCAATTTGGCTCATAATTTATGCTAATTTTAATCAATTACAGTGCCAACCATACAGGGTATTCCATGCCAAAATGTGCAAGTGTGTGAACATAACTGCAAATGAATGGACCACAGGCCATTAATGGAGATAGTCTGAAAGAAAATGAAAGTGTTTTTAATTAATCTAGCCAAAGGGATTCCTACAATCCTACATATGTTGTGGAAAAGACAGTGACTGGATAATCCTAGGATACTTACAGCCTAGTGGTGGATGTCTTTAAGTGTTACACTTGTCTCTCAGAATAGAATCCCTCCTAACACTTTCCCTTGTTGACATAGCTTGGCACAAAATAAACTATATCCCATCCTGTTTACACTCTCTGTATTGTCCTTGAAAAGGTAAAAGTAGAGTTTGGACAACTCTCACTAATAGTATTTTCTGCCTCCACTTTTACTTTCCTCCAAGCCCTAACATTCAGTTTATCATAAATGAGCCGAGAATTAAAAGAGTACTATTTTTGCTCATTCTTATTGCCAAGGTACCCACGGTTGATGTTTAAGTCACAGAGGAGCAGGGGAAATGCTCAATTTGCCAATATCATGAAGTGGTTTGTTTATCACACCACTTCCCAATCTGATATATCATTTGGATGCATGGATCATGACAAGTAACATATTGTTCTTCCCCCACAATTCTCAAGCAACCCTATTTAAGTTGCACCAGCTCTCTCCAAAAGGGCCAGTGCAATCGTACCCATAGTAACATCTAGATGTAAATTAAACTAAAGACTCAGAGATACCACATATTTAAAGTATGTGTGCTGAATGTTTAATCTTTACTAAGAATCAAATAGAAAATTTGGTGTCCATATTTTTACACGTTTGCATTCATATTACCTTATTACCTGACCTTTCATCTCTCGCTATTGACATTTAGATTGTAAGCATCTAGCTACTAAGATCACTCAAATTTCTTATGAAACCTTTCAAAATGTAATGTACAACTTGCCTGAAATGAGATGCTGTCTCATGTCTTCTTCTTGGAAATAATCTTGAGAATTATACTTTATTTATTATTTATTAAACTTATACCCTGCCCCTCTAGGAAAAAACTTTCCTACTCTGGATGGCTAACAGCACAAAACTCAACAATAATATCTACTTTCAAAAGAATCCCCCCATGCATACCTGTCAACCTTCCCGATTTGGCCGGGATTACCCCGTAAATTGACGTAATTTAACGTCATAACCCGGCCCCACTGCCAAAACCCCGCTTGCGTAAGGGCTGCGCAAGCGGCGTAGCGCTTCCGCGCATGTGTGGAAGGGGTAAAACCTTTCCACGCATGTGTGGAACGCGACCTGTGCACAAGCGATGTGCACACGTCCCGTTTTTCTGGAGCCGCGGGTTCACAGGTATGCCCCCATGGTAAACTACTACTACTACTACTACTACTACCACTTGAGCCACCGCAGTCCCTGAGTGAATGTTACAGAGATATTTGTGTCAAATAGGGTGTTGTGTTCAACTAGTGGCATATGTAAAACTTTAAAGGTTTCTCACGAATGGGTTAGAGCACAGGCCAAAATGAGAGTACCTGTTTTAATAGTTGCAAACAAATCCTTGCCCTTTTGCATTTTTACTCCCAGTGCCTCTATATATGGCAGGAATTCTCAACCTTTTAAAGCTGGTTCCGGGTCACACTCCCTCAAACAGCTTCAGGGGATGGACAGCCATTTTGCCCTTCCTCCATCACATGGCACTTCCTGGTGTGGTGGAGGTGGTGGGGGAGGCACATGAAATGGAGCCGTGGGCTGCATCTGGCCCATGGGCCGCAGGTTGAGAATCCCTGATATATGGGGACAGACACAGTTGCAGCAGCAGAGTATGTAGTTTGCATGTGAATGATTGTATACTCAATGTCTGGCTTCCACTGTTAACTGGGACAAATAGCACTAGGTGGGATGAAAGATCTCTTCAGAAGTCAGAAGACTATTAACCTTGATGGGACAAAGATCTGACTTCATGTAAGGCAGCAACCAATTGTCCTTTCCTCTCTGCCTGTTACTGTTTATACCCTAACTACACTACCACATTTAGAGGGTGAGTATCATGAAGTCAGAAAGCACATTTAACACTGCATTCTCATTCTGATAATATATATACAGGATGCCTTTACTGCCCGTATGCAGCTAGATCATGTGCAGGTTTCCACATGTGGTCAGCAAAACAATGCATTGGGGTTTTTCCTGCCCATTAGTTTCCATATGAAGGTTCCACAGCTAGAACAGCACATCTAAAAACAGAAGATCATGCAGGTTAACTATCAGGTCTGAAATAAGATTTCCAGTTATGATCATGCACTTTGACCAAACCTGATCTTTCATACAGATGTACACAGATTTCTCCTGGATTTGTTTTTTCCCTAATGAAAAGGAGCTTTAAGATGTTGTGAAACTGAAATACATTCCTTGTCAGCCATTTTAATGCCTATAATCTCTCTCACGCATTCATTCATTCATTCACTCACTCACTGACACTCACACACACTCTCTCTCTCTCACACACACACACACACCATCATCTGCAAATAGTTTTGATCAGAAAGTGGCTGATAGAAATAGTGTTAAATTATCATTCCCCTCTGTTTCATTCCTTGACTTCAGCGGGCAGCCTCATAGAGCTTTTTTTTTTAAAAGTCAGGATAAATGTATTTCTGTGGCTGCATGTTGCTTTTGAAGTGTTTTTCTTGGTACTCAAAACTACAGTATTGGGTACACAGAAAGAGCCTCCTCGAAGAGTGTGGTAATTTTGAACCATAATCAGGCATACCCTGGCAATGGCAATCTTGTGCTGCCAGCTAATCTTTCTCATGCTGGGTCAGGCGAAAGGAACTGCAGATTGAACTCACCAAAAGGTGCCTTCATTTTGGCAGTTTCGCATCTGGCCTAGACACAGAAGAAGAAGAAGAAGAATTACAGCATTGCTTTTTTAGACACTGGAGCAACTTTCTGGGCCATTCTAATATCACATGGTTGTCCCAAGGAATGTTGCTGCATATGGCAAAGAAATGGTGCCCCCTTCAAGTCAATGTTGAAGGTATCACCCAAAACTGTTTGTATGATTTGAGCCAGAAATCCCCCAGAAATAGTACACTCTGGTAGGACAAAAAAAACCCCAGAGAGCAATGAATTAAATAGATAACAGTTTGTTAGTCTGTTCCACAACACTCAAGATCTGCTGCCTGCATCAACTGCTCCATTC
Organism: Bradypodion ventrale; assembly: GCA_035047345.1. Lineage (NCBI taxonomy): Eukaryota > Metazoa > Chordata > Lepidosauria > Squamata > Chamaeleonidae > Bradypodion > Bradypodion ventrale. Next base: position 26,894,143 of record JAWDJE010000006.1, read on the forward strand.
TCCACAATGGTTTGGTCAGTCATATATATCTGGGATTTTTAAAGCAAAAATTTGCTATTAAAATCTAGTTTTAAAAAAAGAGGCTCAAGAGAAGCAGCTCTTTTAAATCCCCTCCCAAAATTTGTTGGCAGACAAAGAAAAAGAAATACAGTGGTACCTCGCTTAAAGAGCATAATGCGTTCTATGGGATTGCTCTTTAAGTGAGTTTGCTCTTTAAGCAAAACACCATTGTAAGTGACCAATTGTGACTTCTGGCACGGGGGGGGGGGGGGGATTGCGAACCCCGATTCAGTTGTTAAGCGAGTTTTTGGTTGGCTTTAGTTGTTAAGCGAAGTGACCATTCAGATCAAATTTTGTCTTTAAGCAAGTTAGTCTCTAAGCTAGACGCTCTTTATGCAAGGTTTTACTGTACAGGTAAAGGGTGGGAAAGCGCATGCATTTATTTTTTAAACCAAAGTGTGGGGGGAAAATTGAAGTACTGACCTTAAAGCTCCAGTAGTTGGGTTGCTAACAAACAAAAGGAACAAAACAACAAAACAAAACAAAAACAGAACAACAACAACAAAAATACCATTAAGATGCTGTTTTGCGAAAACAGTTGACTTTAAACTGTGTGATACGTTACACTGTCTTAGCTGGTCTGTTTAAAGTCCCCTCCCAATGGTGCTTTTTTAAAAAAATAAGAAAAGCAATGAATTCAATAAAATAAACAGGAACGGTGGGTGGGTGTACACAGAAAGGTATTAAGACAGGCAGACATCGATATGAGACTGGGAAACACAAAAGCATCAAGGGTTTTGTTAAGGAAAGCTGTGGGCAATCTGCATACCAATGAATAAATTGTTTTGTCCTACTTAGAAGGCAAATTTTCACCTAGATTAAGTATTACACAAATCAGGAAACCTGATACAGTATAGTCATTCTACAAAATATATTCCACTGCCTAAAGTCTGTCTCTTCAAAGTATAACCAGAATCAAACACTGTCTTCTATCTCGATGCACTGCTTATTGTAGTGGAAGTTGACTTGTATTAATCACAAAAGCCCCTGTACTGTATATAGGAACACAAGAGTCCATTGCTGTCAATTATTTGGAGAGAGACAGAGAGAGGAATGATATGACTTGTAGTTCAACTCCATGCAGAAAGACAAAAGCTCTGCACTCCAATTTAAAATCTCAAGTTTGGCTTCAGATTCATACTTGGGAGCAGGGCTGTTAAAACAGATGGGGAGCTAAGTTAGCCATGACTACCTTGAGTCCAATTGGTTTCAACAGGTCTGCTCTAAGCACAATTTAGGGTGTGACTACACTGGGTGGCTTAGTGGTGGTTAAGATGCTGAACTTGATGACTGGAAGGACAGCAGGTCAGCAGTTCAAGACCTGAGTGCTGCACAACCGAGTGAGCTCCCATCGTCTGTCCCAGCTTATGCCAACCTTGCAGTTCGAAAGTGAGAAATTGCATGTAGATAAATAGGTACTACTTTGGTGGAAAATGTAACAGCATTCCAGGTGCTCCGATGTCTAGTCATGCCTGCCACATGACTGCAGAAACTTCTGCAGACACAGATAGCACTGTCTCTTTGGCTGGAAACGGAGATGAACACCATACCCCAGAGTCAGATATGACTGGCTTTCAAGCAAGGGCAATCTTATGGAATTGAGGAAATTGAGTTTTCCCCTACTGTAGATCTGTATGAAATCAAATTATCACCCACCTAAAGAAATTTTGCCACATCAAGGTTTGTTGTATTGTTACATGTATGGTTGATTATAATATTGGATTGGATTTATTGTAACTGTTTTTATTACATACACATTGTAAACCACTGTGAGTATGCACCAACAGTATCTAAATACTATAAATGAATATAATGTGTCACAGAGAAAAGACAGTAAGCGGCATTTGTACAACTTTGTTTTGTACGGCAATTGCAATAATTATATGAATGGACAACTGGGCTGGGTGTGTGTGTGAGAGAGAGAATTTCCTCCCCATGATATAATGCACAGCCATACTAAAAAATGTTTTTAAAATGTAGAGAGAGAATGATATCTGAATTATAGGCTTAAAATTGGTATATTGTTACTACGTCTGGCCAAAAACATGCTAAATGATGTTGTCCCTTTCCCCCATCTGTAATTAAAGCACAAAATATCCAAGCAGACTTGTAAAAATAAAATGAAAGGAAAGGGATAGACAGAGAAAGACCATAAATTTCTGATGACCTGCACAAACAAGCTGCTTCAACCAAGATTCAATACTTTTTAGGTTGTTCCATGTTGTTTATCCTACAGATAGAATGCTTTGCATCCTGTAGGACAGGGGTTCTCAACCTAAGGCCTGGGGGCCGGATGCAGCCCATGACACCATTTATTGTGGGCCACCACCACCTCTGCCACACCAGGAAGTGCCATGTGTGGCAGGCAGGGCAAAATGGCCGTCCGGCCCCCAAAGCTGTCTGAGGGAGTGTGGCCTGACCCATGTGTTGAAAAGGTTGAGAACCCCTGCTGTAGGACTACAGCTACCTTGATTTCTCCAGATTAGAAATCAATGAGACTTAATCCTGAAAAGGAGACACAGTCAGAACTGCCCAGAAATCATCCAGATGGGGTGTATTACTGGGGGGAAAGGAGGGGGAAAGGAGGGGGAAAGTCCAGTTGTGCATGATGTTATCAAAGCCAGTGATTGCATTTTTTCTTAAAAGCTATGCAGCACAACAGCTAATTGTCCTCCTGCGTTTAGAAAACGGTTGTATCAGGGATGCTGTTGACTTCCCTTTGATACCTGCAAGGTATTGTCATGTTTTGCCACTTAGGACAAAACAGCAGTTGGGGGGTGGGGGATGTGATCCACTCTTTCCTATCATTGCGGCTCTCTCTAATCTCACCACCTTCATGATGCTTGTTACAGGTTTTTTTTTTTAAAAAAAACACAGGATCATATAGCTCTTATGCCCATGATTGCAAACCTTGGCACTTCAAGTGTTCTTGGACTTCAATTCCCAGAAGCCCAAGTCTCCATTTGCATACAGTAAACCCATTGTGTGAATTCACGGAGACTTGGGCTTCTGGGAACTGAAGTCCAAGAACAGCTGGAGTGCCAAGGTTCGCCATCACTGCCTTATGCTAATCCAGCTGAATCTGCAAAATAGTTTCAGTAATGCGCCCCGACATTCTGAAAGTCAAAAACCAAACCCCAAGGAGCTGAGAGTGAGTAAAAACATGGCATACCCTATTCCACTCCTGATCAGCAGGAGTGCTGACTTGGGCTTCTGGTAATTGAAGTCCAAGAACACCTGGAGTGCCAAGGTTGGACATCACTGCATCTATTCTATCAAAGGGTAGCTTGTTTATGCCCATGGTCTTGCTCCTTCATACTTGTATTATTTGATTTGTATCAAATGGAGCTCCAAAGTGGATATATGTTTCTTTGCACACAGATAAGTTATTGGAGTAGATATTTGTTTGTACTCTGCCACTTGTAGGAGTTGTCATCTGTTTGCACCATGATACTTTACTGTAGCATACCATGCACGTGACCACACTGGCGAGAGTAACATTAGTGGATGTTCATTCTACATTTTTTGGCTTGCAGCAAAGTAGAGCTTGAACTAAATTGGCGCTGTGGTGGGAATCAAGGACAACAGGGCAATTCATTCCTTTATCTAAGGCTATGCTGATAATGCTGGGTCCTTGTCTCTTGGAAGAAAATTCAGTTTCTCCACTGAAACTCCAGTCTTCCCTAAAGATTTCCAAAGGTTACCCTTAAGTGCAGCTATTGGCATGGGAAATCAATTGCATTGCAGTAGGCTAAGATCGTTCATTTTTGTGTCAGAGATTACTCTGGGTTGAAAGGATTTTTGTAGAGGACGCCCGAATGAGGCTCCTTTCATGTCCCCCATCGTGCAGCTCTCAGGAATCGAACCTGTCTTTCCAGTATCCCAGGCTATTGCCTTAACCACTAAGACACCGGAGGAGATGCAGTAGGCTAAGATGACGCCAATGGATTTTTTTTCTTTGTTTCAAAAAGTAGGCAGGAAGGGAAAGCACAATTAATATAATTCTGTTTGCAAGTGAGAATCAAAAGAAGATAAGGCTATGCGACAATTTGAAATGACAGTTTTATGAGCACCGATAAAAGCAAGGCATGACAAATGGCAAAGGGCGAAGAATGGACAGCAACTAAGGATAAAGCATATCCACAAGTCTATGAAACAAGATATCAGCTAAAGATTGGTTTCTGAGTCAGATGGTGCAAAAGACCTCAAATCTATTTCCAGTGCAAGAACTAAATTATATATTATTGAAAAAGAAAACTGGTTTTGAGCATATGTAGAGTGCTCGACATGAACACAATCAGAATTTGAACATAGTCTGCAGCAGGGAATACTGAGGATTGTCGCTGTTCATTACTCCATGCTATTTCCCCTCCCCTGTTTTCTATTTTCCTTATCAACGGACAACATTTGTGAAAACTGAGAATGCATAGTCTTCACTGAATAGTTTCTGGTATCTTTTCACAGATATTTCCTCCCCTAAAGATTAGTTCAGCAAACTCTGGAGTTCCCTGAAGCTTGTTTATGCTTTCCAAGAAAGCCACAAGAACCAGTGATGCGAGTCATGTGCATCTCCCCCCCCCCCAACAGTTACTCATAACAACCTGTCAGCTTGAAAGAGGATTCTTCTGGGAAATAAGTGGGTCTTTTTGATGCATCACATTGCCTAGAAGAATAGCTGAGGTTCAGTAGACATGGAAGGTAGGTGGTAGAAGAGCTATCTCTCATTGGCCTCCGTGGAAGGCAAGATGATCACAACTTGGAGCAGTTTTGACTTCTGTTCTTGTTATTGTTACGTGCTCTCAAGTCTTCTCTGACTCATGGTGGCCCAATGAATGACTTCCCAAATGCCCTGTCCTCAACAGCCATGCTCAATTCCTGCAAGTTATAGTCTGTGGTTCCCTTAGGGCAGGGGTTCCCAACCTACGGCCTGTCAGCCGGATCCAACCTGCACCACCCATGCCTCTCCCGCAAGTGGAAGTAAAACATGCCTGCACATGTGCAAAATGCTGCCGTAAATGACTCTGTGGCTGTCGTAAATGTTTTTGACAGCCGTGGGTGCATTTATGGCAGCATTTTGTGCATGCGTGGGTGCATTTTACTTCCACTTCCATCACCGGGGGCCCTCTTCTCCCCATGGCCCCGGTGATGAAGGCCGGCGGTGGTCTCACCGCAGCTTCGCCCATGCCTGTCGGAGAAATCCACCCCCTTATCCAACAGACAAGGGCCAAAGGCGGTGCTCCACCCCCCCCTCTCTCTCTCTCTCTCTGTGTGTACCCCCCAAAAACAACCCCAACCACCAACACACAAAATATGCCTGCCCGGCAAGGCTGGGCAAAAAATGCTAGTATAATATAAAAGCCTTTGTTACACCACCGTCCTAGAGCATCACTGCAATCCTTGGCATCTCCTTTCTTGGGGGCTGGAATGTATATGGAACATTTCCAGACAGTGGGCCACCGTTTTGTTTTACAGATTTGTTGGCATATTATTGTTAAGATTTTAATAGACACAGTATTTCTGGCTTGTAATCATTCTATCAGTATTCCATCCACCTTTCAGTTCATTATCTAGAACCATAGGCTGTTCACTATAGGATTTTAATTCTATCTCTTCATTTTAATGTTGCCACCTTCTTTAGTTTCTCCTGGTCTTTAGCTTCCCTGTTGGTCATTCAGCACCCCCAATCTAGGTATCAAACTAAACGTTGAGTCATTGGTCATCATTCTTGGTATTAAAATAAAATAAAAGAAAACTGTGATAAAGTGTATGAGGGGAGAAAAATGGCGTAGAAACCGGCAAACCACGCCATAAAGTTTGCCAAGAGAACCCTATTGACCAAAACAAAAGGCAAAACAAAGGAGCAGGCTAGATGATACAGGACACAGTGGGCACAGAACTGGGAGTGCTGAGGGGGATGGTGGAGGACAGAGGCGCCTGGAGAACAATGGTCCATGGGGTCGCAAAGGGTCGGAATCGACTGTGCGAATGAACAACAACAAAAGAAAAGAGGGAAAAAAGAAAAAACCTTGGTATGAATAGAAAGGTTTGCTATATCAAGTCTCTATTGTCAGTTCACTATGTAATCAGTTACTTTAAAAAATATCTATATCAATTACTATATTAGTTCAGCTACTGTACTGTGGATCAGCTACTTATCCTGTGGTCTGGTGCTGGCGACGCAAACTGCGGGGAAAGGTCGCGGCTGCGATGTCGGGCCTCGTGGGTCCTCCCTGGGATCTCCCACTGGCTGACTAAAGGGGTGTCGGTCCGGGGCTCCCACTGGTGGCTTCTTCCTCCACCTCTCGGCCCCCTTCGGCTGCATGGAGTTGGCCAAAGGGGTGCTGGTCCAGGGCTTCCGCTGGTGGCTTCTTCCTCCTCCTCTCCTCCTTCTTCAGCCATGTGGAGTTGGCCGAAGGGGCGCCGGTCCAGGGCTCCCCCCGTCAAATAGTGAAGATGAAGCTTAAATACTTTGGACATCAAATGAGAAGGGAGGATTCACTTGAAAAGGCTTTGACGCTGGGAAAGGTGGAGGGCAAAAGAAGAAGGGGGCGTCCAAAGAGGAGATGGATGGATGGTGTGGTAGACACAGTGGGCACAGAGCTGGGAGGGCTGAGGGGGATGGTGGAGGACAGAGGTGCCTGGAGGGCAATGGTCCATAGGGTCGCAAAGGGTTGGAATCGACTGTGCGACTGAACAACAACAATCTAGGTATAAATTTCTTTGGATTTCCTGGATCTTATGGAAGAGATCGCTTGGTTTTTCTGTCTATCTTTCTTTTTTTGTTGGTCTCTATTTCTTTGTACTGGTTATTATAATAGTTTTGTCTGTGTGTGCCTGTCACTAAATAATTCCATTTGTGGTTCTGATAGGGCTTTATGTAGATCTCCTACCCACATCCATCTATACTTTTGCAATGGCTTTCCAGTTAGAAAACCAGATATGCCAAACCTAGAACAGATTATCTCTGAAATTAACCCAACACCAACAAATTATAGAGGGTAAAATGGTAAAGGTCGCCCTTCCTCAAAAGCCAGTCATATCCGACTATAGGGTTCAGTGCTCATCTCCATTTACAGCCCAAGAGCCAGTGCTGATGGCGCTTTCAGACTTTTGGTGGACATGTGGCAGACATGACTAGACACAGAACCCTATTTACCTTCCCACCAAAGTAGTACCTATTTATCTACATGCAATTTCTTGCTATCAAACTGCTAGGTTGGCAGGAGCTGGGACAGAGACAAAAGCTTGCTCCATCACGTAGCACTCGGGTCTTAAACTGCTGACTTGCCAACCTTCCAGCCATCAAGTTTGGCATCTTAACCACCAAGCCACTGCAGTCCCACGGTGAGAAGGGAGAGAGAGTCTGGAGAGAAGGTTTTATATACTGTATACCTAATATTTTTAAAACCTGAGAGTTTTCCCCACTCCTTTTGCCAAGAATCTTGAAGTTGTCTTGGCAGTTTCTACCTCTACAGCTTGATGGTTGGTGTGTGTAATGATGTTTTGCATGTTTGCTTTGCTCATCACCATACCAGAAGCTCTTGGGCGTACTTGATTACCTCTCAAACTTTGGAGGAGAGACATCTATATCACAGTAAAACACATTCTGATTCCGCAGGACCTTGACGTGATAACAGGTGCAGGCCCTTGATAAGACAGTGCTGTCATGCAGCTGCACATCTTTCCATCCTCACAGTCCCATGCTCCATTCCCCCTGGTTTCCATTCAGAAATGGAGCCATGGGAACAGCGTCCAGAAATAGCAAAGCTGATCAAATTTCAAAAACACCCATACAACAAAGACCAAACAGAAGGATCTGAATGCAAACATTTAATAAAAGCTGAATTCCAAACAAAATAATTATTCCCAATAGCTTTTTAATTATTCATGATAATTAATATAGACTAGCCACCTTATAATGTACCAGGCTTCTTTTCTGAACTTATTTAACTAAATAGTGGCAGAAAACCTTTTGCTCACCACAATAAGTCAAAACAAGAGTAGGCCCATTGAATTAATGCAACTTATGGAGTTGACTCACCAAATCACCATTCAGTAGGCCTACTCTAATTGCAACTTACTATGCTAAGCAATCAGTTTGTAGTGAATATTTTTCCTAAGCATTTTACATCTGTTACCTCACTAATTATAGCAATAGCAACTACTGTACATGTATATCTCACCCCATAGCGCTTAGTGCAGGGGTTCACAACCTATGGCCCATGGGCTGGACTTGGCCCATGGTGCCATTTCATGTGGCCCACTGACCTCGCTCCTGCCACCACCGGAAGTGGCAGAAGCAGTGAAAACAGCCGAAAACATGCCGTAAATGCACATGTTTATGACAGCCGCAGATGCATTTTACAGCAAGGGGAATCACGTGTCCGGCCTGCTCAGCTGTCTGCGGGGGCATGTTCCAGCCCATGGCATGAAAACGTTGAGAACCCCTGGCTTAGTGCATTCTCTGGGCAGATCACAAGTTAATTAGCATTTTGCCCCAACATGCTGGGCACTTATTTTACCGACCTCAGAAGGATGGAAGTCTGAGTCAACCTTGATCCCCATCAGGATAGAACTCACAATGCTTTGGCTGCATAGTATATCAGTATTATTTTCACTACTACCACCACAGCATCAAAAATGGGAAGTTGTGAACAGTGATTCCTGTGTAGCTATTCAGTGATATTACAGCTAAGGTTATAGATTTTGTGGAGAAGGAGCAGAATATAAGTAGCAAAGAACATGGAACAGTGGGAGATAACGGACAGGTGAATAATCTGTTCTCATGCCCAGAGCCCATGATCAACATCACTGATAGAATTCCACAAGGGAATCTGTTTCTCTCTGTCACTTATTCACTGGATCTAGGCAGGCTCGATACAGAATTTGTTTGCTCCCAGGGACTTATCAACATTACCGATAGAACATGATTTCTCTACCTCTTTTAAATGCATGAAATGTCCACATACCCATTTCTTGTGCACATTTACAGCTGATCTCATCATGGGCAATGAGAAGTTTGAGGACAAAGTGTTCTGTAGTGCGTTTCTCTTGTCAATGGCCACTTGTGGTATGGATGGTTGCAGTAGTGGCACAACTGCCAATCACAGAGAGGTACTGGGCAGATGGATCTTGTGGTCACTTTCATGAGAGATACTCATGAAAATTAAAATGCTGACTAGAAACAGCCACCTTGCATTGCTTGACATGCCAGGGCAGGAAAAATGGTAAAGAAGAGCCTAGGGCAGGTATATGTAGTGAGCCCTGCCAGGCTACTGATGACAATGGCAGATTCACATAAAATTGGGGAACTGAGCTTGGTATGAAAGGCTCTCAGAAGCCAATCTGTGCTCAATTACACACATGATACTGGGCTTCATATTTACCAGGAGAGAAACCATGCATGGATCTAGGATTTCTTGAAACTACCACCGCAGAAACAACTGTAATGCAAAAGGTTGTAGGAAATATAAATGAAAGGCGGAATGACAAACTTCACTTGTTACAAAGCACTCTACTGGGGAGACCCAGAGAACCAAGAGAACAGGGAATGCTCTAGCTAAGTGAAGGTAAACCTTGGCACTCCAGGTGTTCTTGGACTTCAATTTCCATAAGTCCAAGTTTCTGTGAATCCACACAAATGGGTTTACTGCACGTAAATGCAGTAAACCCATTCATGCAGATTCACAGAGACTTGGGGCTTCTGTGAATTGAAGTCCAAGAACACCTGGAGTGCCAAGGTTCGCCATCATAGCTCTAGCTGGTAAGACACTAATTATCACACCTTGAAACGTTGTGGACATTTTTCTACGCATCCAACCAGCAACCTCAGGGAAGCCCATAAACCAGTAATGAAGACTATAGTTTTCTCATGCTGTTCCTTTAACTTATTTTTAGAGTTGCAGAGTTAAATAGTGCCTCTGCTTCTGCTTCATGGATGTGACTAATTCTCCTTTGAGGCTGCTTAGTGTTCACTGCCAGTACACTCACTCCACAATTTGTATCCGCACTGTGTTAAGTTCTTGACTTTCTCTGCCTTGCAACTTAGCCTGTCGTCACTTGCTATCTAGTACTTTGAGAGAACAGGCAAAACATCTTTCCTCTTTGTACTGTGCATAATTTTTCACACTTCTATAATCTATCTCGAAACTTTTTAGATTCAGCTAAACAGCCCCTTTAATTGCTTTGGTCGCCTCCTTCGTCTTTTCTAATTCTATAATATTCTCATAACGGAATTGCATAGAATTTCAAACATGATTACAATACTTGGTGTAAAGACATTTTATGGGCAAAACTGGGAAAATATGAGTAACTTTTTTCACCTCTTGCCAAGACTACCGTCCTAAGCCTCCACACACATTGCTAAATGCTGTACCCCAGCATTCTGGGGACTGAAGCTTAAAGCATAAAGCCAGTCATATCTGACTCTAAGGTTCAGTGTTCATCTTTGTTTATAGTCAAAGAGTCAGCACTGTCTGCCTCTGCAGACGTTTCCATGGACATGTGGCAGGCATGACTAGACACCGGAGTGCACAGAACGCTGTTTACCTTCCCACCAAAGTGGTAAGTATTTATCTACTTGCAATTTATTGCTTCTGAACTGCTAGGTTGACAGGAGCTGGGTAGAGAGGGGAGCTCACTCTGTCATGCAGCACTTGGGTCTCAAACTGCTGACCTGCTGTCATCAAGTTCAGCGTCTTAACCACTTGAGTCCCTGCAGTATACGGAGGATTAAATGTTCCATGCTTCTGTTCTATTCTGTTATAAACTGCATTTGTTTAATCTCAGCCTGTCCTACTGATTTAAAAGCTTGATTTATGTTTAACAGCATGATGTCACAGAACTACATAACCAATCGCATTGGGGTTAAATAAATGCTGACATCAGTGAGGGAAAATAAAACCCACTAACCGTGGAAGCAATGCTTCCCAAGTCAGACACGTGAGCCGTTGCAGCCTACTGGGAGTCATATCCTGAAAAGGATGATGTCATGGTGCTACAAAACCATTACGCTGAAACCACCCAAAGATAGATGCTTGTTAAATGCTGCTAAAATGTTCAAGAAAAGGCTCCCTGTCTCTTTTGGCTTAGTTGTGCAAGCAGGCAGAGTGACAATGCAAAGGGTCTTATGAAAATGATTGAAATAATGAATTATTGTTGCAGTTCTTTGCAGACCACTGCATAAAGGCTAGATATTGTTATTACTACTGCTGTGTAAAACAAAGGCAGCAAAAGGATCTAACCTTTGGAGTGAGGGGGTGGGAATTTAAATAATAATATTAAAAAGCCGCTATTTTTCCTTTAAAAAAATCTTTGAATGTATAGCTCTGAGAAGGGGGAGAAACCTGATGTGATGAAGCATCAGTGGAAATTGGATGTTGTGAAGTGGGCATCATGCCAGCACATAACCAGCTTGTGTTTACAGGGTGCTACGAGAGTACAAGGCAAATGCCATCCAGAATCCAAACAAGACAGATGCCCTTTTTTCAGTCGCACAGATCTGTTGGAGGGGGACTGCTGGAGGTTTTCTTTCTGAAGGCTCCCACCTGCTTCTCTTGTGTCCATTTCTTCAACAAAGCCATTCAATGCCCCCTTTTTACCTAGTATTGTTTGCTACACCTGCCCGTCTACTCTTTAACCCCACTAGTCATATATCAGTTCCTACAATCCCTTTCTACCTCTGGCGTCCCTCTCTTAAATGGATTGTAAGTCACCTGGGAAGAAAATCGCACCATTTCCTACATAACCTCCTTGCAAATGGTCAGAGCTGAGGGGATGCTAATGTTAATATGTTTGTACTGTCTTAATTAAGGGACTGTGGTGGCTTAGTGGTTAAGATGCTGGACTTGATGAATGGAAGGTCGACAGTTCAGCAGTTCAAGACATGAGTGCTGCATGACAGAATGACACCTGTCTCTGTCCCAGCTCCTGCCAACCTAGCAGTTCGAAAGCAAGAAATTGCAAGTAGATAAATAGGTACCACTTTGGTGGGAAGGTAACAACGTTCCATGCACTCCAGTGTTTAGTCATGCTTGCCACATGCCCAGGGCTGGCTCTTTGTCTATAAACAGAGATGAGTACCGAACCCTAGAGTCAGATACGACTGGCTTTCGAGCAAGGGTGACTTTTACCTTACTGTTTTAATTGGCATCCCTTCTTACCCCCAGAGGACCATCTCAAGACATTGTGCTGCCTGAGGCAAATAACAAATGGTGTCCTTCCTATTCCATGTACAGAAGCTCTTTGGACTGTCGGCAAAGCATCATGCTCTGATGCTTACAAAGGGAAAGAGTCTTCTACAACATTTGAGGGCAATGTGCAAGTTTATTGAGTCCAGAACAAATTGTGTAGAATATACTGCTTGGTCTTCCTACTCTGGGGAATTCAAGCATATTCAGAAAAGCAACAGGGAATATGTCTGGCGCCATTCCAGCAAGTGCCATCTGAGGTAGTTCCTATGCCTATGGTAAAGCCAAAACTGTATCTATGGCACTTTAATGAGATAGTTAGTCTTAAGAGAGTACATATATTCCAACAAATGTATTAAAATAAAACAAGATTAAAGGCAATTCCCCACACAGAAATCCAAACTAGTATTTTAAACTTGAAGGCACAGAAACATGTGATTGAATACTCCTCCATTAAAAAGTGACCAGAAAGCTTGCACATAAGGAAGAGGGATTTTCACCCAGCCAATTTTCTAACAATTTAATTTTCTACATGCAGGGATTTTAAATATATATATATTAAAATGTGGAGGTGACGGGGAGAGGGGGAAGATCATTTAATGTGATCTGTCTGCACTCAGCATGAGATGATATAAAGGAGATTATATTTTTAAATGTTGCTTTAAGTTTTATAAAATCTCCCTGCAAGTAGAAAGCTAGCACATAAGATACATTTGTTGCACACATTTGACTCCTTGCTTTCTTGGTTTTCTGTTTAAAGGGACTTTTTAAACTGCAATTAAGCTTTCAAACCTAAAATCTACAACATACATACTACATTGATACAGTCCTTTCTACCACCTCAGAGCTCTGTTGCTTCATCATATTGTATGTACCACATGTTACGTGAAGACCAAGGAAACATGATGGAGAGAGAAGCAAAATCAGAGCCATATTTCCCACCCCCAGGGCTTCAAATTGGGGGAAGTTACAAGTAATGAACAGGTGAGGCATAGACCACACGTCAACTTCTTTCAAGTCGTGATGATCGATAACCCAAGAGGAAGAAATAGTAGGAAGATCTTGACTTGAAAAACTGATTTATCATTACATCTGGCACTATCCTGTGTGAAAGCTCATCTTGCACTGTACGGGGGAGTGGGAAGAAACTACATCTGGGCATGTGTAGATATCTTTATCTATTGAAATTATGCAACTGAAAGACTTCATCTGTCTTTGTAGCCTGGAAATAGTAGGGAAGGGGCAAGTTCCAAATTTCATTAGAATTAGCTTTTTACCTTGAAGAGCCATAGTGTCTGATCCAAACTGGAGAGTTATGAGTTCCAATTATTTCATGGTCATAAAAAATCACTGAGTGACCTTGGGTTCTTAAGGACCACCTTGCTGCCATGACCCACCTCACAGGACTGTTGTAAACAGAAAATGCTGTAATAACCTTATATATTGGTCTGGAATACTAACGTGACAGATGAGATAAGAAATACACAGTACTGATTCAATCTTCTGGTCCAAATATTCCACTTCTATCAGAAAAGATTCTGAAGCGGGGAAGAGAGATCTTGCACAAACACACCCACTCTGGCCACACTAACTCCCCGACACCACCAGAATTCAAGCTGATTCTTGCCCTGGTAGCCCTGCTAGGGCTTAGCAAAAACAAACATGCACATAAAACACACCTCCCGCCTTCCCCCACACAACCTTCACACAACCAGAACAAAAATTTATACATTTTTAAAAATATTTTTTATTGAGCATTGCCATGTTCATTGCTATAGGAAATGGTCACACCAAGGCAACCAATGCATGTTCGTGTGAACCTAAATGGATCTATAGAGTAGCTAACTGTCTCTTATTGCCCCTCATCGCCCCACAAGCCGTCTGCAGCCCCACAGGACATACTGTGGCGTCCTTTTAATTTAGACTCGGCTCCTTGAGACTTAGGATGGCAAAGAGGAGGTATTGACCAGCTCTGCTGCTACACACTTTGCTGCAGTGATCGAATTACAGGAGAGACTGGGGAAGAAAAGCGGGAGGGGAGCATTAACCCTCCCCAGCGGAAAGAAACACAGAAGGGGGGGGGGGGCGATGCATACTTTTCTCTTTTCCATCATTTGAGCACTGAATATGCAATAGTTCCATTACCAATAGAGTCCTCCCAGCTCCCCCACCACCACCACTACTCCCCCAGCTCTGGTGCCTTGCTTTTTCCATCACCTCTTTCCCTCCCTCCATCTCTCTCTCTTCCCGCCATCTCCTTACCTGCCACAGGTTAGATCCAGCCAGGCCACCTTAAAGAGCCTTCTGCCATCCCAAAGGCACCGCCACCTTCACACAATGGGTGGCTGCAGTGCCTATAAATTCATCCGTCAGCAACTGGCTTGCCTTCTCCCTGCACTCACTTTACTATCTGCTGTTGCTGCCAGAGATGGTTACTTGTTGGATATGCGGAGGTGATGGGGAGAAGGGGAAGGGGGAGGTGAAATCACCCATTGGTACATGGAGTAATGCGGGTGCAGACCCCCACCTCTGCTACATTATGCGCCTTCCATCCTATCAACCCCCCACCCCCTCCAAGTCTGACCTTAGCAATGCAAGCAAGCTTCCCCTAGCATCCCTTATAAGGATACCGTCGCCGTGGCAACCAGGACTCCACCTGTCTTTCGGAGGCTGTGCAGAACCAAGAGGTAGGAGGGGATGGCTCCCGATCCATCCCTCCTGGCCTCGGATTGATACCAGTCCCAGATACCTGGTGGTCCCAGATCCACTTGCCACAACCTGGTCCGTTCAGGTCACACGGATGTAGGCTAGAAGAGCCATTTCTAGGAGAAGATTTGTTAGCCCATCTAGCTTTTATCACCCTCCGGAGGTTCACTACAAAGCGGATTTGTAGTTTTCAACTACAAAGTGCCAACTGGCAATGTTCTTGAATCTGATCCCTCTCCCTTTTGCCCTGTTCTTAGCTCACAATGTTTTGCATGGCGTTGGCACAAGTCCATTCTCCAAATACTTTGAAAGCAAAATCCTTTTGCATTTACTTCACCTGATGATTTCTTTTTTTTTTTTAATTCCCTTCAGACGCTCCAAACATGAACATTTGCCTGTGCAAGGCGGATGAAGTTGGTCCAAAGCAAGAAATGATGAAATGTCTCGTTCCAAACGTGAACATTTTGCCTGTGCAAGGCGGATGAAGTCGGTCCTAAGCAAGAAATGGTGAAATGTCTCACAATCCTTCAGGTAAAGCAAGGCTTCCAGACACGGTTGGAGAATTTGCAGCCCTTTATATGGTTTTGACTACAAACCCAATCATTCCAATTGGTTATGTTGGCTGCAGCTGATGGGAGTTAGGGCCACAAAGCAAGACTTGAAACAAACCCTGAGTCAGGTTCGCCTGATTGGGTGGCATAGAAATTTGAACCATAAATAAATAAATAAATAAATAAATAAATAAATAAATAAATAAATAAATAAATAAATAAATAAATAAATAAATAAATAAATAAATAATGCTATCACTCACTTTCAACTGTTCAAAAAAAAAAGGAGAAGCATCCAGGAATGACATTGTGGGGTTCATTTACAACAGGGAATCTCAACCTGCAGCCTGCAGGCCGAATGTGGCCCACAGCGCCAATTCATGTGGCCTCCCACTGCCTCCACACCAGGAGGTGCCATGTGGTGGAGGTACAGCAGAATGGCTATCCGGGGCCCCCAAAGCTGTCTGAGGGAGAAAGACCTGGGCCCCAGTTTAAAAAGGTTAAGAACTCCTGATTTACACAGTGAATTCATACTGGCTCTGTGATTTTTTTCACTATGTTTATATATTACCACCATTATCTACAAGGCTTCAAGATACAGCACAATTTGAAAAGGTGTCAAACCCTGAGCATGGACTTCATTTTGTGAGGAATGACTCCTCAAGCTAGCAGTTGTAAGGTGACTATTAACTACAAAGCTGTGCCATCCTTTACTGTGGTAAGAAACAAGATAGAGGAGATGCAAAACCAAGAGAAGGTTCTGTGCTAAGGATTATGTAATTGTTAAATGCTGCCAAGTTGCCTTTGATTTATGGTGATCATATTAGTGGACTGCCGTGGCTCAAGTGGCTAGGATGCTGACTGGGAGGTGGAAGGTCAGCAGTTTGATTCCTGAGTACTGTAGGACGGAATGAGCTCCCGTCTTTGTCCCAGCTCCTGCCAACCTAGCAAGTAGATAAATAGGGACCACTTCGGTGGGAAGGTAACAGCGCTCTGTGCGCTCCGGTGACTAGTCATGCCTGCCACATGACCATGGAAATGTCTGCAGAAGCAGACAGCGTTGCCTCTTCGGCTTTGAAACAGAGATGAGCACTGAACCCTAGAGTCGGATACGACAGGCTTTCAAGCAAGGGAAAACTTATTAGTGTTCATAAGGCACATAAGATATTTAAGAGGAGGTTTCTATCGGTGCTACACCCCACAACCCTGTGAGTTTCCATGGCTGGGTGGTGACTTGGCCAAAGTGTCCTGGGTTCTAGGCTATCATTCTATCAACCATGCCACACAGGGAACTGAAAATTATAGACAGCCATCCTTAAATTGATAAGCAAGGCAGAACTTCCTTTACTTCCAGTGAATGAAGCATCAAAAGCCTAATCTAAAACCACCCAGAATGGGAAGTGATGAGGAATTAAGCTGTGTGTATTGTTGGGCATAGGGGCTGCCAGTGGCTTAATGTGGTTAAGATGCTGAACTCGATGGCTGGAAGGTCAGCAGGTCAGCAGTTCGAGACCAGAGCGCTGCATGATGGAGTGAGCTCCAATCTCTGTCCCAGCTCCTGCCAACGTAACAGTTTGAAAGAAAGAAATTGCAAGTAGATAAACAGGTATCACTTCAGTGGGAAGATAAACAGTGTTCTGTGTGAACTGTGTTCTTTGTGAGGAATGACTCCTCAAGCTAGCAGTTGTAAGGTGACTATTAACTACAAAGCTGTGCCATCCTTTACTGTGGTAAGAAACAAGTTTAGTTGTGCCTTCCACATGTCCATAGAAAAGTATGCAGACACAAGCAGTGCGGGCTCTTTGGATATAAACAGAGATGAGCACTGAATCCTAGAGTTGGATATGACTGGCTTTGAAGCAATGGCAACCTTTACCTTTACCTATTGTTGGGCATATCAGGTATGCTTCAGCTGCAGACCTAAATGATCTTATGGATTCATCCATCTCTAAAATAATATGAAAATCACAGAGTCAAACTCAAAGTATGGCTCTGAGAAAGGATTTGGCAGGAAGGAAACCCTGCCATTACGCAAGAGAAAGTGAATGTCTCAAGCTTAATGTCCAAAGAGCCCTCTTCTTTCTCCCCTCCCCCATTTCCCATACCATTACATCAACCTATGCTCAAAGTGTACAACACCATAAAGTTCCCTTGATGAAGTTCAATGAAATGAATGGGAGACATGCAGGAACAGGAAGGTACTTTCTCACAGTTCTGGTTAATTTCAGCTGGATTTGCATACAAAATCTTCCTTGTATTCCCATTAAATTGGGAATATTCAATCTGGCTTTTGTTCCTCAAATACTCTATGCAAGGGCTAGGAACCTGTGGTCCTTCAGGCATTGTTGGACTGCAAAAGCAAGACATTGCAAGGAGATAAATAGGTACCACTTTGGTGGTAAGGTAAACAGCGTTCCGTGCACTCTAGTGTCTAGTCATGCCTGCCACATGACCATGGAAACGTCTGCAAACGCAGAAAGCACTGGCTCTTTGGCTGTAAACAGAGATGAGCACTGAACCCTAGAGTTGGATACGACTGGCTTTCGAGCAAGGATGACCTTTACCTTTAACTCCCAATATTCTTTGCCATACTGGCTACTCTTGGTGCCTCATTTCCAGAGCTGTAAGTTGCCCAACTTTATTCTAAGGTTTTTGGTTCATCTTTGATGAAAGATTCAGTTGCACCAGTGAAGACAACCCATGTGCACTGCGGGTAAAAGTGCCACAAAAACAAGTTTATAGGCTGTGTGTATAGATACTAAATGAGCTGATCGGAAGGGGTCTAGAGAGAGGCCTGTTGTTCAATAGAAAGTGAATGGAGCAGTATTCAGTTCCAAGGCATACATAGATCTCTCTTCTGTCAAGTTTAGTAGGTTTTTTTTAAATAAAAATGTCCATGGCTTGTTTTGCCAAAGGGCAAAATAAAATGATGGCACACCACACGCAGCAGTACCTTGTTCAAATCACATATAGCTTGAAGAAAAAGACCAAAAATTATGTATTGGAAAAGAAACTAACATTCTGCAACAAAAGCAGAGGACTTTAACAATTTGTACCAAACATACTTGCTTATATGTATTAGCTTGTTTTGGTTACAGTAATTCGTTAGAGAAGAACAAAAGTTTCACATTCCTGGAAATCTCACACAATCAGCTTACTGTGTTGCCATTGGCTCTAAAGAGCCAGAGATTGATCTCTGCCTTTTTATCTATTATGGTCCTCAATCATCACTCCAAACCATTATGAAATAACCTGGGTTTAATATGATGTCTCTCACAAATCATAATCATCTAAGATTAGTTGAAGCACAGCATAGAAAATTTAGTTTTTGAACTAACTCCCAGAATCCCCTAGTGTGCAAAGCATCTTTCTGTCCTAAAATGGTTTAATATTTACAGGCTTACTGTCACTGCTCTAGGAGAATGAATCAATGAAGACATGCAGCATTAAGCCAGGTTTGCATGCTGCACATTGAGAAATTGAAACCATGGTATGGGTACTAAGCCAAGGCAATTGCAAAGCACAATTTGACATAATCTCTCTCTCTCTCTCTCTCTCTCTCTCTCTCTCTCTCTCTCTCACACACACACACACACACACACACACACACACACACACACACACACACACACACACACACACACACACACACAGGGGGGCGGGGGGGAGAGATTGAGATCCTGTGGTGGGATTTGCCCAGTTTGAATTGGACATACAGTGGAACCTCGGTTAACGTAATTAATACATTCTCCAGGACGTTTCTTACAGTCAAAATTACTTTAACCAAATTTCCTATAGGAATTGAATGCAATTTCCCCATAGGAATGCACTGAAAACCAAAATATGTGAACTGAAATACGGTTTCCCATAGGAATGCATTGAAAACCAATTAATCCATTCCGAAAAAATTCCGTAAACCGAGCCACTATTTTCTATGGATTTCCCTTTGTTATGCGATTTTTATGTTAACCGAGCCGTTTGTTAACGGAAGTTCCACTGTATACCATGCTTTACATCATATCGTCTGCAAAACGCATTGCTAATTGAATGTGAAAACATAAATGGGATATATCTTTCATTTAGTAATGGAACCAAAAACACAAAACAAAAGAAAAATATCTACCATGTAAGCATTCTGTAGTTTAGTGGCTGAGCACATGCTTTGCATTCACAAGGCCTCAGGTTCAACCCCTGGCATCCTTAGGTAAGGATGGGAGAGGCTCAATTGTAAAGCACTTATTAGTCAATCGAGAGACTACAGAACAAGATGGACAGTGCTACAAAGGCAGCTTCCAATGCACCAGCAATCTGATCAATGCCAGAGGATTGAGCTTCTTGCTGCAGAGAAAGAGCAGCTCTCAAGGCAGGGAGTGAAGATAAAGATGGCTGTTTCGATAGAAAAGGCTCGATTTGTTTTGTTATAAGTCTGCCTTTACTGGTAGATTAGGGTACATAGAAAGAGCCTCCTCAAAGATTGTGGTACTGTATTTTTGAACCACAATCGGGCATACCCTGGTAACGGCAACCTTGTGTTGCTGGCTAAGCTTTCTCACACTAGGTCAAGTGAAAGGAAATTGCAGAATGAACTCACCAAAAGGTGTCTTCATTTTGGCAATTTCACATCTGGCCTAGACACTTAAGAAGAACTGAAAGGATTGGGGTGTGTGTGTGTGTGTGTGTCATTTTTGGGCAGCAGGGAATCCTGCAAACTCTATGGGATAAATTGAATGTGCCAATACACACGTGCACACAGAAGAATACAGCTGTTGGAAGGCGCATACAGCATTTCAGGAATTGGTGCAAAATAAATTACCCCTCTCAGATGGTTTGCAACAGGGGTTGGCAACCTTTTTAAGTTGGGGGCCGACCAAGTAATGTTTCCTCAGACAGTTGAACAGACCAGACTGGTGATTTCCCCCTGCAGTAAACGCTGCCATAAACATGTCCATTTCCGCTTCCGGCGGTGCCGGCAGTAGCGGTTGTTGGAGCAAGGGTGGGGGCCTGATGATTTAATGCCATGGGCTGCAGGTTGCCAACCCCGGTTTACAATAACCTGTGTTTTGGCAAGATAATGGACACCTCAAATGTGCGTCATGCATTCCTCAATCTTTGAATTGATTTCAAACCTGGCAAAACCAATGCAAATGTAGTACTTTTTGCTAATCAAATCACTCCCGTATGTCTGCATGTTTGTATAAGTAAAGGTAAAGGTTTCCCTTGCTCGAAAGCCAGTCGTATCCGACTCTAGGGTGCAGTGCTCATCTCTGTTTCCAAGCCGAAGATCCAGCATTGTCTGCTTCTGCAGACGTTTCCGTGGTCATGTGGCAGGCATGACTAGACACCAGAGCGCACGGAACGCTGTTACCTTCCCACTGAAGTGGTCCATATTTATCTACTTGCAATGTCTTGCTTTCGAACTGCTAGGTTGGCAAGAGCTGGGACAAAGATGGGAGCTCATTCCATCCTGCAGAACTCGGGAATCGAACTGCTGACCTTCCGCTTCACAGTCAGCGTTTTAGCTACTTGAGCCGCATATTCAAATTTCTCTTTTGGCACGGAAGGAGACTGGTAGATTTTGCATCAGAGATATACCAGTGGCCCTGTTAGCTGAGGGAAGCCAAGAGCTGTAGTTCCAAAGGTAGTATTTCCAAACTTTGGGCTTTTATATAAGCTTCATGTAGTGAAGCATTGCATTCCCTAGAGGTGTTTCCTTGCCATCTTCTTTAATGTCTTCTTTCACTCTCTTTCTCCTGCCCACCCACTGTGGCTTCTGGCTGTGTAAACATTATTTTTGTTTTGCTCTCTGTATTGTATTACAATTGCCGGAACTGTGTTAATCTCTACTTCAACGTAGCTATTTTGCTGGGGACAGGAGTGTTGCATTTACTAGAATTATGACTTTGTTCTCATCATCATCTAAACTCTGATTACTGGGCATTCAATTATTACTTTTTTTAAAAAAAGTATTAATATAGCATTTTCCTGCTAAACAGTTGGCTATTGGTTGGGTAACTCAGTGGCTCAGAGCAGCTGCCTATGCCTTTTATGAGAATGGCCAGCCTGTATGGCAATAGACCAGCTGCACAGTCCCAAAGGGACCATAGAAGAAAGGAACAGTAAACCATTTCTGAATATGAAAAGGATCATCATCAGTCAGTGATGGCGAACCTTGGCACTCCAGTTGTTCTTGAACTCCAATTCCCAGAAGCCCTGGAGTGCCAAGGTTCACTATCATGGCCATAGGTCAACTTGATGGCACAAAATTATTAAGCAGGTGGCCAGTGATCTACAGCTTCTACAAGACTGAGCAATCTATCAGGAGGAAGAATGGGAGACTTCCCTTATACTAAAACTTTTGTGGGAAATTTGGATGTGCAGGTGCTCATGATAACATTCTTTTCAGCCAACCCACCCACACAAGCAGAGTCCCAGAATGCAGATATATCAACCAACAAGGAAGTGTTTTGTAAACTTAATGGTTCTTAATTACCCACTCAAGATGAAACCATCTCATATAGTTCATATCACAACAGGGGCATCTAACAACAATAAAATGTTCCTAGGAAAGCCTATTTCTCTTCCAGCTCCTGCATACCTGTCAAGTATCCTGGATTGGCCGGGATTTCCCGTATTTCGGCACTTGTTCCTCCCCTTTCCCGCCGATGTCCCGTATTTGAATGGCGGGGAAAGGGGTTGCTGCACATGTGCACCCATTACAAATGGGCTCTGGGCATGTGCAAAGAGATTGTGCACACGCAGAGGGGTTCTGCGCATGCGCAGAGGAGTTGTTGCTAGTGTGTGCACACCCGGGCCGGAGCAGTTCCCGTATTTTTAGGAGCTGCGCTTGATGGGTATGCAGCTAAAAGAAGAAAGAAGGAAACCTGAGGGAGGTGGACAATTATGTCATAGTCCCTGCTACTCAGAATATACCATGTTTCAGCTCTATGAGCCCTAGCTCCTACACTGCTGCTCACCCTTATTTTTGTGCTGACAGCCCAGACCATCTGCTCTGTAATGGTGCATGAGAAGCACATCCTGAGTACGAACATAGGCCACTGCTTTAGAATCAAATCAGACTATGGCATCATAGAGTTGGAAGGTATCATAGAAAAGGTAACGGTCACCCTTGCTTGAAAGCTCGTCATGTCTGACTGTAGGGGGCGGTGCTCATCTCCATTTACAGCCAAAGAGCCAGCACTGTCTGTGTATGCAGACATTTCCGTGGTCATGTGGCAGTCTTGACTAGACACCAGAATGCTGTTACTTTTTCACCAAAGCAGTACCTATTTATCTACTTGCAATTTCCAAACTGCTAGGTTGGCAAAAGCAGTGACAGAGACAAAAGTTCACTCTGTTGTGCAGCACTCGGGTCTCAAATTGCTGACCTGCCATCTTAACCACTAAGCCACCACAGTCCTGTAGGACGGTATCATAGAGGCCTCCTATCTCACCTACTGTGTAATCGAGGATGCAGGGAATACTTACACCACCCAATTTCTGCTTAGACTACTGAAGGAGATCATATCATCTTCTGCAGTCTGTTCCATCATTTATCAACCTATCTAGCTCAAGGGTGGAAAATGAGTGACACTCTGGATATTGAGCAACTCCAGTCTCTTGTCACCTCTGGCTGTGATGGCCAGGACTGATGGAAATTGCAGTCCAACAACATCTAAAGGACAACACATTCCATACCTCTATTCTAGCTGACTGGAGAGCAGCATAGCAGAAGTCATTTTTTAAAAGCATAACCTGGGAATGCCAGGCAAAAAAACCTGAAACAACATGAAAAACACATGTGTGCTTTGTCCCTGATCTATAAATCTCCCTAAAACTAGATGTGGCAAGTCAAGGCAAAGGCAGGAAGGGGCAAGATGCAGCAAAGTTCTCTCTGTTCCTCTGGCTACAAAGCAACCCATTCCTGTTGCAAGAGTTGTAGGAGTCAAGATTTATTAGACTATCTACTGACTACTGTCCAATAAACTTCTATGACTGGTTGGTTATCCTATAGCTCAGGGCCAACCCTGTCATTTAGCAGAGTGAGGCAACCATCTCAGGCAGCAAACACAGAAGATACCAGTGGTAGTCTCTGACTGTTCATCCCGAGTCTTGCCATTCCCTTCTCCTATTGTACAGAGCTGTGTATGCCATGTGACACTTTACAGTCTGTGAAAATTGACCACTGCCCTCATGCATGGTGGCAGATGCTAACGCACTGTCACTATCAAAGTACAGGGTGTCCCAAAAGGCACAACACATAGGGAAAGTTAGAAATTATAGATAAATGTACCTTCATGTACAAAATATTCGTCCCAATTTTTGACAAAATATTCTCTATGTGTTGGCTGCCTCTTTAAACACACACACACACACACACAAACACACACCAATTCTTTTCCATTCATGGCAAACAGGTGCCAAGATATCTGTTGCTATGCAATTCTGCCTATGTATGGCAACTTTTGGGACACCCTTCATTTTGCTACATCATTAGATAAAGGTGCTACCTTCACTTCACATGGTAAAATGTCTTCATCCAGATTTGCCACAATTCTTCTCCCCACACAGTGATTTGAGATCATGCACAAGCTCAATTCCCACCTGATATGCTACCATACATACCTCTGGTTAAAGACTCACAATGAGAGTCTGAGCTTTTACAAAAGTGTTGCAACTCTGCAAATCACATCATATAGATTATAAGACTCCTGCCAACCTAGCAGTTTGAAAGCAAGAAATTGCAAGTAGATAAATAGGGACCACTTCAGTGGGAAGGTAACAGCGTTCCCTGTGCTCCGTTGTCTAGTCATGCCTGCCAAATGACCACGGAACCATCTGCAGAAGCAGACAGCGCTGGCTCTTCGGCTTTGAAACAGAGATGAGCACTGAACCCTAGAGTCGGATACAACTGGCTTTCGAGCAAGGGAAACCTTTACCTTTACCTTTACTAGATTATAAGATAACTGAAGCACCTTCTTACCTACATGGGACACTGATCCAAAAAAAAAAGTGGAGTCTTTACACAGAAACAAATTTATATATAAGTCAACTCGATGGATGAAATAGTGATAGATTCTAAAATGCCTGCACACTTTTAATAAATCTATATAAATGAATAATTATAGGAATTGTTGGGATTGTTTGGAATATAATGAAATGATACTTCAGTGGGAACTTTTTCATTGCAACATAAGATTGCAGGAAGCTTCTTCTCCTTCTTCTCTCATGCCCTGATCAAACCATGGACTGCCAAAATGAAGCCATTTCCTTGGCTTTGTTGTTGGCCAAACTTAAGTCCTCATCGGTGCATGCTTCTAGCAGTAATTGGCAGACCAGTAAATTAGCCAGAATCTATATATTTCCACAGTCACACCACATGTTGTTGGCCGCCAGCAGGCCCCACTTGAGCATATTGGTCTTACATTTGGGGACTCTACCCTTAGCCTATTCAGGGTGCTCCAAGTGACGTAGGGGAGGTTGAGTTCCTCAGCTATATCCGCAGCTATATTCCTCAGCTATATCCTCCTTTAATGTTGTTCCTTGTCCAGTAATGTTGTCCTCTTGTCTACCCTCAAGAAGGTTTGTTCTTGCCATAAAGCTCTTCCTGGATCTGAGCCAGTGGATTTGAGGCTCATATCTGTTCAGAGGATGTCAAGAGTCATTCTCTTGCTTAGTTCTCTCAGCGTCTACTGCTACTTCTCTCCTGATCTTAGGTGGAGCGTTACCCATAAGAGGGTATATTTTCTCAACTGGTGTAGGTTTGAGGCATCCTATCACTGTACGCATGGTTTCATGAACAACAATGTCGACTTGTTTTGCCTGTATGGATGTGCTCCATACTAGAGCTGCATACTCTGCTGTGGAGACATTCAGGGCCAAAGTTGATGTATGCAGAATGGATGGCTGAGTTCCCCATTTGTAGTTTGTGAGTTTCCTGATGACGTTGTTCCTTGTACTAACTTTGGCTTTGGTATTCAGGCAGTGCTGTTTAAAAGAGAGTGTCCTGTCAAGTGTCACACCGATGTATTTTGGTGCTGGGCAATGCTGTAATCACTGAAAGGGTGGCCACAGAGACATCAGGCAGGCTCTCACTTAAGAGGAAGTTTTAAGATGTCACTTTAAGCTTGACTGGAGGCGATTCTCCCTTTCAAATCTGTGTTCTGAGATGAAACTTTTTGACAGCTATAAGGATACAGTTGTCAAAAACCCATTAACCCTCTACATGAAGCCTTTTCAAGTATCCTTTCCCACCTATGCAGTTGTGCATTCCTCCAACTTTTATGCATCTTTATGTGGTCAGTACAGAATGGATTTGTTGTTGTTATCCTTGCCGAAGCACTAAAGTCATCCACATTCAATGCTCCCCTCCCACGTCTACCACTTAAAACCTCCAAGAGGGTTGATATGGGAAACACTCTGGGTCTTCATGCTGTCACATTTTTCCTTCTGAGATAAGGTCAGGCTGGTCTCTGCAATCTTTTGTTTCTCCGTGCTTACTTTCCTTTTTAAAAAAAATAATAATAATGCATCCAGACTGGCACATGCCACCCAGGCCTCAGCTGACAAACATTTCTAAACCAATTTAGCTACTCAGAAGGCAATGAGGACAGCAGAGGGGAAAGAAAGGCCACTGATTTTTAAATTACTGTATTTTTCTTCCTTTTCCCTGAACAGCTATTTCAAAAGCACCAAGGAACAGTTTGGATTACACCAAGGACATTTGAAGGATGGACAGACATTTTGCATTTTAAGAAGACTGCTGTTCATCTTTTAAAAGAGGAGGGGATTGTTAAAGAACATTTATCATTTTAAACACTTGAATATATATAGATGAGGCTGGCTGGATAGTTCAGTGACTTTCAGAAGGCTTTTGACAAGGTCCCACACCAAAGGCTCTTGAATAAACTTACCAGTCATGGAATAAAGGGACAGGTCTTGTCCTGGATCAGCAACTGCCTAAGGGACAGGAAACAGAGGGTAGCACTAAATGGACTCTTCTCCAAGTGGAGGGAAGTAAAGAGTGGGGTCCCCCAAGGTTCAGTACTGGGACCCCTGCTTTTCAACCTCTTCATAAATGATCTAGAGGTAGGAGTAAATAGCAAGGTAGCCAAATTTGCTGACGACACTAAATTATACAGGGTAGTGAAAACTGTGAGAGATTGTGAAGAGCTCCAGAGGGATCTCTTGACACTGGGGGAGTGGGCAAAACAGTGGCAAATGAGCTTCAACATCAGTAAGTGCAGAGTGATGCATGTTGGGGCAAAAAACCCCAATTACATTTATAAACTGATGGGGTCTGAACTCTCTGCGACAAACCAGGAAAGGGACCTTGGTGTCCTGGTGGACAGCTCAATGAAGGTGTCAACCCAGTGTGCCTCAGCAGTGAAAAAAGCAAACTCAATGTTAGGGATCATTAGGAAGGGTATAGAAAATAAGTCAGCAAGTGTCATTTTGCCTCTTTATAAATCTATGGTGAGGCCCCATCTGGAATATTGTGTACAGTTCTGGTCGCCATACCTCCAGAAGGATATTATGGAGTTGGAGAAAGTACAGAGGAGGGCAACCAGAATGATTAGGGGACTGGAACACCTTCCTTACCATCTGAGGCTGCAACGGTTGGGCCTTTTCACTCTTGAACGACGGCGTCTAAGAGGTGACCTGATTGAAGTTTATAAAATCATGCACGGTGTGGACAAAGTAGATAAGGAAAAACTGTTTTCCCTATCGCACAACACTAGAACTAGGGGGCACTCCATGCAACTTTTGGATACTAGTTCTCAAACAAATAAGAGAAAGTACTTTTTCACCCAGAGGATTACTGGTCTATGGAACTCCCTGCCAGAAGAAGTGGTGACATCTTTCAGTCTTCACAGCTTTAAGAAAGGATTAGACAAGTTCATGGAGGACAAGGCTATCAATGGCTATAATTATGGCTACCTAAGGACAACCTCCGGGTTGGAGAGATAGGCAGGATATCTCTCAATGCCATTTCCAGGGAATCCTAAGCAGGTGAAGGCATCTCCTTGGGAATACCCTGAAGGAAATGGTGAGCCACTGTGTGAGACAGAATGCTGGACTGGATGGGCTGTGGCCTGTTCCAGCAAGGCTGTTCTTATGTTCTTATGTAACATGTCTTCATTAGAAAAATGTCCTACATTTGCATCTGTTTTGCTAAGGTTTGAAATCAATTCAATGATTGACGAATGCTCAACACATAGAAGTGTGCATTATCTTGCTGAAATGTCAGTTATTTTAAACCACCCACTGGGGGTCTTTTATTTTGCACCGATTCCTGAATTGCCATATACTTCAGTGGTTGTGTGTGCGAGAGAGAGAACATGTGTATATTGTGTTTCTTAGATTTTCACTGAATCTTGCAGCCTGAAGCATTTTTAAAATTTGTCAATGTTACAATTGTAGCAGTACAACCCAACAGCACTGATTGCAGGCGCACCCCCCCAATAACGGACACAGACAACATTGAAAGTGGATAACAGCATAGGGCCACATTTATTGATTCAATGCCCTAGTCCGAATTATAAATTTGTATTGGTAAAACGACCAATCATAATTCCTAAGGCAAGCAGGCCGAAGTAACACTGGTAAGGTACCACCCCAAAATTGCCAACGGCAATTGGTTACAATGTATCAATTTGTATCAATTTGTTTGTTGACAACAAACAAATTGTTGACCGTAGTCAATAACTAACTTATGACCCCACCCTCTGACGCGTATCCGTGAAATCACAGGGGTGATGCATGCTGGTTAGCAATCATCATCACCCCATCGCCTGGTTCGTCGTTGACCGGACAACCTTTAAATAATTTATTCCTGTCTAGTGTTGTCCAGTCAATTGCGAACCTGCCGGATACTTGTGGGTCATACTGTTTACCTTACCAGTGCTACCCGCCAATGTGACCAAAGTCAACAGTAGGAACACAGAAAGACCCCTATATCAAACCATAGCAACAGTGTGGGATGGGCAAAAAAGCCAGGACCCGGAGCCAATATGGGTCCCAACCAAAAATTCCCACCCGGCCCCGAAGCGACCATAATATCACACTGTTAACTAGGGAGGGGGTGGAGGGGAAAAAACTTCTCCGCTCCGTCGCTGAGGTAAAATGGCAGCTCGGCTGCCTCGTGGCCACCCCTTTTATAAGGGAGCTGGCCACGCCCCTAACTACCCGGATTCTCTGTCCTGTGGGGGGGGCCCGCAAAGGGCGCGGCGGCCATTTTGGCGCCGCGCTTGCATTGCAGGCGCACCCCCCCAATAACGGACACAGACAACATTGAAAGTGGATAACAGCATAGGGCCACATTTATTGATTCAATGCCCTAGTCCGAATTATAAATTTGTATTGGTAAAACGACCAATCATAATTCCTAAGGCAAGCAGGCCGAAGTAACACTGGTAAGGTACCACCCCAAAATTGCCAACGGCAATTGGTTACAATGTATCAATTTGTATCAATTTGTTTGTTGACAACAAACAAATTGTTGACCGTAGTCAATAACTAACTTATGACCCCACCCTCTGACGCGTATCCGTGAAATCACAGGGGTGATGCATGCTGGTTAGCAATCATCATCACCCCATCGCCTGGTTCGTCGTTGACCGGACAACGTTTAACTAATTTATTCCTGTCTAGTGTTGTCCAGTCAATTGCGAACCTGCCGGATACTTGTGGGTCATACTGTTTACCTTACCAGTGCTACCCGCCACACGGAGGGGCTTCAAAGAAGACCTGACGCCCCCCCCCAGACCGTCAGCTCGGTCAACAGGCCTGCTCGCCAATCACCCAACAGGAGGTCCATACCTCCTCGCGACAGATGGACCCCATCCCCTGCGTACAAGTCATAATTTTGTAGACTAATATCGGGGTGATGACTAACCCGTCCCCAAGCCCTGGTGGCAAGAAACCGCGCCACTGCCTTATTGACCGCGCGCCTAGCGCGGTCAAGGGCCAGGAGGTTAACGCCCCCTCTGTAAGAATGGCGCGGAACAATGTCCGACCAAACCAGGGTTGTGGCAGGCCAGACATAATGCAAGTAGGCGAGTTCCTCGCAAATCGCATGCTTGAGCGATAAGCCGGTGACCTGGCCCAAATCATTGCCCCCCAGGTGGATGATTAGAATGTCAGGCGGGTCAGCACCCAGGCCAGAAAAAAGGAAAGGCCGCAGCTCCCGCCATAACATCCCAGGCTTACCATGCCATGCGAGACTGGCGTGGTCACCCAGTCCCAGTCGGGGTCCCCACTCTGTCGCCGCAGCGTAACGCGCTGCCCTGTGCACATAGCTGTGGCCCACCAGCCATACTGTCACCGGTGTAATACGACACCCAGGGTCTGTAAGAAAATTGAGAAAAAAGGCGGTAAGGTGACTGGATTGGTACTCATGGCGGGAGTGGGCGCACATAAAACTGAAAACATTGCGAGCCCCACCTCCCCATGCTGCGTATGTCAGCCCCAGAGTACCCAAAAGCAGCTGCTGTAGAGGCTGCACCAATGCGGAACGAATGTGTGCCATAACGGGCACCTGGTAGGCCCACCCTGGTGAGGGCTCTGGCTGTCACCTTCCAAAACTGAAATTTAGTAAGGGGAGACCCATCTTGGTGACAGAAAAACGGGCCGTGGTGCATGCCACGCAGTGCCAGGAATTCCTGTAGGGCACCAACCGGACAGATGTCTGCCAAAGAACAACGTAGCAGTCTTACACCACTGCCTACGCCATGCTGATCTGTTTTAGAGGAGCGTATCCTCAACTGGGCCCAGTCTTTGGCAACATAGACATCTTCGAGTTCCAGTGCCCTACCACTTGCATCCGCCTTAGACAGCATCACGAGTTCGCTGACGCGGAGCGCTCCAAAAAATGCCACCGTTGTGGCTGCATGAAAAAGGGCTGCCTCATAATGATCAAAACAGAGGCCTGGCCAGCCCCGGGCCAACTGGGTAAGAACCCCTGGGGAAATAGGGTGCCGGTCGTCCGGGCAACGCCCGCGCTCGCGCACCCACCCCTCCAAAACATGTCTCACCCGGAAGTCAGAGGTGGTATCCACATGACCCCCCACTTTGGCCATAAAAGCCAACGCCGAGAGCTTGGATGCTATGGTGCGAGGTGCGAGGCCCTGTGCATGCAGGTGAACCATGAACCGCAGAACATGGTCCACCGGGATAGGCCAGGTCTCTGGCAAGAGAAATTGAGTAGCAAATGCCCTGTACGAATTGAATGCTTGTTGATACGCCTTACGCGTGCGTGGCGCTAGTGACAGGCCAATCGCCCGGTTCACCTCTCCTTGCCAATACTCCACATCTCGTCCGGGAGTGGTGAGGGAAATTCCTCCGCATCCGGGGCCAAGGCGCGGAACCGGGAGATCTGCAGGCGGGACAAAGCGTCAGCAATATCATTATTAATCCCTGGGACATGCCTGGCCCTGAACAAGATGTTGAGGCGCAGGCAGCGCAGCACAAAATGGCGCACTAGATCCATGACCCTGGGCGATTTGGAAGTCTGTGCATTGACAATGTGTACAACAGCCGCATTGTCACACCAGAAATGCACCACCGAATTAGCCCACTGTTCGCCCCATAGCATCAAAGCCCCCAGAATGGGAAAAAATTCCAGGTATGTGAGATCTCGCAGGCGACCTGTGCCTGCCCATGCCGGTGGCCACCCACCATAGGCCCACTTCCCATTGAAGTACATCCCATAACCCAGGGATCCTGAGGCATCAGACTGGATCTGGAAATTGGGGGATGCCAGGAGGTCAGACCTCCAAAATGAGACCCCATTAAACTCCCTCAGGAATTGCAACCAGACGAACATGTCTGCCTTGATACCCCGGGTGAGCCTGACTCTGTGGTGGGGCCTGGATAACCCTGCCATGGCGTCGCATAAGCGCCGGGCAAAAGCCCTGCCCGGTGCGACCACCCTGCAAGCAAAATTAAGGTGCCCATGTAGCACCTGCAGTTCCCTCAGGGATGCCTTACGCTTGGCCAGCAATTCCGAGATAAGGGCCACTATCCTGGACACCTTATCACCCGGCAACCTAGAAGCCTGTACTACCGTGTCAATCTCAACCCCCAGGAATACTAGCTTGGTCGATGGGCCCTCGGTCTTTTCGGGCGCTAAAGGGACACCAAGTTCCTTCATTAGCGTCTGAAATGTGTTGAGGAGACGTGCGCACGTGTCCCAGCCCCGTTCACCCCCGAATAAAAAGTCATCCAGGTAATGGGCTACAGACCGGGACCCTGACCTGCGGACGAAAGCCCACTCTAGGAAGGTACTAAAACGCTCGAAAGCCGAGCATGATATGGAGCAGCCAAAAGGCATGGCCTTATCAAAATAATATTCCCCCTTAAATTTAAAACCCAGCAATTCAAAGTCGCCCGGGTGCACTGGCAAGAGGCAAAAAGCCGACTTAATGTCACACTTGGCCAGCAGGGCACCCGGGCCACACGAGCGCACCATGCGCAGCGCATGGTCAAACGATGTATACCTGACTGAACAAAGGTCATCAGGGATAGCATCATTGACCGATCGGCCGGCTGGGTAGGACAAATGATGAATAAGGCGAAACTCACCTAGGGACTTTTTGGGGACCAAACCCAGTGGCGAGACCTTAAGATTGGGAAACGGGGGTGCGGGGAAAGGTCCAGCGACCCTGCCCACGTCTAACTCCTTTTTAATGCTGGCCGCAGCCACCTCCTCCCTTCCTCTGAGGGATAAAAGGTTGGGAGCATCCTGAGGGGACCTATCACCCATAAAAGGGATACGAAATCCCTGCTTAAAACCTTGAAGGAGATACTCCCCGTCCTCCCCCTTCGGGTACGATGCGAGCCAGCGCTCCAGCATGTCCACCTTAATTGGGGAGGGGGCCTTTTGGAGAACTAGGTCCATCCGTGGCAGCCTTGCCAACCCACTGTCCACCCCTCCCTCTGCCTCGCGCCCCCCCAGGCCTGGGACAAGCAGAGGCTGCGTGGGGGCCAGAACATGTGGGACACTCATGCTTATACCTGCAGTTCTTTCGATTGCAGGAACCATTTGACGAGAAAGTCCAGCACAGCAGGCGGGCTGGAACCCCCTGCCCCGCCGCCTGGCGGGTAGCCTGCGCCGGAGCCGCTCGCTGGACCGCATGTCCGCAATGGTATCTATCCCCCGGGGCAGGGCGTGTGGGTGTCATATACAAAAGCCACAGCCTCTGGCACGGCTCCTCCCATCTCATCTCGGGGTGGAGGGGAATCCTCATACGGAATTCCTCATCATATGCTAGCCATGAGGGGCCCGGGAAATCGACCATCGCCCTATATATGTTGTCCAAATATTGGACCATGGGAATAGCTAAATCCGGCCGCGCCCTCAAATATACCGCCATGTATATTAAATAAGCGGGGAGCCAGTTGGCCCAGGTACGCGGCGGCTTACGGCGGCGTGCCTGCTCCTTGTCCTTCTCATCCTGACCCTCCCTTTCCTCCTTGGTGGGCTCTCTGTTGAGGAGTGAGAAGATATCTACGTACTCCCCTCGCCATATCTTTTCCCTAGTAGCCTGTGCCAGGTGATCACCCAATGGCAAGGAATACCCTGCCGTCGGCAAAGCCGAAAAGGGGACAGCCGGCCTGGTAAAAGGGGCCTGAGCTAACCCAGCCACCCCCAGAACATTCCCTGCAGTGTAAGTACCAATGCCCACCCCAGTGCCCAAGGTGGCAGTCGTCGTCGCCGGGTGGGTCGCCGACAGCGTGGCCCCCGCACCACCCGCGCGAGGCCAAGGCCATTGAAAGGCCCCCCCTTGATTGGGAATGTGTGTGGATGTACTCGCTTGCACCGTATACTCACATGCTGCACCCCCGCGGGCCGCC